>OY856413.1:797755055-798255055 GCA_963693085.1 Alisma plantago-aquatica | reverse complement strand
CCTTTCTGGAGCACTTGTAAAGAAAGAGGTCAGGACACTTTCATCTTCATCGAATGTCCCTTCTGCAACTACTGGTGCTTGCACGGTTGGAGCTGCAGTATCGCTGGTTGTTACAGTTTTAGGAATGAGACCTTCAATGATATTGGTTAGCTATGCTTTTGTTGAGACTTTATTTTCATTGGTGGCAGTAGGTGCTTCTTCAAGTTTGTTTGTTGGTGACAACATTCACCCCTTCATTTAGTGTTGCTAGTATAGCAGCCATTTTTCTGTCATAAACTTCATCTCTATGCTCATGCTCATTTTATTCAACTCTCCATTAGTTTTCTTTGGTTGAGTGGTATGTACTTCCATGGTGCTATGAAGCATGGCTAAGTGATCCTACGCACATTTGACCTAGTGCTCAGGTTGTTTGGCCAATTTTCAAAGTTTAGGTAGACGTCACAAATGTTCATCAACATATTTGGTTTTCTTATATAGTGGAGTATTGTCACTTCATCAATAGAATTACCTGAATTTATGTCATTGTGCTCTCTTAGTTTAGGTGGGTTGGCATTAGGGGGTTGTCTTCTTGAGGATTGTCCTCTATGGGTGAGGAGTTTAAGTCTAACTCATGCACCGTAGTGTTATTTTTGACCTTTGGTGTCCTTTCGCTTCTATTTTCTCTTCTTCTTGGGGTCTTTCCTCTCTTAGCATTGGAGGTGTTCTAGCAACCTCTGCATTTTTCATATATTAGGGTTAGAGGGACTTGAAGATGCTTGTGATGGCGAAGGGTTGGCTTTATACCTTGACATTCTTCTAGCCTACCACTCCTGCAACTTGTTGTGATGTTCCTCTAATTCTTTCAGGGCCTCTTTGTTCTCTTTGTGCATGATTTATCACCCTCTTCACATGATGTCCCTTTCTTTTCTGAGCTCCTCCATCTCAATTTCCATTGCTTGCATGGCTAGCATCATTATTGTTTGGTTGGCGTTGAAGAAGTGCATGTACTGAGGGAGATTTGTTTCTCTTTCTTCTATGTGTTCTACCTGTGTTGCTGGATTTTGAAGTCTATAAGAAAGAATTAATACATTCAAGATATGGTTGTAAATGTGAAATCCCCATATTTCCTAAAACTTAATCTAATGTGTGATGTCTGAATTGAAACCCTCACCTCAATGAGAATCCCAATTTAAACACCACACACCAGGCTAAGAAGAAGAAAATCAGAGGAAGTGTGAAGGAAACAACAATAGCACATGCACATGAATAAGAACAAAACCATACAACACATGTTCACCATTCAACATAAAATTACAAGATAAATTGTTACAACATTTAATATTACATATTGAACAAGAAACTTCTACATATACATGTACTATGACTAAACATGATCTTAAGACAATAGGTCCACATGTACATCAGCTTGCCATACAACTCTCAACTATCTTAGTCCTTCAATATCATACGTCCACAACCTAAATAAAAGATTACATGTAGTACACGTCAACACAATATTCAAGAATATTTTACTGAGAACGCCTACATATCTTTTTAGATACCTCTCATTACTAAGCTTGGCAATAAGATAAAACTAGTACTTGGTAGTAACAAAAGGAATATAACAAAAGCATACTTGAACCAAGATATGGTTATTAACAAAAGACAACATATATTCTAGGCACATTTCCATCATATATCCCATACATATGCCACCAAAGGGATAGATGCTTTTAGGCCTTATGATCTCTGGACAAAGAGTTAGATCATATATATAGTGTGATCTCCTACCAAAGAGTTAGGTCACTTCCATGCACTATATTACCAAAGAGTTTACTGCTATCATATGATGGATCAGACATCTTATGTTTCATGTGTTCATAGCCATATAAGTATGGAATCAAGCAAGATATAATACAAGAACAATCATTTCATCCAATAACATATGCCAAGTATTTGTACACACATAACACAAGCATAGTGTATAATAATCCAAGTAAGAGGTAATGACGTACCTTCCAAGAGATAATATATATAGCATATTCCTCATGTTCTTGAGTCAACTATCACTCTTGGTCATACCCTAATTAAGAAGAGATCGGGTATCATCATCAGATTCCCATCATCTTAACCTTAGTTGATTTATTAGGGGGTTTTCTTAGATCATTGGGTATTCTCATTATTACTCATCTTCTCAAATTGGTATTATGTTACTAGTTAGATTCCAGTTTACAATACATAATCTAATTATTCATTTGCATATATTAACCCCAGTTTCCATGCATTACTCTGATTAGGGTTTCAAAACCATATATTATGAGTCATCACAATATTATCATGAATTATGTGTATCTGCATGATTTCATAATTATATATTAGCTTTAAATTATGGATATGAACTTACTTTGTAATTTCTGGGGTTTCTTGAGCATATATGTAATTATTGCATATTAATTAGAGTATTAGCCCTAATTAGCCACATGAAGAAAATTACATGATTTCATGTTGAAATACCATCATATCCGACATCATATGGATTATAAATCATATTTTGGAGATACCGATGCATTCTGAAAATTTTGGGTCTTCATTTATTATTTATTAGACATGAAAAGACAATTTTACATCTTACATGATAACCCTGATATTTAAGCATTAATATTATGGTTCTATCTTATTCTACTCATTTTTCTTAACATTTTGATACCTTGTTTGTAATTTTTAGATGAACATACTAATTTCTAGGAATTATTGAACATCTACACATTTTCGTGGATATTTGATGTATTATTACATCTCAACCAGTCAAATTATGCCATGTGGGCACTGATGGTGTGGCCCTCATCTCTTGGATAACCCTGAGTGATCTAGTGGTTCACATCCTAGACCCATTCTAGGAGTCTGCACCCTTTCACGTGACCTAGATGGATTCTCCATCTCCTAAACTCGGTTCAACTGGGTTTGGCATGTTTTCCTCTCTTGCATGAATTGTGATTCATGCCCGCCTACTCTGCTTTGTGGGAGCGCTGCTATGGATAGATCCTCCAATGAGCAACCAACCATGCCAAGATGGTCCTCATCATCCAGAAAGGCCTCCCTCATATTTAGAGATTTAGAGAGACCTCCATGACTGATATAGTCTCCAGGTTCGCCTCTTGAGATCCATGACCACGAGCTTAGCAGCCATGGTGACCGCTGCGATGCTAGGGAAATGGGGGAAACATACTAAGGCATGAACGGCATCAGTAAATCTTACCCAAAGCACCTCACATCCTCCTCAGACACATCTATGTCCTTTATTCATAGTGGATAAAGCTCTTGAAGCCTCATCTAACTCTACCTTCTTCTATGATGTGGGTGAGCTTAGCGCCCGGTGAAACTATCATTGGTTTCCTCTTTTTCATGTAGGATCTTCTCCTCAAACCTCCTTCTTTTTTTTCCCTCACTTACTTTGTTGGTATCTCCCTCTACCTCTCTTCCTCTAGGAACCACCACATGCTCACTGCAATGGAGAAGCAACAGTGGGTAGGATCTCATTCTTCCTACTGGTCTCACCTCACATTTGTTCTAAGGGTTTAAATTGGAGCAGGTGATATCAACTCCTCAATTGGTTTCAACCCTTATCCCCATGGTCATAGTGCACTATGTTCTCACTAGTGCTCCCTGATGTCGTGGTCACCACCTGAGGTCAAGGCAGTATTTGCAAGGTGGGAGAGAAGCTCCCTTGCCTTTGATCTCGCATCCAAGGGCTAGGAGCCGACACTCACTTTAGCCAATATGTGGCTCCTCCTCCCCCAAGATAACTGCCACTAGATCAAAGATATAGGGTAGAAGTTGACCACACAAACCTAACCCAAAGAATGGGGCGTGCGAAAACTAACTTAGGTCTATAAATCATCAATAATGCACATTTTTTCCCAAATTTCAAACTTTAATAAATCCATCTAGGATGGTCTAATTTCCAACTAATATTAAACATCGCTTTACTACCTCTCAAGCTACATTCTACTCAAATTTGGTGACAAAACTCAACTATTTGATCATCCATTTAATATTCCAAAAAGGCATGAACTTAGGGGTCTTAATCATGATATCAACATCGATCAGCACTAATTTTTTACCATACACTTAAAATTCTTAAAATAACCCAAACACACATGACATTATTTATGTCACTAAGTATTTAGGGATTCCAATAGTTTAGTCTCTCACATCCTACACACCTCAAAAGAAATTTTGTCCTCAAAATTAAGCCAAAATTCTAGTTTATCACATCATATACATCTTAAAAGAAATTTTGTCCAAAAAATTAAGCCACTCTTATACTTAAAAAGAAGCTAAAGATATTCATTCATATTTAGGGAACCAACATGTCCACATAGGATACCTACAACCATACATCTAGAACACTTCTAAGTTGCTTTAAAAGAATCTAAGGTGAACTCCTCAACATATAACATGATTTGGATTCTTATTTTGTGTCACATTTCCCATTAGGATTCTTGTAGTAATTTCAGCCAACATAGGATTTAAATATGGATCATACATGACAATATTTGCATTCTAGTTTTTACATCATTATTTTACCCAAGAACCATGTTCTAACATTATGTCATCATTTTGGTAAGAGTTATTTATGATTAACTTAGTTTTATCCATATAGATCATAACAAGGTGCCATCATCATTATATTATGCAAAAATTTCAGACTATATTCAACATATTTATTAAGCACTAACATTAGCACCACATTCATTGTTTATCATTAATTTTCATGTCCTTATATCATATTACCAGCTTTATGATTGACTTCATCACTAGATTAGCCAACTATATTGCATCATCATTATGTATGTTTAACCATCTATACATAGACAGATGTCAACCCATCTCTATGTTTTCAATAGGTCATATACTTGTGTATCATCTCAAGATAAGAACACATTATTACATATCTTATCTCATGGTTGTCCTAAACAAACTTATGTATGTGTCATGTCAAACATATATTTAAACTTTATCTAATCCAATTGAGGTTCTCCTAACCCATACATGAGGGTAGTGTCGTGTTGAGCCTCTCTGAGCTCACTCAACTCTATGAGTATCTCAACAACACAAACTCTATCTTCCCTCTTTTAGTCTAGGGTTCTCAGGTTACCTAGTTGGCATTAGTTGATTGCTTTATAAGGTCTAGCCACATAAGCACAAACCAGAACTTGGTATGACATTCTATCCATAGATCTCTTGTTATAACCCCATTTTCCAAAACTTGTAATGAGATTTGTGAATCTCCTTTAAAATATAAATAAGATCAATGTTTGATTTCATGGTTTGATTTGAATGAATTTCGTGTATGATAGCCTTGTATGCTTTCTTGATGGGCCTTATTGGCCATTAAGCCCAATTGAAAGAAAAAGAAAAAAAATGAAATAGGAATTCAATTGGATAAAGGAATACATAAGAAAATAAATAAAGTAGAATAAAAGGCTAAGGAATATTTTCCAAAATAGAATTACAAAATCTAAAGGTTCCTTGGGGTTCAAGGAACTCAAGATAATAATATAATGGCAAAGGAAATAGGAAGGATGTGGAAAATATTAATAAATAGGTGTTTTCTTGCAACTGAAGAAAAGAAACTGTTTCCTTGAGATAATAATCCCAATTTTTTTAGGATGAAAGATAAAAGCATAAAAGAGGTTCCCTAAAAATTTGAATTAAAAAGGAGTTCTAAATTGGGAGTTATTTCTTTTTAAAGTTATACTCAAAATAGGATTTTATCTTGGAATTTAGGAAATCTTTCCCTTTTTGTTTGAGCGCGGATGATAGTGGTCATTGGATCTTGATCCAACCGACCCAGCTCATCGTCAAAGTCCCAATGGGACGCGGACTGTAGCACAGTTACAGGGGAACTTTCCCTATCGATTTCTCATGATTTAGTGCATGTGCACTCATGGGATTTGTTCCAATGGGTTCGGGAGAGAGAGACGAAGGTTCTCGACCCTGGGTTGATGACCTTTCGTCGAGTCTTTGTGAAACGCCCAATTGGGTTGAAGGACGGTTTAGCGGTGGGGTCAAGAACCCTAACAGAGCCCCCCATAGCCTATAAATAGACCCTCATGAGGTTGCTCTCACCCTCACGAACCTTGGCGGAAGATCCTTAGGTCCTAGCAACCTCTCCCTCTCTCGATTGCTAGTTCTCCAGCGAGGTCTAACCGCGGCGCCGCCGTGCTATTTAGAGCAGAGAAGGAGGAGGACGACGAGCAGCAACCCTCATATCCTGGACCATCGTGGATCTGAGCGTGATCCAATGGATCAGCAGAGGGGGCTCATGCACGATCGCATGAGTGGGGGCGAGTCACGAGGATCGTTTGATCCTGGATAGTCCCAGCGGACTATCGATCCGATGAACCAAGGTCGACACACCTAAACTTACCCGCTCAGTGGAGCCGATCGATGTGGAGCATCAGATCAGATCAGTGGACCATCGGTGCATCAATCAAACGGTCGGCGAATTTTGGTAATTATCTCTCTCTCATCAAAATTTCAGAAAATTGCTTTTCTTTGCAAAATTAATAAAGATCGCTAGGAATCTCATATGAAGAAACTTTATATATGAATGTTGTGTAGAAAAATACAAGGAACCTAATAATAATGATTTGAGAACCTGGTTCTATTTCATTTTGCAAAAGTGCCTTGATTTGTTAGAAAAATGTATTACGAGTTAATTAGAAACCCTAATTGTATATAAAGGATGCATCTTTGAAGATTAATGGGTTAAATTGATAAGTTTTAACCTATTGATTATTAATATAGAGTTTTCATCCATTTTGTATACAAAGTTGGCTAATTTAGGGTTTTAATCATTAAATGAAGGATAATGTGTATTGAAACCCTAATTTGGGATAAAAGAAAAGAAAAACCATATATATTTCGGATTTAGGAAATAAGTTGTTTAAATAAGGATCCTAAACCTGTTAAGAGTATTAAAATGAGGAATTAAGGGTTTTATGTATTTTTGATAAATTAGGGATCATAATGCTAACAGTGGAGGCAAAAACCCTAATTTCCAAGGAAACCCTAAAATTGGAATAGAAACCCTAAGGAATATGATGAAATTGGATAAATATTAATAAAAGGAAACTTGTACTTTTATTTTAGGATTTATATTCATATTTGCTTGATTGATTGGATTTCTCTGCATATTTGATTCTGTCTCAAAATCTACAATCAAAGGTATGTGGTTACGCTTATGAATATCCCGAGCTATTTTTTCGAGGATTTTCGAGGTTTTATCGGTTGCTTGAAATTAACTGTAGGATGCTTTTATTTCGTGCCACTATAAAGTGAATATGATTATCACCATGAATATATATATACATATATATATATAACTGGATTAGATCTGAATCCACCTTTGTGTCTTGTAAAGGCTAAAAAGGAGTAACCTAGAGTAAGGTCTAGGTTATCGTGGGTTAGAAATTGGGCTACCAAGTGTAGTGCCATGAGACCCTTTAGCATGCCATGAGTTAAGGAGTGGGCTACTTACGGGTAGTGCCATGTGACTCAACCCTAGAAACCGGTTCACCTATAGGTGGGACCATGAGGGGTTTAATGGAGATCTACTATAAGGAAAGTAGCATCCAAGTCCACTGTAGGGACAGCACAGAGGATAGGGAATGCATGGATCGCACAGTTATATTTAAAACATAAAATTGTTTGTTAAATGATAATTGGTTGCAATACATTGTTATGAATAATTGCACAATTATTGTTTCCCCCACATACCAGCTTCGACTGACCGCAATTTTATTTTTCGGTGATTTAGGTACAAATCCCAAAAGGACAAACAGTAAAGCGACATGTTGTGAATTCACAAATTAAAGAACAAGGAGGTAATAGTTAGATTTGTTCCAGTACGGATAGAGGTTTAGAAATCCAATTTTTCAAAAAGGTTTGCACAAGTTTATTTTCTTACATATTTCCAGTTTAGTCGGTTAAAATTTAATAATTGTTCTTGGTTAAATTCCGAACCTTTGATCCGGAAATTATGGGTGCGGCTTTGACCTCTTGGTCTCCCTTAATTGGGGGTTATCGGGAGGTGGGGTCGTAACATCTCTACCCATGATATACTATTTCCCAACTCTCTCTCTCTCTTATAACAACCACTAGATTCCTATGAGGAACCATCAACCCGAGCATGAGTCTTTACATAAACTAACATCATATCTACCTCCTCCGGGATCTTGCGACTCTCTCTCTTCCTCACCCATATGGTAGCTTCTTATATTCATGTTCACATATGCACATAAAACTAGCCTCGCTTTGTCTCTAGGTTTTGGTCCTTCTAAGGACATCTAGGGTTCAACAAGACTATAGGAATCATGCATAAAGTGACTCAACTCAATCATTCAAGAGTATTTTAGTTTAGGACATATCATATCACATATTTCTCATCATTCGCATATCTTGGAGTTTAGGTTCTCTGACCTTCTCTCAATGGGTCTCACTCTCTCCGGACTTAACCCCCTATAACCGGTCCTAACACTAGAGGTTCCCTTTTGTAAAAATGCTTGAGGCTCATGCTGACTCACAACCATGTCATATAGTTTCTTATCTTAACTTAAAAATGCAAGAATACTTGCATAATCAAAACTTATCTCAAATCCTCAAAACTGAACCTAACTCCTCAAAGAGAAACATATATCATCATAAACTATCTTATATCATCTTTATATATCCTTGATCATCATCTAATCTTATTCCATCTATCACACATTCTATAAAGGCTCTAGACATCTAATCTAGAACTGCTCTCTCTTATAGATTGTGTCATTTACTTTCATTTAGGTTATATGACAACCTCCTAGTTGTACATGTATAGGGAACCATTTATTTAATACTTACATATATAATAAAATATGATATAGTTTTTCTCCAATAAAATAAGCATCAAAGAAACCTATTGAGTCTCGATCCAATTGGAATCAAAAACCAAATCCAAAAAATGAGTGTCCCACACATAGTAGAGAGTCTAGTATCATGTCACCTAATGAAAGGGGTGATAACAAAGTGTAGACTAGTGTAGCTACCCTAGACAATGAGTGCTATATGTCTAGGATTTCTCTTCCCTTGATGAACATCATTTCCAAACAATGCAATGTCCCATACCACTTCACTATAAGGAAATAACGGCATCTAAGGACTTGCTATATAACAAGCACCTCTCTAGACCTAGTTCTCATACATCTAGAAACTATCCTAGTAGCTAAGTCAAATCTAGTCTCTAAAGGATGACTAATCTAACCCTAAATGATTTCCTAAGTCCAAGGTTTTCTTTAGTTTGAGTTGCATAATGAGAAAATGTAAGGCTTTGCTATTGTTCATGCCCTAATACCACCTGTGATGTCCCTAACTTTCCTAAAACGTAATCTAATGTGTGATGTCTAAATTGAAACCCTCACCTCAATGAGAACCCCAATTTAAAAGCCACGCACTATGCTAAGAAGAAGAAAATTAGAGGAATTCAGAAGGAAAAAATTGTAGCACGTGCACATAAACAAGAAAAAAACCATACAACACATGTTCACCATTCAACAAATAATTACAAGATGAATTGTTACAACATTTGATATTACATATTGAGCAACAAACTTCTACATATACATGTACTACCATTAAACAATAGGATCTTAAGACAATGGGTCCACCTGTAAATCAGTTCACGATACAACTCTCAACTATCCTAGTCCTTCAAGATCATATGTCCACAACCTAAACAAAAGATTTCATATGGTACATGTCAGCACAATATTCAAGAATTTTGTATTGAGTACCCCTACAGGTCTTTTTATATACCTCTTATTACTAAGCTTCACAATAAGATAAAACTAATACTTGGAAGTAACAAAATTAATGTAACAAAAGCATACTTGAGCCAAGATATGGTTATTAAAAAAAGTGAACACATATTTTAGGCACATTTCCATCATATATCTCATGCATCTTCCACTAAAGGGATATATTCTTTTAGGCCTTATGATCTCCTACCAAAGAGTTAGATCATATATACAATGTGACCTCCTACCAAAGGGTTAGATCACTTCCATGCATTGACTACCAAAGACTTTGGTGCTATCATATGATGGATTCGATATCTTATGTTTCATGTGTTTACAATCATATAAATATGGGCATCAATCAAGATATCATTTAAGAACAATCATTTCATCCAATGCCATATGCCAAGTATTTGTACACACATAATACAAGCATATTGTATAATAAGACAAGTAAGAGGTAATGGTGTACCTTCCAAGAGATAATATATACCACATATTCCTCATGTTATTGAGTCAACTATCACTCTTGGTCAGTCCTTGAGTAAGATAAGATTAGGTATTATCATCAGATTCCCATCATCTTAACCCTAGTTGATTTTATAGGGGTCTTGCGTAGATCATTGGGTATTCTCATTATTACTCCTCTTCTCAAATTGGTATTATATTACTGGTCTTGGATTCCAGATTAGAATACATAATCTAATTATTTAGTTGCATATAATTAGGTGCACAAATTTACCCTAGGTTACATGCATTACTATGATTAGGGTTTTAAAACCATTTATTAATACTCATCACCATATTATCATGAATTATGTGTATCATAATGATTTTAGAATTACATATTAGCTTCAAATAACTGATATGAACTTACTTTGTAATTTCTAGGGTTTCTTGAGCATATTTATAATTATCAGACATTAATTAGGGTTATTATCCCTAATTAGCCACATTAAGAAAATTACATGATTTCATGTTGAAATATCATCATATCAGACATAATATGGATTATGAATCATATGTTAGAGATACGGATGCATTCTCACAATTTTAGAACTTTATTTATTATTTATTAGACATGAAAAGACCATTTTACATCTTACATAATAATCCTAAAATTTAAGCATTGAATCACTAATATTATGGTTATATGTTGTTCTACTCATTTTTATAAACATTTTGATACCTTGTTTCTATTTTTCAGATGAAAGTACTAATTTCTATGAATTATTGAACATCTACACATTTTCTGGGATATTTAATGTATTATTACATGGACGTTGATGGTGTGGCCCTCAGCTCCTAGATAACCCTATGTGAGCTGGTGGTTCATGTCCTAGACCCAGTCTAGGAGTCTCGCCCTTTCATGTGACCTTGACGGATTCTCTGTCTCTTGAACTCACTTCAACTAGGTTTAACCCATTGCCCTCTCTCACATAAATAGTGATTCACACCCTCCTATTCTACTTCACAGGGATGGCACCACAGCTAGCTCCATTGGCAAAAAACCAACCATGCCAAGATGGTCCTCGTCATCCAAAAAGGCCTCCCTCATATTCGAAGACTTCAGAGAGACCTCCATGGCAAATCTAGTCTCTAGGTTCGCCTCTAGAGCTCCACGACCATGAGCTCACCGACCATGGTGACTACTGTGGCACTAGGGAAAAGGGGGAAAACATCCTCAGGCATGGAAGGCATCAATAAATATTCCCCAAAGTATTGTACGTCCTCTTCGAACACTTATATGTCCTTTACTCACGGTGGAAAATCTCTTGAAGCCTCTTTCAACTCCTCCTTCTTCTATTGTGTGGGTGAGCTCGACACCTAGTAAAACTATCATAGGGTCCTCTTTTTTCATGTAGGATCTTCTCCTCAAACCTCCTTCTTTGCTTTCCCTCACTTACCTCACTGGTATCTCCATCTACCTCTCTTCCTCCAGGAACCACCACATGCTCGCTGCAATGGAGAAGAAATAGTGGGTGGGAGCTTGTTCATCCTACTGGTATCACCTCACATTTGTTCTAAGGGTTAAACTAGTCATAAAGAGCAGGCGATATCAATTCCTTAGATGGTTTCAACCCTTCTCCACATGATCAAAGTTCACAACAATCTCACCAGTGCTCCTTGATGTCGTCGTCACCACATGTAGTCATGGCAGTAACTGCATGGGGGGTGACAAGCTCGCTTTCCTTTCATCTCGCATCCAAGGGCTAGGAGTTGACGCTTACTTAAGCCAATATGTGGCTCCTTCTCCCCCAGACTGACTTCCACTAGATCAAAGATATATGGCCAGGAGTTGGCCATGCAAACCCAGTCCAAACCAAGGGGCGTGCGATACTAATTAAAACCTAAGGCCTACAAATCATCAATAATGCACATTATTTCCCAAATTTAAAACCTTAATAACTCCATCTAGGATAGTTCAATTAACACCAAAATTTAACCATCACTTTAATACCTCTCAATATACATTATACTCAAATTTGGTGACAAAATGCAGCTATTTTATCATCTAATTAAATATTCCAAAAAGGCATAAACTTAGGGATCTTAATCATGATATCAACATCGATCAACACTAAACCTTTATCAAAATACTTCAAATTATTATCATAACCCAAACACACATGAAGTTATACATGTCACTAAGTATTTGGGGATACCAAAAGTTCAGTCTGTCACATTCTTCACACCTTAAAAGAAATTCCATCCTCAAAATTAAGCCAAAATTCTAGTTTATCATAGTAAACTTGCTCACAAATTGCATTGAATTGACGCCCTAGTTCTTCTTCAAAGGTTGCTGGAAATTGTTTTTTAGTATGATGGGATGATGTTGTGCATGCAACCGACACTGCTATAGTTAGCAGAAATGTCACTGTGCTTGTTTTTTGTTCCTTGGTTGTTGATTGTAGCCTTTCTTCTCTGACTTTATGTGGATATGGTGTTGGGTTCCCAAGCTCCAATGGCTGATATTCTGGTGGTGCATGGTCTCCTTGTATATTCTTGACTTTGTTTTTTTTATTCCTATGCATCTGTTGGATCCCTTGGATGATATCTATGTTTTTGACAGGTACTTGTGGCACCCTACTAATGATTGGAGGGATGGGGGAAGCATCAAAAAAATTTCTATGAGGGGTAGATTGTTCTATTGAGAAAGGTTGTTCTTCACTTTCTTCCTCATTTGGGTGTAGTTGAGTTAGCTGAAGTGCTGACACTAGTCTCTCAGGCATGGTTTTGTAGGGCTTGATTTGTAGTTTCTTTCTTTTCTCTCACCTTGTTTGCTCTGCTTGTTGTTTTGGTTCTTTTCATTATTCTTATATGATAGGTGAAGTTGTTTTTTATATGTCTCTGGATAGAACTAGAATTCATCTTATTAATTTCTTCTATTGTTGGCTTCAACATGTTGGTGTCATAATAAGACATCTCAAGGAGGGGGATCAACAAGTTAGTTTTGGCTTGCTTGTAGAAAAATTTATCCTCTCTATGCACAATTATCCCAGCTATTATGAGGTACTTGATGTCAATCTTTGTGTAACCTTCAGTGACCTCATATCCACTAGATTCTTCTAGGTCCATGAAGTAAGATGTAATAAGTGTGATTTGTCCTATCGTGCAAAATTCCTTCATTTTATACTTGACTTGCTCTGTTGATAATTTGTCTATGAGCAATCTTCCAATGTTGACGGGCTTTTTCTTCAACATGGACCAGATCACGAAAAGGTCCCCAGTAGATACACTTCTCATTATGGATCATTCATACATCATGTTTGGATTGATTTTCTCTATTACCCTTACAAAGCAGGAGGTGATCTAGACCACCTTGGATTTCCCAGGGTTGTGCTTGGATTCTCTAGTTATCTCTTCCTATATTTTTTACTACAGAATCCAATTGCAGCTTTATCACCGGTCCCTACCATACATGTCTTTCCTTCATTCTCCATATTAGTGAATATCCTATTCAAGATATCTTTTGTTACATAATAGTTTCTTCCTCCCATCCATGTTTGTATCTTAGAGCTCCCCTCCTGCCTCACCTTTTTCTTTGCTTCCACATGTATCTTTATAAGTGAAGACATGAACTTGTCTATCAGGTCTATAAAAGAACATTGGGTCACCATGCATCAGACGTGAAAGTTCACCCCAACTGGAATTTCATGACTCATTCATAGAGTCCTAACTTTTTGAATTCTTGTTCGTCCATATACCTTTTTGGTTTTAATGTCTTTGTTCTCACCAACAACTCGTGTTTCACCTGGTGCTCCTGGTCTTGAGATTTGAATGCCATCCCTTTCCTCTAAGAAGTTGGTTCTTGATTCTTGTCTGCATATAAGGATTATGGCATTTTTCTTGTTGTCGAGTCTGTTGGCTTTTTTACACTCTTTTCCCTCCTAGTCTATGTCTTTGCATTTACGACCACCTTCTTCCTCTTTGTTTTTGGTGCATCTTGAGTTGTTCCTGACCCCTTCTGCGTTCCCTTCATCCTCCTTTCTTCTTCAGATGGAAGGTACTCAAATGTGTTGGTGGCTTGAGTATCATGTGATTCATCTTTATCCTCAAGGGATTCATTCCCAAGTAGTATCTCATAGTGATCCTTTCTCAACAAAGGTTGTACACTTTGCTTCTTGAACATATTGGGATGCTCCTCTAAGATTTTTTTGATTTCTTGGATAGCTTGTTTTATTTGTTCTTGCGAGGTAGCCTGCATGTGTAGGGAGTCAGAAGTTGTTTCCGACATTCTACAATCTGAATAGAATTTAGGTTATTCATAACATGTTTCATTTTACTAAATAAATACTAAAATAAACATTTTAGTTTCAAAGTTCGATGATATTTTGATCATCTCTCTGAATGTCAATACAGATGATAGCTTTTATTTCATAGCAGTTGCTAAGGAAAAAAATCTTAATGATCGACGAAGATAGTGGTAGAAGGGATATCAATGGTCAAAGAGAAATCAACAATCAAAGGGAAATCAGGGTTCACAAAGATATTTTGGAGTCTCAATGATCATATAGATAATGTACGAGTGATCTATAAAATCCAACATAAGGTACACAAGGTGTTTTAGTGATCTAAGAGAAAATTTCTCTGGTGTTGCTAAAAATTCATGGCTACCATTATGAGTCTCAACATCATTTAGTGTGAAAATCCTTGATACTCTAAATTTGGAACTGCTTGTGGTTTTAGAAATGACCAACAATCGTGTGTGAAACATATGCTCTTCCCCTTGGTGGTGTTATAGGTCAAAAACCCTATGTCTCGGGTGTGAGAGTTAAAAGGGGGGGTCAATTTATGATTAATCAGAAATAAGGTTTGGTTAGATGTGGTGAACAAAGGAGAAACGAGGTGTGGAGGATGACTAGGGTTAGGTTTTTATTGTCTATTTGTAGGAGAGAGAGAGGGAAGATAGAAATGGAGGTCCAGTGGGGTCATCAGTGCCTCAATTTGGTTGAACATCATCGACAATGATTATAGGCCCTCCATGGGATAAGGCTTTGTCTTGTTGGCGTTAGGGTGGTGATTCAACCCTCTTCAAATTTTTCCAGAGTTTTGCCGATTGAAGTCTGGAGTGAGGGGGTGCTAATGAGTAGGTATTTTATACTTCCCAAGTTAAAACCCAACGGTCACTGGGAATTCTACCCATCTACAACCACAGAGGTGAATACTTCTATGGTTGCTAAGGTCTAATCCTCTGCGGTCGCTAATAGAGAGATTGATACCTTGTGAGTTGCTAAGATTCAAGATTTCTACGGGCACTAAGGTCTAATTTTTTAGAGACCGATGAGTCTTCCTAATCCTCAGTGACCGATGGACACATTATAATCTAGAAGTTATTATATATACCTACCATGGGACTAAGCACATAAAGGGATATGCCAAACACTTGATACTAAATAGAGTTAATTATTTAAGGAACACGTAAAGACAACTTTAATTATATTCTATAAACTAAAGTATACTAAACAAAGTAAATATTTCTCAAAATCTACGATAAGAGTTGCAACATGATTAGCATGTTCAGATGATAGGAAAAATTAAACTAAAGTTAAAGCTAGTAGTTGAAGATATCAAGTGTCCAATAGCAGAAGAGAAAAAACTTGAATGTTAAATAAACCATGAGAAGTCCTTGGGTTGTCTCCCAAGAAGCATTAATTTATAGTCCTTATCTTGATTCTCTTATTGTGGATTCATACTTCATATGATTGTTGGGGTTGAGGTTTTTCCAGTTGGAGTTTTGTCCATCAAATTAGGCTTCATCTTTGTAGTACCTTTTTACATGATGACCATTTACTTTGAAGTTTCCAATCTTTTCTTTTCTAATTTACATCATTCCAGACGGGTAAATTTATACTATTGTAAAGGGGAATGACCACCTTGATTGGAGCTCATTGGAAAATAGTATGATGCTTGAATTCAACACAAGGACTATATCTCCTTTAAATACATCTTTTCATTTTTTTGGGGTATTGTTCCACACCTTGGTCCTTTGCTGGTAGATTTGGGTATTTTCATAAGCATGTAGTCTAAGTTCTTTCAATTCTTGTAGTTGTGGGAACCTCTTCTTACCAGCTTGTTCAGGAGCCATAATAAAAAACTTGATGTCCCATGAGGTCTTATGTATTGGTTCCACTTGAATATGACACGACTTCCCATAGATAAGCTGGTCAGGAGTTGTCCCTATTGGAGTCTTATAGGTAGTTTAATAAGCCCATAAAGCATCATCAAGTTTCATAGACCAATCATTCTAAGTCTAGATGACCATTTTCTAAAGAATTTGTTTAATCTATTAGTTTGACACTTCTACTTGTCCTAATATTTGCAGGTGGTAAGGGGTTTCACCTTGTGCCTTACTCTGTATTTCTTCAGCAAAGCCTCAAACTATTTATCTCAAAATGGGGATCCCCTGTCACTTATGATGGTGAGTGGGACACTAAATCTAGGAAAGATGGTTTTCTCTAATATCTTAATTACACCTTTAATGTTACATGTAGGGTTGCCAAGTCCTCCATCAATTTTAAGACATAAACAACATAAATAAGGATATATTGGTTGCCCCTAAAAGATGGAGAACATACCATTTAGTCAATTCCTCAGACATCAAAGATCTCCACTTCTATCCAGTCATACATAGGCATTTCATTCCTTTAGGAAATGTTTTATGTCTGTTGGCATTCATCACATGCTTTAACATATGTGTGAGTGTCCTTGAATAGGGCGGGCCCAGTAAAATACCTAGTGTAGGACTTTTGTGGTTGTCCTTTCTCCTCCCAGATGTCCTTCGTATGATGAAGAATGATATTCTCATAGAATCTAAGGGACTTCTTCCTCCAGTATGCACCTCTGATATAGATTGTCAGCACATCTTTTGAAAAAAAGAGGTTGTCCCAGTAATAATTATTCACATCCAAGAACAACTTCTTATTCTAGTTGTAGGTAATATGAGGCGTCAACTGTTGGCATTCTAAGTAGTTACAGATGTCAACAAACCAAGGTAGGTGGGGTTTGATGGACCTTGCCATAATTAGGACCTCATCAACATAGTTGTCATTAATCGGCAATAGGTTTTCATTGGTGACCAGTATCCTTGACAAGTGGTCAACAACCACATTTTAGTTCCCTTTTTGTCAATAATTTCATGATCAAACTCTTGCAAAAGAAGAGCCCACCTTAATAGTTTGGGCTTGGTATCCTTCTTCATCATATATTTGATGGAACCATGGTCCCGATACACCTTTTCCTTTGACCCTATCAAATATGATCTAAATTTGTCGAAGGCAAACACTATTACTAGCATTTTCTTCTCAGTAGTTGTGTAGTTTACTAAGCATCATCTAGGGTCTTGCTAGCACAATATATCACATGATGTTTCTTGTCTTTCCTTTTCCACAAAACAATTTCAGTGGTATAGTCACTTGCATAACACATGATTTGAAATGGTAGTCCCCACTCTGGGCTTGCAAGATAGGGGCAGTAGTGAGGGCATTCTTTAGGGTTTCAAAAGCTTTATGGCAATCATACAAGATCTCAAAATTGCATATTTTATGAGTAAACTAGATAGAGACTTTTCTATCTTAGAAAAGTCTTGTATGGACTTCCTATAGTATCCTACATGACTAAGGAAGCTTCACACTCCTGTCATAGACTTGGGAGGTGGAAGCTTAGATATGTCTTCCACCTTGCTCATGTCTACTTCAATCCCCTTCTCAATAACTTTATGCATAATAACTATCCCTTATTGGACCATAAAGTTGCATTTCTCCTAGTTTAGGACCAGTTTCTTTTCTTCACATGGTTCTAATACCTTAGACAAGCACTTCAAACAACTATAAAAGTCATCACCATAAATAGAGAAGTCATACATGCATACCTCCATAATATCATCTATGAAATCAGAATAGACAGAGATCATGCACCTTTGAAATGTACCGGGTGCATTGTAGAGTCCAAATGGCATTCTCCTGAAAGCATATGTTCCATAAAAGTAGGTATAAGTGATTTTCTCTTGATCATATAGGTGAATGGGGACTTAATAAAATCTTGAGTACCCATCCAAAAATTAGAAATATGCACGGTGGGCCAAGCCTTGTAATACTTGGTCAATGAAGGGTAAGGGAAAATGATTTTCCTTGTTGGTATCATTTAGTTTCCTAAAGACAATACACATACACCAACCTATGATGGTTCACGTTGCCACTTCATCCCTGTTCTACCACATAATGAATGTCATTCATCCCTTCTTGGGTATGAAATGAATTGGGGTGACCCAATTACTATCAGGATATATGATCCCTACATCATGTAGCTTTGTTACTTCCTTTTTCACCACATCTTTCATGATTTTGTTCAACTTCCTTTGTGTATGAACTAGCAGCTTAGTTGTTTCCTACAAGTTTATGTGGTGCATGCATAGAGCTGGGCTTAGACCTTATATTTCATCTACTAAGTACCATATCGCCTTTTTGTGTTGTTTAAGCTCATTTAACAACTTCTCCTCTTAATCATCTGTCAAAGTGGAATTTATGATCACATGATTCCTTTCCTCATCATCAAGGAATTCACACTTCAAGCCTTTAGGCAATTTCTTAAACTTTGACATGGGCTTGGGTGCCTCCTTTTCTTCTTGTGTTTGTTCATGAGAAGTGTACTTTGCAGTTTCAATGGTTTCCTCTTCATCGCTACTATATTTTTCCTCTGGTTGGTGCAGATAGTCTATCTTAAAAACATCAGGATATTCAACACTTGGACCTAGGTTGTTGAGAGCTTGCATGAGCAGATCGACCATTGATCTTTCCTCTTACACCTCCTGAAATAATTGGTTGTAGTTTTCCATGAAGTATACTGACTCAAACAAAGAGGGTCCTCTGATACCATCATGAATGTAAAAGTTGATGTGATCATTTCCCACTCATAGAGTGATCATTCCTTCATCTACATCAAGCAAATCACTTTAAGTGGTGAGAAAAGGTCTCCCAAAGATAATAGAGCATGTTGGGTACTCTACAATGTCCACCATCATGATGTCACATGGGATAAACAATCTTCCTACTCAAATAGGGACATCTTCAATGATCCATATAAGTTTGGTGAAGGTATGTTTAGCCAACTATATTCTCATCCCAATTTTCACCATGTTGGTCGGTCCTAGCCTCTGAGCTCAAGTAAGAGGCATGAGATTGATGCTTGCACGTAAGTCTTCAATCCATAGTCTCACTTCGTTATCTCCGACATTGATAGGGATGGTAAATGCCCCAGGATCATTCTTCCTTGTGGGCATTTTTTCTTGTACAAAAGCACTGGACAACTTGATGAGTTGTGTCGTCCCCACAAGATCGCTTCTTTTTATTTTCATAATAAAATATTTAAGAAACTTGGCTTAAGTCAAAATTTCTTCTATGGCATCTAAGAATACTCGTCAAGATGTAATTTCTTCACAACTTCCATGAACTTCTCATATCTTTTCTTTAGATGGGCCTTTCTGATCTTGTAAGGGAGGGAGCCCTTAGGGAGTAGGGGTCACTTTTGGTGAATGCTTCCTCAACAGGTTCAGGGTTCTTTATTTTATAGTTTTCTTTATTTCCTTTTTTCTTTACCCTTATCATTTTAGAAGACCCCCCTCACTAGGCACTTCCTATACTATCATTGGTTTAGGTTGTGCCTTAGTAACATTGTTATCTTCCTCATTAACCTCATTTTTTGGGTTCTCTAGAATCTTTCATGGATGATGAGTACCCAGCTTTACACTCTCAATATTAGATGAGAACTTTCCTTGACGATTCTTAATTAGTTTAGACAATTGTGCTAGTTGTTGATCAACCTTAGGTGTGTATGCATAACAACCATATGAGTTTGCATTGTGCTTAAAACACATGTATTGGTGATAGCACTCTGAGTCAATTGCTCATTCACTGTTTCCTACCTCTTCTCAATCTCAAAGAGCTCAAACATCATGTCAAGCATTCCACTGCCTTTATTTTGACCTTGATCTCAGTTTTGTTTGCCTAAATTTTTGTTCCATCCTTGACCTTTTCCTTGGCCTTGAAAGTTGTTTCTCTTTTTTTGGTAATTTTCGGTTCAGGTGCACTGAGATTGTCCTCCTCCTCAATCAAAGTGGTGTTTTATATGAACTGCTTAGCTGATGAGAGTTTTCAGCAACATCTTTGTTTCTATAAATGAAACCAAGGTGACCCTACCTCTTAAAATTTGCATAAGAAACATTCTCTGTTTCTTCCTCTTCACTTTCCTTCTCTATCTAGGTGTAGATGCAGTTGTCAATACCATGGCCTCCTTTGCCACATATAACATATTTCATGGCTCTATCAACAACTTTCTTTCCTTACCCCAAGAATACTTCAGTTGCTTGACATATGTATCTATCTTTTAGATCTATGCAGTTATGGTTTCTAAGGCTTTAGATTCTATAGTAGATCCTTTTGTTGTTGCCTTCTTTCTAGTTCATCTTTCATATTCTAATCATGCTTGAAGCGTGGCCATATTGTTGATTATATCCATTGCCTTCTTTGGATTTTTTTCCCAAGAAATCACTCCATGTTGCTGCATTTAGTGAAGTTCTATCACCAAGGATCGGACCATTGTAGAAGTTTGTAACTAGAAAACCTATGTCATAATTATGGTCGGGGAAATCTCTCTGGTACTCTTGGGAATTTTCCCATTCCTCATGCAGTTCCCCCCTAAGATTTTGTATGAATCCAGTTATCTTGTGCCTATTTTTTAGGCTCTTCTCCAACAGGTAGAACTTGGTGATGAAAGCATCAGCCAAAGTCCTCATCCATTGTTTCTTTTTCTGGTAAGGTAAGGTACCAAGACAATGTCTTGTCCCTCAAAGAGAAGTTGAATCCCTTGCAATATATCACTTCTTGTGACACCCTCATCATCTTTATGGTGTAGAAGATATATTTGAAGGCGTCTAGGTGGTGGTAGGGATTCTCTTTACTATAATTTCCTCCAAAAGATTTATTTTGAATCGTGGCAATCACAATTGGATTCAATTCAAAATTTGAGGCATTAAACCTTGAAATGATGAATGGACACCAAGATTTTTTGGCTCATGTAGGTGCCAACTCATGGAGAGAAGGTCCCCCATATTCATCGTTATCTTCATCATTGTGGTTGGCATTGTTATTGTCATCCTCATGGTTCCTCTCATTCCTCCTTGCTTTATGGTGACATTCATCATTATTATATCGTTCCTCATGCTCCTAGCTTTTAATGTGGTTCTAGAATACCCCCAGGTGGTGGGCTTTCAAATCTTACTTGATCAGAGTGGTATTCCTCATGCTTGGACTCACTCTTTGGTAGAGATCGAGGTTGTTCAAGAGCCCTTGGGTTTCAGAATCCTCCCTGGAGTGCTCCTTTCTGAGGCGGCATGATGTTGAGAAGTAAATGGTTGTTTGTGCTATCTCCTTCCCTTCACACAACCTAAAATAGTTCCCACAGTCAAGTTAGATACTAGACATGTTAAATGAAGCATTTGAGATAGTTAGAGATAGCATATTAAATTTTAATCTATTGCTAGACTTTAGGCACATGTGTATGGTGAGTAGATTGGGGTTCTTAATAGTACTTATTGCCATGTCTCAGGCAACAATGCACAAAAGTTGACTGACCTATATCACACGTCCAAAAAGGAGTAGATCTAGAGTAGTCAGGACTCTTAAATTTATAACTCGACACTTAGGCCCACACAACTAGTGTATGGGGTCTGATGTAGTAATCGAGGTCGATCCAGAGGGATAAGGGAAGTAAGTGCTAAGAACGTAAAACTTTGGCTCAATTACACCAACCAAGTGAGTAGAATAAATTTTGGTGTTCCTTATGGAATGATGATACTTCAACCAATAAAAAAGGCTCAAGAAGTAAAATAACCAAGAAATTAAACAATAAAAAAAGTAGAAACAAAGAGTGATGAAATAATTATAGATGGTAAACTTGGATCGGGTTTCACCAACTAAGATCTGTCATCAATATGCAATACTCACACCCACTAGATACCCCTAGCAAGATTACAAGCAATCATAATATATATATATATATATATATATATTCCCTCCTCTCTTGAGCTTAGGATAGATCTAGATTACAAGGTTGTCTCTCTCTCAAAATGGCAAACAAACAATCACTTATATAGCCATACAGTCATTAGTTTTAGCATTCCAACATTCTCATCGATTCATGAAACTCCATAACACTTAGATAGGATTAGAAATACTCTTTTGATGTAGTAAAAATCAAACATCACAAGACGATAGATAATCATACATGTGAAGAAATAAAAATAAGTGTATGAAGATGAACATTGTTAGGTGCATATATATTCAAAGGGATGTAAGTACATACCTGTTGGGAGACCTTTAGTGGCTACTCCCAACCTAAGCAATAGGTTAGACACTCATGGTATTGAGTAGCATTATGGATTTACAAATGTGAAGGGACATGATGGATAAAAACGAAGTAGATGTAGGTAGATGAATAGATGTAGAAGGGAAGAAGGGGGATACAACAACTAAAATCACAAACAACCATGTCTGGAGCATGTCTTAATTAGATATGGATCTAGGATGAACTATGGTGAGCGTCTAGTCCTCCATTCCAAGGATAGGCTAAAGATGATGGTGGCAATCCATATCTTCTCTCTCCTCTAACTCTCATCTTCAGAGATCAAATGCCAATGGGGTGAACGATGGATGGCTCTAAAACAACAACACTTTGTTGTCTCTAGAATGTCATTACCCTCTTCTTGAATGAAGTGCATCTCTATTTATAGTGGTTGGTAATTGACTTAAGGATCCCATCAATCACTAAGGTGGTGCACTTTCATTGATCATTGAGGGTGTAGGGATTGTGATGATTGCTCAGGATGCTCGACAAATGTGATCGTCAAGCATGCCCGTTGAAGGAACAACCTCATCAGTCACTAAGGCGAGTAGTCCTTTAGTTGCATAGATGCCAAGTTCAGCGACCGTAGAGACAACACAAGGTTTTTTGGTTGTAGAGTACCAAGCCTCCATCGATCATAGGGGATTCCTCATTCTTAGACCACCAGGACGTCAGATTCATAGCGACCAAAGTCATTGATCATTTTCTTGTTGTAACTTTCATCGTTCGTAGAGCTACCTTTTGGTTTATCGACCGGTGAGAAGTATATTTTGTGGAAATTAAATGAAGAAGTGAGATAGGGTAGTCATATCAAGTCTTTCCCAAAAACAATATCAATTATCTAGATAAAACATAAAAGAGATGATAAAATAAGTATAAAATAGGCATTCAAATATCTAGAAAACTGGATGTTATCAATATCGCCTTAAGAGTTGTGCCAAAATATATATTCTACATGTGGTAGAATCCTTGAATGTATGCCTCTCTCTGATGATAGATTACCACACTTCGTGATCAACCTAATGTGGCAAAATTAACTAATCAACGTGTTGGATTTTTGGGTTGGACATAGACATAACACTTTCTCAGATAAAACCCTTGTCATGGGTATGAAATAGCCAGAAACCTTTAGTATATCATAGACAAACAAAGTTTTCAAATATACCTTAACATATACTACTTGTCAAACAACTTTACACACTATGTAATGTCATTCATGTACTTCCAAAAAAGATCAAAAGGAATCATTGTTCAAGAACTCAGTCGGCAACACAAGGACAACAAAATGTGAGCATGTATTACTTTGATGAAGGAATTCGGTCTTCAACCTTCACACCTATGACTTCCCCTCCACATAGTCCATGTGGATGGGTGCAACACTTGAGTCACCACCTTAAATCACATTGTCAATGTGCTAGCAGCAATTTCCCCTACCCTCCTATAATAGAGTGTC
Organism: Alisma plantago-aquatica; assembly: GCA_963693085.1. Classification (NCBI taxonomy): domain Eukaryota; kingdom Viridiplantae; phylum Streptophyta; class Magnoliopsida; order Alismatales; family Alismataceae; genus Alisma; species Alisma plantago-aquatica. Next base: position 798,230,890 of record OY856413.1, on the reverse strand, counting down.
ATCCTTGGGATTGCTTTTTCTCTCACAAAGGGAGAAATTAGTGATCCACTTGTATGTGCCATACTTTTTACATACCCCTTTTTATATAGGGTAGTCATAGGTTAGTTTCTCAAAATTCAAATTTTGGATTTTTGATATTTAAATAATGCTAAAATAGGCAAGACTCAAGTACTAGTTGATCGAATGGAAATCCATTTGACCATCCTAAATTCTCTTCAAAGTTCAAATGACATGTCAATTGATCTGTTGGACATATAGTCCATCTACTTCATGTTCTTCACTTTCCTAATCCATCCATTCATTAATGGACTGACTTATTCAATCATTTGGTTGGTTACCTGCCCAAATTGTTATTCTTTTGATCATTGACACTCTCTAGACCTATTGATTTACTCAACCATTACTCGATCAATCGACAACTCAATTGATTATTTGGATCAATATTCAATGTAAACTAATACAAATAACTCTATAATTATGATAATTCTTGCAAACTTCTTGTCCCTAGATCATCCTTATGTGTGTGAACTAGTACAGTCAACATTATGTTGGAAGTTATATTAAAAATCTCACAGGAAATGAGTGGCATATAGAAACATGTCGTTGCTTCCAAAGTAATTTGAATAAGTTACATATCTACCTTAAACTATAAGTGATGAATCTTACCATGATTATATAATCCCTTTGTCACATGTATCCATATTAAACTAGAGGCATGGAACAATCATCCTCTTAATATTCAATCTATGGGTCTTGATCTAAAGTAGACTATATCGATACAATGATAACTTGAGCACAGGCATGCATTTCACAATCTCACTCATAAATTGATAAGGGATAGCACTCCAATAAGAGGGAGAATTTCCATTTATTCCATTCACAACAACCAACATGTGTCAAAATTCACTTAATCATCACTTGTATTGTAACCCTTATTTAAAAACTATGTTGAATGTAATGAAAAATATTTTATCATACACATTCACATGGGCAGAAGCATCAATGCCTGACTCATAATATCATTGAGGAATCACATATCTTGAATATCATGCATAAGATATAATTGAAAGCTAACTGTCACAGGAACACAATTCATTTCTCATTCTCAATAGCTTACATGAAGAGGAAAAACTTAATATAATTTATGACCTATTTCAAGAACATAATATGTAAAGACCCCCTCCCCCAGCTATACCCTATTCTGGAGGATCGAGAGGGAAAGGGACAATACTATATATACATGATTTAGGTTTATTAAATAACCATAAATAATTAATAAATTTAATTATACTAAAATGAATTTGGTACATAATAAGTCCTCCAACATGTTTACAAAAATATGGACTTCTAATGTTTACCACATGAAGTACTACCATCTAACTATATCCTCCAGCAGTTACATTAAATTTCTTTTTTTTTATGAATTCTTCTTTAGGTGATCATCTTTCATCATTGATTACAATATATCTATAGATTAACCTAAAATGCCATGATACAAAAACATGATCAGTATAACAAGTTATATTAGTATGTGGGGGAAACAAAATATTCACATCTAGTTGTAACAACATATTCACAATAATTATTGTTAAAAAATAAAAATCAATATTTTCTTCATAACTTCTCAACCAATTTTTAATCACCCTTTGGGATATTCTTTCAAGGTATTTTCCATGTAGTGGATGTTACATCACCTTCTCAATTAGGAGCTAGGTGCCATGTTGGTCTTCCCAATCTGGGGTCGGGTCACTCTCTTCTATTCTCAAACTTGTAGAGTTGGTATAAGGGATTTGAGCAAGTTATAAGCATATAATTTGATATCCATAATGACTTTAGAGATTGCAGGAAATAAATCAAAAACTAAGCATTTCTTTGTTGTACATTTGGAAATCTTTAGAAAACATTGACAAAAACTAATGTGGATAGTCTTAGGCAAAACCACATACCTTTCTCAGAAGTTTCTTGATGTCCAAGCAAAAGCAACAAGAGCAACCAAACAAGCAACTATCCTAAAATTAAAGCATAATATACATGTATTACTATTTCATCCAAAATCTACCATTAAGACTAACTTGAGTTCCAAGTTAGGGTTTTAGGGTCAACTTAGCATTTCATTATGGTTTTTTATTTCCAAACCCTAATTATAATTTTTCATGGTCTTTTGGTTTACAAACCCTAATTTGATCATTATTTGCACTTTTAATCTCAAGAAAACCCTAATTCATCAATTAATGGGTTACTAACCTCAATCTAGATCCAAGTTTTCCATTTTATCTAAAAATATTAATCTTTGATTATTAAGATCAAGTGATCATATTAAGATCTTCAAAATCTAGAAATTAGGGTTCTTATGCATGAAACACATTAAGAAAGGAAACTTTGGGTACTTTTTGAACTAGAGGTAAATTTAGGTCTTGATAATATTCTATTTGGATTCCTCTCATTTTTTAATCAACTTTCATATATAAATTGTCTAATTCTGATTTACCAACCATTTTCTACCATAATTGTAAAATAAAGCTATTTAAGCCAATTAGATGTTGACATGTTAGTGGAAATACCTTTGATTTCATGTCTGAGATACCCTAGTTTTAAGGGGAAATGACACTTTTACCCTTGATGTGTGAGCGTGTATGAATGGGTAGGGGAGTCATTTGACTATTTCCCCCTACCTCACACTAGGGTGACTCTAGAAAATATGTTGACCACCATGGCATATCTTCTCATCTGTCGCTCATGCTGGTCCATCATGGGAGGGGAAGAAAGTCAGGGCCACCATGTGGGACCTCATCGAACTTGACTAGGAATATATTGTTCCTACGACACCCCAGACAGTGAGGAAGAGGCACGATGGGGTTCACAGGTTTAGAAGTGCCCCATTTCTTTCTGACTCTTCAGTGCAGACAAAGGGAGATTTCAGATCATCATTCTCCATCCTAACGACCATGCTCAACCTCCCATCTCTCTTATTTCTCACTTTTGTTTGTTGTTTCAAGGAAGGGTTGGTCCAAAGAGGAGAGGACAGGGTGAAGGAAATTTCCTAATCATCTATGCATGCCTTTGTGTTCCTTTGTCACCGTCAACGGGGTGTGTTGTCTTCCCTAGATATGAGGGCTTTGCAGTCCTTATATGTACGTATTTAGGGGAAGACTAATGTGATTACTACTAGGAAAGAAAGGATGGAAGAGGGAGACAGGTGATGATAAGTTCGGGATATGTTTTCCTTTTATCATAGGGATGACTCCCTCTCTCTTTTGATCAAAGGTGGGTGGGAAAAAGAATGGGTCACAATTCCTAGATATAAGAAATACTTTAGTCACCAATAATATTCCTCTTAGTCATCATGTCATGCTTAGAAATTCCCATTATGGAGAATACTAAAGAGGAAAATAATCTTTCCCCCTTCCTCACGGTCATGGAAATCCATTCATGGAAAATATGTTTTCTTGTCAAAAAGGAACATACTTAAAAGATTCCCAATATGGAGACACATGCGTTCACAATTCAATTGCCAAATTTTACACCAAAACCATAAAGGAAGGCATACCCCTACATGGAACGTACTAGATAACTTGATTCTAGACAATTCCTTGTCCCTCCTAAATCAATTATTCTTTTTCTAGGAAACTGACTAATATGCTTTCCCAAGTCATATTACTTGGGATCTAATGGGTTATCTTTCCTATACAAAACTTTATCCTTTTAAACATCTCATTGAAACACCTACCATTATTCCATGGTATATCCATCTTATTCCAAGATTTAGAATTATCTTCTTTTTATTATTATTTCAAAGTATACTAAAGTTTAGATCAAATGATACTAAATGTTGCTTCCAACATTGTGTTGCCAACAATTACTAGATAACTACTCTTTTGATTATTGAAAACATCATGCATCTTATTTACTTTTAGAAACTTGTCCAATATTCCATAATCTTATTATTGAACAATTCATAATGTAATTATCCTTAAGTTGTGCCCAAAACTCTTTTTTCAAGAGTATCCCACATAATTCTATATTAATCCCCCCATTACCTTTGGTAATTCATTTACTTTGAGGCTTTCTTTATTTCTTTTCCTCATATCCTTATTGGATTAACAAAAATAGTAGAAAACAAGAAACTCATAACAATGGGTTTTTTTTCAAAAGAAACCCACACTTTCAAAACAAAGTACACCAAATTTCCAATGTGCACTTTTTGTTTAGATAGTTACAATTTAAGTATATAATTGCATATGAAAAACTAGGTTATAGCATAAGCATAAACAACTAAATCATAAAACATGAAACTATACTAAGGGTGAATAATGACACCCCACTAGGGAACTCACTACAGCTATGATAGGTCCCTTTCATATTGATGTCTCTCGCTCTCTATTTGCTCCTACTCTTCACCAACAGACATCTCATCCCAACCTATGCATTCAAAAAATGATTATCAATAAGTGACATTAGTTGTGATAACCTAAACTATCTCTCTCATTCGACTTCTATACATGTTGATTCATTGCATGATTTAATGTACTCAATAACCTCCCTCACCCTAATTGGGTGACATTGAGTTAGTTTATACTCTATTGATAAGTTAACTTTGATTGAATATCACCTTGTATTTATGCATGACTCTAATTTGAGTCTTGAACTAAGTATCAAGCTTATTATGAATCATCAAGTTGTAATCAAATTTGAACCTCTTTAATAAACTCTTTTTGATATCAAATGTATTTAATGGCATAGAGATTTAATTTTGAATGCAAAAGTTCAAAAATCACCTCAATGGGAATCTTAAATCACAAGATATGTCCATTTGAATTTTTCTTTGTATTAACTTCTTTTGGTCTCATTTAAATCACATTTTAGCCCTTAGTGGGCCTCTTTGGGTACACGGCCCAACAATGGGAGGCACCCCTTTTTCCCTTGGCAACTCAGTGATCCGCATGCCTATGTTTATTTCAATGAATTTTATCCCTTGGATCTTTAGCCACGGATCACCCACCTTGATCTAACGGCCAAAAAGTCATCCCATACCTTGGTTCCTATTGTAGCAGTTGCTACAATATGACCCCCTTTGCGATGGCCAATGAGCATCATCCCTTCATGTTTTTCACAATTTAATCCCTCCTTCGAGTACGCCCCGACCCACTCTCCCTTTCCCTTATATAATCCTCTTGTTTTCATAGCCCTAGCTCCCTTTCCTCCTTCTCCTTCTTACCTCTGAAACCCTAGCAGCCACCTTTGGGGCTACAGATTCTAGCCACTCTCAACACAGATCAAAGGTTGTTCCAACCTTGTCAAGGTCTCGTAGAGCTGAACGATGGGTTTTCATGCCTCCCGGAGATGTTCCTTCATGACGACATCCCTCACCCTGCCAGCAAGGTGGGCTGTAGGCACAACAGATCATGCGGGGTGAGGCAGTGAGGCGCGTGGTGAGTAGTGCCTAGCCACTACACCCGTGCAGCCAAGTGACTCGAGCCACCATTGTCAACTACCACTAGCCACTTGCACATCGGGCCGAAGTACTGAGGAGCGTCCATGAGCGTTGGTGTTGAGGCACACGACCACAACCCTTAGATCAGGAATGGACGGGCAAGATCCTTTACGAAATTATCAAATGTAACACACTCTACTGTTTTCCCCATAATTTATATTCAAGTTTTCAAAAAATGATACCTATTGCATCCTTTAGCCAAATATGGCATATTATATATGAATTTTAATGTACTCGAAAAGATATATCTAATGAACTTTGTTTTAGAGACAAATTCCATTATTAACTTATTTTATGTTAGAAATGCAATCACTTGATCTATTTTATTACATTGAATGATATCAATTCTTAAACCTTGGTCATATCCTGAAAGCACTTGATTTTTATGGCCCTAATCAGTAACTTACCCTTCCTTGTGTAGTAATTTTCAAACTTGATCTTGCTTTGCCCCTTTTGTGACTCTAATCTATGAAATGGACCATGAAATGTGTATAATTGGAACTTTAATGCTAATGATCTTCTAAATGGATGTTCAACTTGTTTTGATGCACCAAAAATCATCATTATTTCTTTAGATCAGTAACCTTTATCCACATATTGCATTGAATCACGAAGTGCATCATGTTGATACACTTATGTTTTCACTTATGACCTAAAAATGTTATTTTATGCATATACTTGATACCAATGGTCTAATGTTGGAATCTTGTTTTCTTTTGATCATCAAGGACTATCCCACCTTAAAATCATTATTTTTGCTAATTCTATGTGCTAAGATTGACTAAGGCCTTTTTATATGCTTGCCATCAATAACTCATATGACTAGAGGACCTAATTTTGGCACATTAAAAGATCTAGTTGACCTAGTTGTTTTTCACATGATGAAATATGACCTTTTTGCTTTTACCATGTTGTATCTAGTTCAAATTATTAGTTTCATCACACTTGTATAATCAATATCAACTTGATCCACATATACACTTAATGCTCAATGTATTGGGAATATGACTCGATTGCATGAAATGTATCTATTGTGGCTAACAATGATCTTGCATGATTAAATCATGATGATAACTTAAATTTCATGCTACCCCTATTTCTAAATCAGACTTTATCATATTCTAGTGTCACTCATAATGTGGATGGTTCACCTAGACCTAGGGTAAAATGTTGATCCTTGAACTATGTTGATTAATGGCATGCAAGTTTGGAAGTTTGGAACCATGTTGAACTAATTGAAACCTAGGACTAGGGGAACATCCACATGACTCGTATGATGTTTAGTTCATCAAACCTAGTGATCTAAAACACCATTATATATCTTTCTTTGTGAGGTTCCCTCAGTTGGGATCATGTCTAGGTACCTTACTCAAGAATCATCACTCGAAAGGTACGTTTTCCTCTTGACCCTACTATGATATTGTCTTGGTTGTATGTATGCTCATATGAATGCTTTGCTTCTTACTTACTTGGTTGAGCTATTGTTTCTATGAATACTACTTTCATGTTTTGATATCATATGTTGGAAAACCTTAAACATTATATAAAGAAATCCATTTTGATATAATGGATAAAAAAACAAAAACATGTTTTGAATAAAATAATGTCGTTAAGTGTTTCACGCCTTGTTCTAAATCTTGCTTAAATGATGGTTCTAGCCAAGCAATTTTTATAGTATTCTTAAATTGCTTACTTGTCTTTTTATAGCGTACTTAATGATTTAGCATTAATATGTTTTGTTTCTCGAGTTTGTAGTTTTCAAATGAAGATCTGTTGTGCTCAAGACTCTAAGATCTCAAATGAAACACCAATGGGGTATCTTGAATATAGAATTGGGTACATGTTTCTCTATCCCCCTTCTAGTATTTTATTATCTTGTGTTACTTCTTTTACATATAAATTTCTTATATGAAACATTTGATCCATTCCAGGGATGGACGCCCAGGTCCAATCTACTTTGGATGTGTAGCCATTAGGAGTGTGGATTCAGGGTAACAAATAATTCTATGACAGATGGTATCAGATCCATACACATAGGCCTATATATATGTTTAAGGCGTAACACATCTTAAGAACCCAGGAAGGACTAAACATCCTATCCTCAAGTTTAGAGAGTCTTCTAGCATCTCTTCTCTTCTCTAAGGACCACCTAAGCCTCCCAAATAGATGATGATTCTCACCTCCTCATTTGATTCTTTTATCATGACTACTAATCACATTAATTCTTTATTTTGGGGTACCTTATGAAGGGGAAAAGTAAAATGGTTTTTGAAATCAGAAAAGTCAGTTAAAATGATAGTGTCATGATGTGATCTCAAATTGAAAGCCCTATTTGGTGTATGAAGTTACTCCTAAATGTGATGTACTCAAATTTAAATTTATGGAACTCGATGTTATCCTATTAGATATAGTTTTTCCTATGTTTGAGGTAAATTTTTGATGTGGTAAAATAAGGTGGAACTCATGTTTTACACCTCATGTTTGATAAGTTCCCTATTGACTGAACCTATGTCACTCTATTGTTGACTGAACCTCAAATATAGTTAAAGAAATTTATCCAATTTTGACTTATGATTACACTTGACATAGTGATAGTCTTGGACTCATGATTTTGATGATTAGACTCTGATACTTGAGGCATCTACCCTATTGATTGTTGTTCCTCCATGTAATCTCAATTTTGACATGATATTATGATTTTGGACCCTTTATCTTTCCCTACTATACTCATACTCTTGTGATGCCCTATTTGACTACTCGATTTCCAAATATTCCCTTGTCTTGATTTTGAAGGAAACGAACAGTATTTTGACCTTAAATATGAGAATCTTGGACTTTGGATCCACATGATGATATTGACTTGTGATCTTGTGGGATGCGACTTGATCGTTGATACTCACCCTATTTAGATATTCTTGATTACTCATGATTTATATAACTGGGGTGCTAGATTAGGGTGGTAGTTGACTTATGAATCTGCCTAGCCTAAGCCACTCCCCTAGTATGATGACCTCTAAATTTTCATCTGGTTGATTATTTAGAGTGTGGAAGGATAAACCCTTCCATCGATTGTGATTTCTTGACCTAAGTCTCAAATAGGTCAGACCTATGATGATATTGATACTCGACCATGAATTTTGATTTAATGATGATCTTAAAATATGACAATATTGACTATGTATCATGGTGGACTTCCTAGAAATACCGAAGTATAGATCATTCATTGACCTTGAACACCATGATAACGAACTCGATGTTGATGCCAAGAAATGTTTTATATAATCCCCTTTTTTCGTAGCCCTAGCTCCTATTCTGCCTTCTCCTTCTTACCTCTAAAACCCTAGTCACCACCTTTGGTGCTATAGATTCTAGCCACCCTCAACTGAGATCAAAGAATGTTCCATCCTTGTCGAGGTCTCGTGGAGCTGAACGATGAGTTTGCATGCCTCTCAAAGGAATGGCTTCACGACGCCATCCCTCACCCAGCCGACAAGGTGGGTTGTAGGTGCAGCAGCTCACACGCGGTGAGGTAGCGAGGCGTGTGGTGAGCAGTGCTTGGCCACCACACTCGTATAACTGGGTGACTCGAGCCACCATTGCCAACCGCCAGCAATCGCTCGCACATCGGGCCCAAGCACTAAGGAGCATCCACAAGCTTTGGTGCTGAGGCGTGCGACCAAAACCCTTGAATCAGGAATGGATGGGTGAGATCCTTCATGAAATTATAAAATGTAACACACTCTACTATTTTTCCTATAGTTTATATTCAAGTTTAAAAAATGATAACTCTTGCATCCTTTGGCCAAATATGGCATATTATGTATGAATTTTGATGTACTCGACAAGATCTATCTAATGGAATTTGTTTCAAAGCTATATTCTCTTAGTAGCTTCTTTTATAGTAAAAATGGCATCACTTGATCTCTTTTATTACTTTGAATGACATTAATGCTTAAACCTTGGTCATATCCTAAACCCACCTGATTTTGATGGCCCTAATCAGTAAATTATCCTTCCTTGTGTAATAATTTTCAAACTTGATCTTTTGGAAACCCCTTTTGTGATTCTAATCTATGAAATGGACCATGATATGTGTATAATTGGAACTTTAATGCTAATGAATGCTCAACTTGTTTTTGTGTACCTCAAATCATCATTATTGCTTTAGATCGATAACCTTTATCCACCTATTGTTTTGAATCACGAAATGTATCACCTTGATACACTTATATTTACACTTATGACCTAAAAATGATCTTTTATGCATATACTTGACACCACTTGTCTAATGTTGAAATCTTGCTTTCTTTTGATCATAAATGACTATCCCACATTGAAATTAGAAGTTTTGTTAATATTATGTGATAATATTGACTAAGGATTTTTTCTATGCTTTCTTTTAATAACTCATATGACTAAAGGACCTAATTTTGGTATATTAAAAGATCTAGTTGATCTAGTAGTTTTTCACATGATGAAATATGAACTTTATGATTTTACCTTGCTCTATGTAGTTCAAATCAGTAGTTTCATCACACTTGTAGAACCAATATAACCTTGATCCATCATATACACATAATGCTCAATGTCTTGGGAATATGACTCGGTTGCATAAAATGAATCAACCATGGCTAACTATGATCTTGCATGATTAAATCATGGTGATAACTTAAATGTCATGTTGCCCCTATTACTAAATCAGACTTTATCTTATTCTAGTGTCACTCGTAATGTGGATTGTTAATCTAGACCTAGGGTTAAATGTTGATCCTTGAACTATATTGATTAATGGAATGCATGTTTGGAAGTTTGGAACCATGTTGAACTAATTGAAACTTAGGACTAGGGGAACATCAACATGTCTCTTATGATGTTTAGTTGATCAAACCTAGTGATCTAAGACACCTTTCCAAATCTTTCTTTGTGAGGTTCCCTTAGTTGGGATCATGTCTAGGTACCTTGCTCAAGAACCATGACAGTATAGGTACATTTTTCTCTTGACCCTACTATGATATTGGCTTGCTTGTATGTATGCTCATATTAATACTTGGATGCTTACTTACTTGGTTGAGCTATTGTTTCTATGAACATTACTTTCATGTTTGGATATCATATGTTGACAAACCTTGAACATTATAAAAAGAAATCCATTTTGATATAACGGATAAAAAACCAAAAAACATGCTTTGTATAAAAGAATGTTGATAAGTATTTCATGCCTTGTTTCTAAATCTTGCTTATATGTTGTTTCTAGCCAAGCAACTTTTATATTATTCTTAAACTTCTTACTTGCTTTTTTATAGCATACTTAATGCTTTAGCATTGATATGTGTTTTAATAAAATTTGTAGTTGCCAAACATAGATCCGTTGTGCTCAAGACACTAAGATCTCAATTGAAACACCAGTGGGGTATCTTGAATATAGAATTGGGTACATGTTTCTCTATCCCCCTTCTCATATCTTATTATCTTATGTTACTTCTTTTACATATATATTTCTTGTGTGAAACATTCAACCCATTCTGGGGAAGGATGCCCAGGTCCACTCGCCTTGACTATATAGTCATTAGGAGTGCAGATTCAGGGTAAAAAATAATTCTATGACATTAGTATTCTAGATATATGAAATATTACAATAATAAAGACTATACATTGTTCGTAAACATGATCCATAAAAGATAACATGAAAAATAAAAGGAATCATGAACATGAATATATGATCTTTCTTTAGTCTTAGTTCTTATCTTTTTATGTAACTTAAATTGGAGACTTGTACTCTAGTACCTAGGTCTCATGACCTACACTTTGGTGCCTGGGTCATCTTACCTGAGTTAGCCTGCACTAAGGGCATGGGCCTCATGACCTGTACTATGGCCTGGGTCATGTCTCTTGAATTGACCTACACTAAGTCTTGGGTTTAACTCCATTATCTGATGCCATCTCAATTCCTGTATTAACTTGAATCTATTCATGAATCTTAATGGCTTATTATCTTAAAATCTTAGTTTTGAATCTCAAGGAAGTATGATATAATAAATCATAACCTAAACTCTTGAATCATAAACTTTAGTGAGATCCTTATAAACATATCTTTAACTTGAAGTATTAATTCTTAAAATCATATGACCAATAAATATCTTACTTGAGAATAAGGAACATCTAAAGATGCTATGAGAATAAATAAATATTATACATTCATGGGAATGGACCACCTACCTAATCATTAGAAAGAATTGTTACATTGTATCTTGATATGATCATTTATCCACGTGTAATGACTCATAACCCTAGATTATAATCTTATAATCCCAATTAACCCAAAGTTTGAAATATCATGGAATTTATGACATACACGTACTCAAATCATGCCCATCAGATAGATCACAAAAAATCGATTAAATTTTATATGTGGGTTGTCATCATCTAAGATATTGCATCTACTATGAATTTCTAAAGATTGGGAATATAGTGGCCAATAGGAATCAAGATAAATCATCTAAAAATATATCAAAATCTCAGCCAAAATGGAATAGAAGGACTTATATACCCTTGTCTTTATTTTACAAACATGGGTGTGATAGGGAAACACATTTCCAATCCCTAATTTTATCTGGTGTGTTATTGATTCAAAATTGGGAGATAGAATATCATAACTAACCATTGTAGTGTGCTAGAGAAATTTGTATCACAAGGACACCTTGGTACTTTGATCTTGAGATGAGGAAGGAAGTGCATTTTAGGGTTTATTAAGCATAGAGATGTAAAGAGGACAAAATTTGAGATGAGAAACCTAGAAGAAACATTATTTGAGACACAACCCTAGGTTCTATCCAGGCATGTATCACATTGTCTAAGGGAGTCCCCATATACCAGCTTAATGGTGTGTAGGGAAATGTTGCTAGCCCCCAAAGTTGTGACCCTTTCTTGACACCATTACCTTTAGCTTATGTAATTTCCCTTATATTTCTAAACATTACTTGAAATTATAAACAACTAAATATTAATTTCTAAATCTGGTCTCTGATACCAAATGTAGTGACTCCCACTTTTGAGTATTCGCTAATTAAGAGAGATCTTAGAGTCAACTATCATTAGTCTAAATTCCATGGATCATATTTAACAAATGATAGAGAATAGTAAATAATTTCCATTAATTTGAACAAATAATGTTTACAATATTATATAGTGATATCCTCTAAGGAGTTACATGAAATTATAAAAAGAAATTAACCTATACATATGAGAAGGAATACAATCTAGCTAATCCTCCATGAACTTATCTTTAATATCTTCAAAATTCCTTGATTAATTATTCTTCAAGTGCTCAGCTAATAGATGCAGGTTAACCTAAAATGCCAAAAAAATGGATTAGTATATTGCTATATTGTACATGTGGGGTGCATACAAAAGTGTGCATATAACATAACAACATATATTCTCAACCATAAAATAGATGCACATATAGACTTGTTTTGTCTTTACACATTTTAACCCATACTTGGTCTACTACCGCGAGTATAATCATTATCCATGATCGGACTTATGTGGATTACCCGTTGATCAGTATATTCCAAGGTTTAGAATATCATAGTTTACTTATGTGACACTCATAGGCTTTACAGTTTGCATGAAATAAATAAACATCCAACAATTATCATCCATTCAATCTCCGAGAAACCTCAGCAAACTTTAAAATTTAATAATTTTGGTATTCATATGTGTAACAACATACCTTTGCCATGCATTAGCCATGTAGAATATTTTAAGTGTCTTTTATGCAATCCATAATCAATCATTAGTGTATGAGATATGTGTACTACATATGTGTCATTATATATTCACTTTATTAACATTGAAACTAACTTAGGTACCGATCTAGAGTTTAGGGTCATCTTAGGGTGTGGACTAGGAATAAGGGTATAAACCCTAATTCCATCTCATCAAGATCTCTAACGTTATAGCCCTAACTCAAATTAGATGTAACCTTAATAGTCTGATTGAACATATTATATCATCATCTAGATCAAAGAATATGGATTACAGTCATAGCAACTTATGAACATTAATTTAATAACTGGAATTCACCATATGTATTATTATTAGATTTAGCTACCTAAATATACATCATTATCATCATCATTGTCTTATTTTATCATTATTTCAAGCAACATTAGGTATTATCATAGAATAACTCAATTTACTAATTTAAGCATCATATCAATGAAATATAGGGTCTTAGTGTACGAATCCCATTACATTATTTCACATATTATTTTGGTGTAGGAAGCACAACCAAGTTTTGAATATATTTTATTCACATTTGTCTCATTATCCTGATAAAATCCATATATAATGTTGGTATATTTTGTCCTACCCATTAATTACTATAATTAAAATAAGATTACTATGATTGGACCCATCTTGTGTTCACATCAATAACTTAAACATTCTCTATATTGATGTGGGTTCAGGCCCCAGTCAAAGGTCTCATGCCATCTCATCTTTGATCTCTAGAACAACCGCCCATTGTTTTCCTAAGAAAAAGACTCAACTTCCCCTTAGCCAGTGATGCTTTTAGACCATGTGGATTGGGGTACCCTGGAAACTCACTCGTGAGGTTTCTTCTTCCTTTGCTTCCCTAGTTGTGTGCTCAAATATGGCCATGTCAAGGTCCAATCAACCATTGACTCTCCTTTGTTGGAAATAAGGCATTAAGGTAAGGACATGGGAACCTTCACCAGGCTATTATATATTGGTCAAGCTACATGGTGTAGGATTTGGTGGACCAAACCTTCAGGACCATGGTTGTGAGTATGGCTATGGAACAACGCCAAAAGCCAAAAGCTACTAGAAAATACATGGTGTTATCTAGAATCTTAGATGCTTCAGTTGCAGATAGTGCTCCTTTATAGATGCTCAAAACCACTCTCATTATTAGAGGTACCCTCCCATCAAAGTTCATCATTATCAAGCTTGCTGGATGACTTGAACTGGTCGCTAGAGTTTCTATTTTCATTGGAAAAAATCAAGGTGCTAGAAGGTGCTCTGTTTTTGCAGCCAAAGGCATTTTGATACTTTTTATAGATGCTCAGGTCATGAAGAGAGGCAATAATGTACACTATATCAAATCTAGATGATGTTGTAATTGGGGTTTATCATACCCTGTGGAGATAAAGCCAGCCTTAGGGTTAGTTAGATTCAATTTGACCTCCTGATGCTAACTACAAGGACAATCCCTGGAATTATCAACTAGAGAAGGGGGAGGTGTCCAGGGATCTTGGGCCTCTATTTCTTGTATTGTTGGGTCATGAAGGAAAGGGAGATAACCCTACATCCCAGCTCCCTAATCGGATCCAGAGTCTAAGTTCACGAGGACTCTATCACCTTTTCTAACATTAATTATATAGGTTGCGTTAATGCTTCTTTTAATCAAATTTCCTAGAATAAACTCTTAATTCGCATTATCTACCATTGGCAAAAAAATAATGCTTAACATATTTGTAGTTATCCAAATGTAGACTTTCAGACATAAGTAATTGATCCTTTAATAGATTACCTAGACCACACATTATCTCATAACTTTCTAAAATTTCTTCCACGATCTAATATACCAATTATATATCAACTAAAAATATTCTTGATATTTAATATAGTCTATAAACACTTCAAGTATTATTTCACCTCAGGGACCCATATGTAAACCCAATTATCCTAATTGGGCTTGTATCAGGTCGTAAGGCCCATGACTTACATATTGGGTCATCTAAAGGGTCCATGAACTATATGCTATTCTTAATTACAAGATTAAGGTTTTGATCATTGATTCTCAATTAATCCTCATACTCACCCTTATGCTCACAATTAGAAAAATTACTTAATTTAAAGACTCAATCTAAGTCTAGGTCTTAGATTGATCATCCCAATGTCATAGTTTGATCTCATTATTCTCTTATTTACTTAATATGAAATAGAAAGTAATATTATTGAAAAATTTGCAAAATTTGAGGACCTTACATGAGGGTGAATCCATATTTGAATATGGATAAAATGTAAAATGATGGGAAGGTCTAGTGCTTAAATTTTAAATCTATGATTGGACCTAAGTTGATAAAAAGACTATGGAAAACATTTTTATACACTTAATATGCATATTTATGTTATTATATGTGTTTGATACACTTATCCTTGAAATAATAATATATGGTATATTGTAATCAACTAATCATGAGTTGTTAGATCCCCTTTATGATTATGTACACTTTGTGATAATCAAGTAAGCCCTAAAAAAGACATGAACTGATGAAGTATTGATTTGAATTTGAATATTCTTGAAAATAGTAGCATATGCTATTTCTTTATGTAAATATGTTTTTTTAAGATGGGAGGGTTAATCATTTTTATAATCATGTATTATTCTATGTTATGATTATGAGAATTTATATGTATGTGATATAGTCTATCTTTTGTGATTATAATTGGAAAGTGGAAGGAAAATCCCATGGTGATGCCTTGTTATAGGTTGATGCACCATGGACTAATGTATTGGGCCTTTTGTGGCCAATGTTAGCATGTTGGGACTTGTAGTGTCCTAATTGTAAGAATGGAGTATTGGTATGGCAAAAGATGATGACAGGTACCCTAATTTGGGTATGTTTGATATCTTATTATAACATCCCTGAACTGGGTTATGAATTAACCCTAGATGTTTTGCCTAATAAGGTTGAGTAGATTCTTAATCTTATCTTGGGAAAAGTAATTAGGGCTCATTAGAAACGTATGTTTCAATTTCGGTCTTGTTTGAACAATGTTGAAGCAATGTTTACTTATTTTGGACTAAAGTGCAAATTACCCAAGTTGAGGGGTTAAATTGCAAATGTTGCATGATAAGATGTTCCTCTGATGTTGAGACATCATAAGAATGAATATGATGTAGTGGTAAGGTTTTCAGAAGCTTGGGCACCAAGATTAAGCTTGTAAAGCAATCCTTGTGCATTAAAACCTAGTTTTGGTATAATGTGCAATTTACCCAAAACCTAGGGTTCAATATGCAAATTACCACTTCAATAAGGTCCCTAATGTTTCTTGGAATCATTTAGATCAAATAAAATGAGAGGTACTCCTTATTTGAATTAAGTTGGAGGAGAGAATATCTTGATATTAAAAAAATCAAGATTAATGCCTAATTGAAACCCTAATTCGATTTAGGGAAAAAATGAATGAATTAATTAAAGGGCCTTCAATCAAAATTATAATGGTTGGATTCAGATGTGTGTGAACACCTTTGTTCCTTTGATAGGCCACGAGTATATCCAAAGGAGGTGAAATTCCACTCACCATTATTATAAGAAAAAGAAATCCCACTCAAAAATGGATATTGATATTATAAGGGTTAAGGTGCTTAATTTCTTTTCCCTTTATTCTTGGATAATGGAAGGCAGCTCGGTGGGGATAGAGATTCCTTTGTGTACAAGAAACCAAGTGGGGGAAGGTGGCAAAAATTTTGGAATAAAAAGACTTTTATAAAAGTATTTTCTCTCTCATTGAATTTCTTATAAAAAGACCTTTCATAAGCCAAATGGAAGGCTTTTTCAACCCCACTTCTTCTCTTTGCTTGGAAACCAACCAAGGGAGCTAGGGAGGACCTGGAGGACGACCCCCAACCTGTTGGTAAGGTTCTTGATCCATTTCACCTTTATTTCATGGTGGAAATCGAAAATAAATTATGGATTTCTTCCTATTTTGATCTCCTCTTCAATTCTAACCATTCCTTTTCACTCAAACCTTGAGGACGAGCCTTGGAATGGTGAAAGGAGTTGCATCCACCATTGTTTCCGTGGACATGGAGCTTTGGAGCTCAATTGGAGGCAGGTTTTATAACTTGAACCCTTGATTTTATTATTGCAACTTAAGAAGATAAATATGAATGGAAGAATCATATTTATATAGCAGCAAATATTTTAATGTCTAACAGACTAGAACATTATTCTATATCAGAAGCATTGCAGCTATAACTTGATAAAATCAACATGTCACTTATCCTTTAATGAATATGAAGAACATGTACAACATCTACACACTACAGAATCATTACCACTGCATTAACTCTCTTCAGGCTTAGATCATGTATCTAAAGCCTGACATTATCATTGTGGAGTCATGGCCCGTAGCCATACTCTTTCGCAACTAAAAGGGAAGAGCTATGTGACATTCCCAATCAAAAGAGGAAATCTATGTGACATCCCCAACAAAAAGGGAAAAGCTATGTGACATTCCCAACCAAAAAGGGGAAAGCTATGTGACATCCTCAATAAAAAGGGAAGAGCTATGTGACATTCCCAACCAAAAGGGGAAAGCTATGTGACATCCCCAACAAAAAGGGAAGAGCTATGTGACATTCCCAACCAAAAAGCCCATTTGGGTGATCCCCAAAACTGTTTGGAAGTCTGGGGTTAAGTATAGTTGACCAATTGAAGGTCCAAAGGCATCAAATCATATTGCAATTAAGTGTTGATGTGTTGATCAACTCAATAGACCAAACCTTGATGAAATTTCACTAGAATCCAAGGTTTGGATGAGCCAAACGGTCTCAAGACCGTTTGAGACTCATCCAAACGGTCTCAAGACCGTTTGGAGGTCTAGGGTTAAGCATGGTTGAGCAATTGAAGATCCAATGTCTTTGAGCAATTGAAGATCCAATGTCACTAAGTTAAAGTGTAATCAATTGCTGATTTGGTGATCAATTCAATGATCCAAACCTTAGTTGGTTGACTTGGATTTTGAATGTATGATGGGCAAACGGTCTCAAGACCGTTTGGTGGTTACCCAAACGACCTCAAGACTGTTTGGGGTCAGGTCATGC
Organism: Alisma plantago-aquatica; assembly: GCA_963693085.1. NCBI lineage: Eukaryota > Viridiplantae > Streptophyta > Magnoliopsida > Alismatales > Alismataceae > Alisma > Alisma plantago-aquatica. Next base: position 798,212,540 of record OY856413.1, on the reverse strand, counting down.
TCAATTTGGATCATGGTTCAATAGTTTCAAAGTAACCAATCTAGTATTGTTTTGTGTTGATGGATCGTTGATTTGAAACCCTAATTGATGACCCAATGAGGGTCAATTGAGGGTCAAATCAGTTGAAGGTTGACCTATTAAACGCAATTGAAATATGAGTATAGGTCCAATTGATGGTTGGTTCCATGAATTCAATGATTGAAGGGATCAACATTGGAAACCCTAATTCAATTGGATACTTTATGTAATGGAGGTCCAATGTGATTGAATCTCTTAAGAATTAAGATGATGAATGTTCTATTTATCCAATGATGATTAGTAATGATAATTGTGACGTCCTCGGATTTTCTAAAACTTAATCTGATGTGCGACGTCCAAATTGAAACCCTCACCTCAGCGAGAATCCCAATTTAAACATCTCACACTAGGCTAAGAAGAAGAAAATCATAGGAAGTCATAAGGAAACAATCAGTAGCACATGTACATGAACAATAATAAAACCATACACACATGTTCACCATTCAACATATAATTACAACATGGATTGTTACATCATTTGATATTACATATTGAACAGCAAACTTTAACATATACATGTACTACATCTAAACAACAGGATCTTAAGACAACAGGTCCACGTGTACATCAGCTCGCCACATAACTCTCACTATCCTGGATCTTCAAGAGCAAAACCACAACCTAAACAAAAGATTGCATGCGGTACACATCAGCACAATATTCAAGAATATTGTACTAGAGTACGCCTACGTGTCTTTTATATACCTCTCATCATATCTTGGTAATAAGATAAAACTAATACTTGGCAGTAATAGAAGAATATAAGAAAAGTGTATACTTGCACAAAGATATGCATTAACAAAAGAGAACACATATTTTAAGCTCATTTTCCATTATATGCTCGTGCATCCGCCTACCAATGGGATAGATGCATTCAGGCCTTATGATCCGCTTACCAAAGAGATAGATCATTGTACATGTGATCCGCTTACCAAAGAGATAGATCACTCACTAGCACTACGCTTACCAAAGAGATATAGTGCTTTCATATAATGGAACAATATATTATGTTTCATGTGTTCATAGCCATAAGTATGGAAAATCAGGCAACATATCATACAAGAACAATCATTTCATCCAATACCATATGCCAAGTATTTTACTACTCATATAACACAAGCATATTGTATAATAAGCCAAGTAAGAGGTAATGGCGTACCTTGATCAAGACAAAACTAATCACATATTCCTGATGTCAACTATATCTTTGTCAAACCTGATAAAGATAAGATCACATACGATCATCAGGTTCTTATCATCGTACATCTCATCTTAACCCTAACTGTGTTCACATTAGGGTTTTCTTATCTCATTATGTTATATACATTATTACTTGGCTTCTTATTTTAGATTTATCATACTGATGTCACTTTCTAGATCATGTCTCATTATCAAAGTTCATCATCTAAACATATTAACATTATGTCACATGTTAACCCTAGGTTACATGCATTACTCAAATTAGGGTTTATATCACATTAAGAGCAAACATCATCGTATAACATAGATTATGTGTATCATATTGGTCTCATATTTAATTCTGAGGTTCTAGATACTGATATGAGCTTACTCTGTAAATTTCATCATTTATTGATCATTAATGTATTTATTATATTTAATATAGGGTTATTAGCCCTAATTAGCCATATTGAGCAAATTACATAATTTTGAGCATCAACATCATAATCACTGATATCATATAGATTCTAAAACACATTTATGGGTTACTGATGCATTCTCATAATTTTAGGTCACTATTTGATAATTATTATCCATGAATCAAGTATAATGCATCTTGCATGATAATACTATTATTTATGCATCAAAATTCTGATATTAAACTTTCATGTTGTTCTACACATTTTTCTGAGAAAAACAATACCTTGTTTGTAATTTTATGATAACCGGATTGATTTCTATGATTTATCTATGATCTGAGCATTTTTGAGGTATTTACCTTGTTCGGCCAATCGGCCGTCGCCACATGGCCCGAAGGGGGCATGACTCTTTGCTGGTCTGTGGGCCGACTTGGTTTAGAGATTAGCCACTCAGTTCTGGGTCTGAATCGGTCCACCTGGTTTGGACCCGGTTCTCTTCTTTCTTTTCTTTCTCGTTCTCGTGATCCTGCGTGCGTCGTCTCCTGGAACGGCCGACGTCGCCAAGGGCTCCAGGGATCTCACCCTTCACATGAGAGTGCGCCCTCTGCCACCATGAAGATCATCTTCAGTGAGAAAGACAGAGCTCCATGAGCTCCTCCCTCTTCACCTCATGTGAAAGCTATCTGCACGACACCCGCGTGAGATCTACGAAGCCGCTGCCGCTGGCTTCCTTCCGGTGAGGGATCGGCAGGTGTCGCCTCCTCCTCGCGGCTTGTTTCTCCATTCTGGTATGGTTGGCGGTGATTCCTGCTGATTGGGTATTGCCGTGAGACTGGTCTCCAATTAGAGATCAGCACTGCCCCTCATCACCTCCTCCGGCTGTGTGGATGGTAGTTGCGGCTCCATCTTGCAACGGCCATGAAGGCCTCTGCAGGTCGTCCTCACAAAGCCACATCCCTCTTCTCCGGGCTCCATCCCTTTGCGTCGTCGACCTGGTGCCTCGACACCAGGGCCTTCCCTCCATGCTCTAGTTAGCACGTCGTCGCCTCCATCCTTGATGTGCACTGCCAGCCCAGTGACTCCATTCAGGGTGACTTCTCTTGATCACCGCAGGTCGCAAGAGGATCTGATCGACGCATCAGCTCAAGCCTATCTGTGGTAGTTGTTCTTCTGGGCACGAGCCACCTTCGTTTCCACAACTCTCCTCTGTGAGGAATCAGTCGCCGGTCCCGCTTTCCTCTCTACTACTTTGCTAAGGTTGTAGTTAGGATGGAGCTCGGCATTAGAGGGCTCTCGTTCTCACTGTTCTCATCACTGATGGGCAGGGTCAAGGACTTAAGTAAGTAGTCCACGATTACAACTACTCACGTGAGGTCATGAGATAACTCATAATCATGGGTGTGGTGGTCTTCTCTTGCACAAACGGAATTGCCACCCTCGCGTTTCAGTTGGGCAGATATATTATGTGTCATGAACTGCCTTGATGTATGCATGTAGTCATCTGATCATATCGGACACACAGGATTAGGGGCACTGTTAGGCCGATCCGTGGCTCGCTAGCCACAAGGCCGTATGAAAAGGGCAACGTTAAGCTTAAGGCTAAGAATAATTAAAACCTTGGTTCCACTAATACCATTAACTTTGTTCTGAAGTCACCAAAATACTAATTATCTCAGCATATTGAAACCTAGATATTTCCTTCTGGGAACCTTGAAATAATCTGAAGCTTTGAGCATAGTTTTATCATATCTGAAGCTATATTCCAACCAACTTTGGTGTTGAGATTCACTCATTTAATAATCCACTTAAATGTTTCAAAAGGCATAAGCTTAAAGATCCTAATCATGATATACTTATCATTTGTCCTCGAAATTAAGATAGAAAACCCACTTTATCACATCATATACATCTTAAAAGAACTTTCGTCCTCGAAAGTAAACCATACTCATCCTTCCAGGGAAAACCTTGTCCTGCTCTCATCCACATGTAGGCATCATTCTATGTGTAACATATCCACAAAGGTTACCTAGAACCGTGTATCCAAAGCACTATTAGGGAGGTTTCAAATGCATCAAGGGTGCAACTTCACTTCATAGAAGGCTTAACAAGGGTTTAGAAGCTTAGATTATGTCATTACATATCTCATATATTTGTTGCTCCCTTATCTTAACTCATGCATTATTATTCAATATCATACTAACATGTTTCACAGAAGTTAACTAAAGTTAAATGATTATATCAAGGTGTCATAAACATTATGCTGTGCTAACTATCAAACTATATTTTTCATCTGTATTAAGCACTAAGATTAACACATCATGTAACATGTTTCATTCATATGATCTCATTTCATTGCTCATAATAAATTGCAAGGTTTACTAGTGATTTCATCACAAGATTAACCAAGAATTTCACATTATCATCATTATTCGTGTATGTGGTTAACCATTTATGCATTGATATCTATTAAACCATATCTAGGTTTCCATCATATCATGTCTATATATCATGTCTCGAGATTAGACACATCCTTACATATATTATATCATGGTTGTGCTAAACAAACTTATATAGGTGGCTTATCAAACATATATCAAAACTTTATCTAGTCCAACTGAGGTTTTCCTAACCCATATCATGAGGGTAGTGACATGCTCAGTCTCTCTGAGCTGACTCATCTATGTGAGTGTCTCATATGCATATATTTTATCTTCCCTCTCTGGTCTAGGGTTAAAAGGTCTACCTCATTGGTACTAGTGATAGCTTTACAAGCTTTAGCCACATAAGCACAAACCAAACATGCTATGACATACTCTTATCATGAAAATTATTTCTTAACTCTCTCTTCCTCTTATATACACACCACTAGATTCCTATATGGGAAACCACCAACCCGAGCATGAGGCTTCTCAGAAGCTAAGATAGCTACCTCCTCCAGGGTCTTGGGCTCTCTCCCTCACCCAGATGGAAGGCACTCATATTCATATTCACGAATGCACATATAACCGGCCTCTCTGTGTCTCTAGGGTTTGGTCCTCCCAAGGACATCTAGGGTTCAACAAGACTATAGGAATCATGCATTAAGAAACTCAACTCATTCACTTAGGAGTAGTCTAGTTTAGGACATATCATAACACAAATTCTCATCTTTCTCATATCTTGGAGTTTAGGTTCTCTGACCTTCTCCCTTTGGGTCTCACTCTCTCTGGAGTTAACCCTATAACTGGTCCCAACACTAGAGGTCCTCCTTCGTAAAAGAGATTGAGGCTCTTACTGACTCACAACCTTGTCTCGTCTTAACATATCTTATCTCATAAAAGCATATTTACTTGCATCATCAAGACTTATCTTAAAACCTGAAACCTAACTCATGCCCTCAAAGACAAACATAAATCATCATAGACCATCTTATACCATCCATAGGATACTTACATCATATCATCAAAACTTATATCATCTATTCCATCTATCATAAATTCCAAACAAGGCTCTAGACACCTAATCTAGAACTACACTCTCTTCTAGACTGATGTCATTCACTTTCACTTAGGTTACATGACCACGTCCTACTCGTACATGTGTGGGGACACATTTTTGTAATACATATACATAATAAAATATTATATAGTTTTTCTCCGATAAAACAACGTCAGAGAAAATTATCGAGGTTCGATCCGATTGGAATCAAAAACCAAATCCAGAAACGAGTGTCCCATACATAGTAAAGAGTCCAGTGTCATGCAAACTAGTGAAATAGGTGAAAACAAGGGGTAGACTAGTGTAGCCACTCTAGACAACGTGCGCAATATGTCTAGGGTTTCTCTTCCCTTGATGCACATCATTTCCAAATAGTACAACGTCCCATACCGCTGTACTATAAGGAAAGAATGACATATAAGGACCTGCTATACAACAAGCACTAGTCTAGGCCTAGTTCTCAGACATCTAGGTGCTAACCTAGAGGCTAGGTCAGATCTAGTCTCTAAAAGACGACTACTCTAACCCTAAAAGATTATTACGTGCAAGGTTCTTTAGATTTGAGTTGCATAATGAGCAAATGTCAGGTTTTGCTATTGTTCATGCTCTGATACCACCTGTGACATCCCCGGATTTTCTAAAACTTAATCTGATGTGCGACGTCCAAATTGAAACCCTCACCTCAGTGAGAATCCTAATTTAAACATCTCACACTAGGCTAAGAAGAAGAAAATCAAAGGAAGTCATAAGGAAACAATCAGTAGCACATGTACATGAACAATAATAAAACCATACACACATGTTCACCATTCAACATATAATTACAACATGAATTGTTACATCATTTGATATTACATATTGAACAGCAAACTTTAACATATACATGTACTACATCGAAACAACAGGATTTTAAGACAACAGGTCCACCTATACATCAGCTCGCCACATAACTCTCACTATCCTGGATCTTCAAGAGCAAAACCACAACCTAAACAAAAGATTACATGCGGTACACGTCAGCACAATATTCAAGAATATTGTACTGAGTACGCCTACATGTCTTTTATATACCTCTCATCATATCTTGGCAATAAGATAAAACTAATACTTGGCAGTAACAGAAGAATATAAGAAAAGTGTATACTTGCACAAATATATGCATTAACAAAAGAGAACACATATTTTAAGCTCATTTTCCATTATATGCTCGTGCATCCGCCTACCAATGGGATAGATGCATTTAGGCCTTATGATCCGCTTACCAAAGAGATAGATCATTGTACATGTGATCCGCTTACCAAAGAGATAGATCACTCACTAGCACTATGCTTAACAAAGAGATATAGTGCTTTCATATAATGTAACAATATATTATGTTTCATGTGTTCATAGCCATAAGTATGGAAAATCAGGCAACATATCATACAGGAACAATCATTTCATCCAATACCATATGCCAAGTATTTTACTACTCATATAACACGAGCATATTGTATAATAAGCCAAGTAAGAGGTAATGGCGTACCTTGATCAAGACAAAACTAATCACATATTCCTGATGTCAACTATATCTTTGTCAAACCTGATAAAGATAAGATCACATACGATCATCAGGTTCTTATCATCGTACATCTCATCTTAACCCTAACTGTGTTCACATTAGGGTTTTCTTATCTCATTATGTTATATACATTATTACTTGTCTTCTTATTTTAGATTTATCGTACTGATGTCACTTTCCAGATCATGTCTCATTATCAAAGTTCATCATCTTAACATATTAACATTATGTCACATGTTAACCCTAGGTTACATGCATTACTCAAATTAGGGTTTATATCACATTAAGAGCAAACATCATCTTATAACATAGATTATGTGTATCATATTGGTCTCATATTTAATTCTGAGGTTCTAGATATTGATATGGGCTTACTCTGTAAATTTCATCATTTATTGATCATTAATGTATTTATTATATTTAATATAGGGTTATTAGCCCTAATTAGCCATATTGAGCAAATTACATAATTTCGAGCATCAACATCATAATCACTGATATCATATAGATTCTAAAACACATTTACGGGTTACTGATGCATTCTCATAATTTTAGGTCACTATTTGATAATTATTATCCATGAATCAAGTATAATGCATCTTGCATGATAATACTATTATTTATGCATCAAAATCCTAATATTAAACTTTCATGTTGTTCTACACATTTTTCTAAGAAAAATGATACCTTGTTTGTAATTTTATGATAACCGGATTAATTTCTATGATTTATCTATGATCTGAGTATTTTTGAGGTATTTACCTTGTTCGGCCAATCGACCGTCGCCACGTGGCCCGAAGGGGGCGTGACTCTTTGCTGGTCTGTGGGCCGACTTGGTTTAGAGATTAGCCACTCAGTTCTGGGTCTGAATCGGTCCACCTGGTTTGGACCTGATTCTCTTCTTTCTTTTCTTTCTCATTCTCGTGATCCTGCGTGCGTCGTCTCCTGGAACGGCCGCCATCGCCAAGGGCTCCAGGGATCTCACCCTTCACATGAGAGTGTGCCCTCTGCCACCATGAAGATCATATTCAGTGAGAAAGACAGAGCTCCATGAGCTCCTCCCTCTTCACCTCGCGTGAAAGCTATCTGCACGACACCCACGTGAGATCTACGAAGCCGTCGCTGGCTTCCTTCCAGTGAGGGATCTGCAGGTGCCGCCTCCTCCTCGCGGCTTGTTTCTCCATTCTGGTATGGTTGGCGGTGATTCCTGCTGATTGGGTACCACCGTGAGACTGGTCTCCAGTGAGAGATCAGCACTTCCCCTCATCACCTCCTCCGGCTGCGTGGATGGTAGTTGCGGCTCCATCTTGCAGTGGCCGTGAAGGCCTCTGCAGGTCGTCCTCACAAAGCCACATCCCTCGGCTCTGGGCTCCATCCCTCTGCATTGCCGACCTAGTGCCTCGACACCAGGGCCTTCCCTCCATGCTCTAGTTAGCACGTCGTCGCCTCCATCCTTGATGTGCACTGCCAGCCCAGTGACTCCATTCAGGGTGGCTTCTCCTGATCACCGCAGGTCGTAAGAGGATCTGATCGACGCATCAGCTCGAGCCTATCTGTGGTAGTTGTTCTTCTGGTCACGATCCATCCTCGTTTCCATGACTCTCCTCTGTGAGGACTCAGTCGTCGGTCCCACTTTCCTCTCTACTACTTTGCTAAGGTTGTAGTTAGGATGGAGCTCGGCATTAGAGGGCTCTCGTTCTCACTGTTCTCATCGCTGATGGGCAGGTTCAAGGACTTAAGTAAGTAGTCCACGATTACAACTACTCAGGTGAGGTCGTGAGATAACTCATAATCATGGGTGTGGTGGTCTTCTCTTACACAAATGGAACTGCCACCCTCGTGTTTCAGTTGGGCAGATGTATTATGTGTCATGGACTGCCTGGATGTATGCCTGTAGTCATCTGATCATATCGGACGCACAGGATTAGGGGCACTGTTAGGCCGATCCGTGGCTCGCTAGCCACAAGGCCGCATGAAAAGGGCAACGTTAAGCTTAAGGCTAAGAATAATTAAAACCTTGGTTCCACTAATACCATTAACTTTGTTCCGAAGTCACCAAAATACTAATTATCTCAGCATATTGAAACCTAGATATTTCATTCTGGGAACCTTGAAATAATCTGAAGCTTTGAGCATAGTTTTATCATATCTGAAGCTATATTCCAACCAACTTTGGTGTCGAGATTCACTCATTTAATAATCCACTTAAATGTTTCAAAAGGCATAAGCTTAAAGATCCTAATCATGATATACTTATCATTTGTCCTCAAAATTCAGCTAGAAAATTCACTTTATCACAATAATCAATGAAGGTACAAAGGTTGAAACCCTAATAGTACCTAAGTGATGAAGTTCCAATTAAGGGATGAATCCCTAATTGCTTATAGGACCAATAACTTGGTACACTATGTTAATCATAGTTGTATGCATTTGATTGAAGGGTTGATGTGACCTAATCAAGTTGAGAGGATGAAAGAATAGAATTCATATATGAATATGATTCATGAGGTGAACTCTTGTAGCACGATCGTGTAAGGTAGCACGGCCGTGGTGGCTTCACTTTACACGATCGTGCAAGGTAGCACGACTGTGGTGGCTTCCTGTTGCACGGCCGTTCTTGGCTAAACGGCCATGGTGCTCTATACTTGACTTGAAGTTGATATATTTTGATGAGTAAGGGTATAAGAGATAAGATGATGCTTAGATCATTATGCATCTAACCCAATACATGCATTTAACTTAACTCATATGTATCAACCCTACACATCCTATAATGATGACGATATGAAACTCTTAGGAATGATGTATGCTACACTAATAATGATATGGATAACATACTAAGAGTTGAAAAATCTAAAGAGATGGATAATGAAGTTGATATATTTTGATGAGTAAGGTTATAAGAGATAAGATGATGCTTAGATCATTATGCATCTAACCCAATACATGCATTTAACTTAACTCATATGTATCAACCCTACACATCCTATAATGATGAGGATATGAAACTCTTAGGAATGATGTATTCTACACTAATAATGATATGGATAACATCCTAAGAGTTGAAAAATCTAAAGAGATGGATAATGGGTTATTCTATATTCAGTAATGTCTAACCATTGAATAAGTCCACATCATTAATGATAGTTGGACAATTCTAATGTGTAACCTATGAACCACATGATGAAAGTGACATGTTCGTGGATTAAGTACTAAGAGGGAAGATACCTTAATACAAGGTTAGTTGATTAACCTAAATAAGATAGAAACGAGAAGAAAGTGATACATCAAGACATGATAGATATCACATTCAGCATTTCAGGGCTGAAATACCTTGATACATCTCAATCCAACGTACTTGGATGAGAAGCACATGAAGTGTGTATGTTATGTAGTTATTACAATAAAATTGTAATGAGTTGATATACTTTGATGAGTATAAGCTAATATACATTATGAAAGGGGACAAGCCACCCTAATGAGTATGAGGTAATCATACCATAATAAGAATGAGAAGTAAACTTATACTTTGTATTAATGATCATGAATGATATATAATGAGAATGGTGATCATAACCATACACTTATGATATCTTTGAATGCTCCTAGAAGTGTGGACCAATACATTAGGGTTGATCTAACTACATGAGCATAAAACCCTAATTAATGTCAGTTGGGAAACCCTAACCCTAATTTTGGTATAGGGAGTGAAAATCCCTATTTGGTGGTAAACCATAATCCTGATAAAGGAATATTGGTGTTACTAATGTATCACATGATGTGGTCAATGACTTGTATGGTTGTTATCATGTATATTAATCATGTAGACATCATGAGATGAAGAGCATAGCCAGGCCTGAGCTATGACATTCATATAATAAATATGTTAAATGGCATTATGTGCCTAATGTTGTTGTTGCTTAGTAAAAGTAACAAAAGGTATATGGACCTTATGAGTCCCATGAATAAGTTGTTGTTGCCTAGTGAAAGGTGACAAAACATTTAATAGGCTTTGAGAGCCATGTGAGATACTTGTGTAACAAGTATCATGTATACCTCGGTCTAAGGACCTGGAGATAATAGTTACCTAGCAAATGGTAACAGTGACAATGATGAATTGAGGGTATGAATACCCAGATTTGATCAGCATGATAATGATGTGGTCGAGGGATGAGAAATCCTAGTATTGAAATGAGGGACTCAGATCCCAATGCCTCATAAAGAATGAGAAGTGAATGATGAAAATAGTACATGTTTCTTTATAGCATTTGTCTGAATAAGTTATGTTTGAGAACTTGACTGATGCTAAAAGAATATGCTAATGTACTTAATTTATCAAGTGAAATCATATCATGTAGAGCCCATACCATAGATCCATCATCGTCAGCAAATTGGTGATGGTGAAACGGGTGCTCCGCGGCAAAACTTAGAGGGCATACTTTTGAGTATGTGGGGGTTAATGGGCGAAAATATCCTTACGTCCTAAAGAGGGAATTGGGGAAAGGTAAACAATAAACCTCTCAATCCTTCATTACTTGCACTGGGATAGATGCAACACGTATCTCCCGAAGATTGGGACAGATGCAGTACACATCTCCCAATAATGTTAATGTCGGATCGATGGAGATAAACATGAAATCTCACGATCGCGAAGAGAGTGCAGCACGCCACTGTAACTCTGATAGTGAAGTTGCCAGTATACCCTGGAAAGCTATATATATAGCAGAGACACAAGATGTCTTGCATGTAATCTCGCGCTGCCCGATATAGGAAGTTTTGGTAGCCGGATCTACCTTTGACCTTGTATGGTACCGATTTCGACTTCGCAATGGTCGGTTGGAGCATGAGCAGTATACCTCATCTCCTCAGGGCATAAGTGTGATTGTAAAACGTAACTAGCCGTATAGCATGTTTGCTTAAGGTTTGAATACGGAAATTCATTGGCTGATGTTACATTCCTTTTATGCAATTTCAGTTGATAAATGTTATTCATATCTCTTTACATTCTTTGTAATTAGATAAATGGATTATGAATCTACCATGAGTAGATACAATGTTCTCCTTAGGAAAGGAGATTATCTTTCTCTGTTCATACAATGAATAATGTTGTTGTTCATATGTAAGCACTCCTGTTCAATTCTAATATAATAATCTGCAATAACAATGTTTTGGCGGAGAGTTATATCTCTCACTGGGGCAATTTTTATAATTGTCTCACCCCTGTGGGAACCACATTTTTAGGTGGACGCGGATGAAGAGACAAGAGTCCTTCAGTAGGTGAAGGACAGCAGCAGCAGGGACAGCAGTGAAGTCTCAGGTGGAGACACTGGCTGTTATGTCTTGTATAGATGTTGAAAGAGTTCTATGTGTCGTCTCTATACTCTCAGGTCCTCAGAGTTTTAGTTAGTGTTTTAATGAATCGATCTGAGATTTTGGCTTGATGCCTTCGAAGCTATATACTGTCTATATTTTATGTCTGGAGACAGCTGATGTTGTAAATCTCGAGAAGAGATAGTACAAGACATGTACTTTGAAACAGAATGGAAATGTTATACTTTGGCTCTGGAAGGAAAAGATTTCCAATGTGTGGATCTCTTTGCAAAAAGTTTTAATTTTTAGTGATTTTCAGTAATCCTCTATTAATGATCATTTCTTCATGTTTTATTATTGTTAATGACACTTGTTATCTTAATGATGACGTTTGTCGTTACACTTATGGAGTTGGTAAATTTGATTAATACTAGAATTGCAACGCTATGACTTGTTTCTATATTGTTTGATATAATCAAAAAATGAGTAATTGTCTTAATTAATTAAGTACAACGCTAATCATGTAGTGTCCTTTGACCCTAGAGATAATTTCATGTCAAGTCTTGTGTGATAGTGAAACGAGTATCCTTGTAGCAATTTTTATTCAGAGAAGGAACTCAGTGATGTATATTATTATTAAGTTTATCAAAGGGTTAGGGAGAAATTTCTCTGTCATCCAAACTTTAAGGTGTTTTGAGAGTACTTGTGGTTGTGTCATGGTTTATATGTGATTGAGAGTGGTTTGAGGTTGTAACTCGGAATTTGAAGATTGTTATACCCTAATTTCAGTGACATGACATGTGTACCCTAGTCAGACTAGTTTTAATAGAAGGATGGCCCTTATGCCCTTGTTGGTACTTGGGTGGTTGTGCCACTTTAGTTTATCACTCATATCAACTGAGGTTAAGAGATCTTAAAGAGTTAGATAATCCTTGAATCTTATACAGGGCTGATTGTGACTTTCCAATGTCATCTTAGTAGTTTGAGTTGTACGCCTCAAACTACCAGGGAATGACAAAATGTGTAACTCAGTCATGTAGTATATATGTTTAGGTTTTAGTGGAAAATAATATGGATTTTCATTTTGATGTGCTATTATTTCTTTTTGTTCCTGTAAGTATTATATATGTGATTAATAATGTCAGTATATGTGTATCTACTTTGACATGTGACTTGTAAAGTATATATTTCTTGATGTAATACATTAATTCTTGAATATACTTATATAACATGCTTCTGTTGTAACCATAACATGTTAATAGTTGTATATCATATCGATGGGAATTAGGGTTTCACCCATGTGGTTATCCACATATTTTATATATGTCGGTGCATCAAAATGATGCAAAATTAAAGTTTCACAAGAGATAACATAGTTTAGTCCAGAGTGTCCCTATACTCTCTCTTCCCTAGGTTATAGTTGGGTAGTATATGATGCACCTAATAGGTTTCCTTACCAAGTATTTTTATTCTAATTATTAGTTGTAACCAATATTAGACATCTTATAGCATTGTATCTCTTGGGATATGAATTATCTTGTAATATGAATTATCTTGTAACCCTTTATATGAAATAAATAAATAAAGAGAGGTTATAGTTGTTCTTTATTATATTTATACATGGAAAATTTAAAATGTTTAGTGCTACACTTATATGTCATTCTACAAGTCTTTTGTGGTGGTTACTCATAATCAGATCCTTATATTGATTTATTTTTAGAATTATTTGACTCAATCTTTGATGTTTGATAGTTTTGACTAGGTTTTTCTAGGAAATTTTCCTAGTAACATCCCAGTATTTGAGGTCTCACATAAGAAGACCTTAAAATGAATGATTGGAATACCCATATCAACATGGTGCACCTCTTTTTTAGAGATCCCATAACTAATAAATATGTGGTTAAGCATGCTCAATCCAAAGTAGTAGTTGGATGTGTGACATGTCGAGAAGTTGATCCCAGGTTGTGTGTGAGTGAGGACACAGCATGAATGGGTTGTCTGTTGGGGCAGTGGCCATGCCTAGAACTCTATTAGATCCTTGGTTGGTGGGACCAAAAATTACAATCCTAATGATGAATTAGGGTTTGATCATAGGATGGGTCCTTACAATTGTTGTTAAATAACTTATGTAATATGTATCCACTTTAATTACTAGATATTATATATGATATGAAATATTACATAAAGCAATGTGATACTTCTATAATCAGGTTTTTTGTGGGTATGGATGTGGGAACTACGTCATGTGATGATGTCTTAGATGTCTGAAATATGTAAATAATGGTTATCAATGCCAAATCAAAACATGTAACATGTGTATGGCATGTGTACCATGCCTTCTCTCTCTACATTCCCTACGTAATTTAATTTTAGAAAATTATATTAGTATGATGTTATGACATAAGTGGTGGACCATGGTGGATAGAAGGACTGGATTAGAAGCATGCATCAATAAGGAAGGTCCTTGGAGGGTTCATGATGAAGGAGAAGCAGTGAATCCACCAACAACCAAAGTACTACCCAAATAGGTAATCCAATTGATTGGTTGGAGAAGGCTATAAAGGAAATCAAGTTTTACATTAAATATTATCTATTTATTGTTTGTTCATAACACTTGATGGGGCTCAACTTTTTGTGCCAATTGTCATATCATGTTGTACATATGTGGTGTTTATTAAAGTTTATGATACATGTAATAATATATATGTAATGTTGATAGGAAAATATGTTCATTACATCAAAATTTTCAAATATAATATTAAGTTTACAATGCCTCCCATCTTGAAACATGTGAAAACATTTGGATAACGCTAAAGAATGGTATGTCATCTATATTGAGGAACTCAGATCCCAATTATGTGGGTATGACAAAGCTAGAAATGCTATAATAAGTTTGTGGGTATGCCAATGAAGGGTACATATCCTATTGGGATGGCCTTGGGGTTGCACTTAATAATATGATAATATCATGATTAAGAACATTGAGGCCTAAAGAGTGCATATACTCCATATGATGAAATATTGACAAGAATTTGTGTAAACATCTGTCTGAAGTTGCATTGGATAGCTTCATGGTGCACCCAAATTTGAACATAGTTGTCGGGAGAGAGGCAATGACGAAGGAAATGAGATAGGTTATTGGGACTACATTGCCCTATTTTTGTAGGAGATGGGGGTTCATGCTAACGTGAGATCATTCTCTTCATTGATGTAAGTACTACTCCACCCCCATTCACCAGTCTCTCTGGATGGATATCTTCAAGAATCAGAAAGATGATATGAAGAACAAGTTAGTTCATGTCTGTGTTAATATGGTGGACAGGAGGATTTGTTACCCTTAAGAGTTGAAAACTCACAAGAATGGCAGAACATAGTGTTAGGTTACGGCTTCAACCTTAAGGTTCACCTTCTAGATCTAGAAAGACATCACTCATGGCTTTGGAAAGTGGAATGACATATTGAGATCCTGGAAAGATCACATGGATTCATTACAGTTAGACTCTTGAAATTCAAAAGATCTGATCCATGGCCTAAAATATTGGCCCTAGTTTATCAAAAGTAAGTCTTATTCCTTAAGAAATTGCAACTGAGTGATAAGTTGGTAAAGTAAACCATATCAGAAGATCCTTTTTTGGCAGGACTCTATGATCTTTCACTTGGGTAGACACCATGCTCTCGAGTATATGTAGATACATGGGAGTTATAATTAACACTAATGTTGCTACTAAGAAATGTAATTGTATGTAATTTTCTTGAATAAATGGCCTTGTGTTTGTTTCATCAAAATTCCCTAAATATATCTCCTCCATTAGTGACACGGGGATTGATTTTTCTATCAGAATCAAATATGAGTGAATTCCTAGGAGGTGGACCTACTATGGATCTTTCTCACACGAGACAACATCATTCATTCAATAGAGGAACCACAATCTCAACCCTGAGGGGAAGCACAAGTAGATATGGGTATAAAACAAAACCTTGAAGGAAAAGTTAATCCTCTGGTTCCAGATCCAAGTAAAGATAGATATTCTTCTATGAAGAAGTGTATTATTGTGACTCCCCGCACCACAAACCATGAGATCACTCAAAACTACCACATTGAAGAAACACTTAACAACAGGTACAAGAAAACACTTAAAATTAAAACCAATTTCATAAAAGCACACAATCTTAAAGATTTCACATATAAGTCCTTAACAGGACACCTATATATCATGTCATCAACCTGTTATATGAAGAACTTGTTCCATATATATACATGTACATCTACCATAACTATACAGCAAAAGTCATACATGCCAAAAACCTCATGATGGTAACATAACTATAAAACACATCAAAAGCACCTCTAGGACCTAAGTGTACATGGACAACTCTAGGACTCTAACACCAAAAGACTAGCAGTACACTCAACCTTCTCATCTACTATCCTTCTTATTGCTGCTCTTCCTCAATTGCATGATCACCACCTCATCGTGCACAGCCACCTAAAAGATGTGGAAACCCACAGGGTGAGATCAAATGTCCCAATGAGAGATATAACTCTCCGCCAACATCTATTAAAGCATAGATAAACTATACAGCATATAACATACTAAGCAGGTAAATCAAATTAAGAAATACTAGGCAATTATCACTAAGTAGTGGGATAATCAATAATTTGGGGAGGAATATGAAGAACATGTATATTTTCTATCAATCAAACCATAAAAAAGCAAGGCACAGGTTCAACCAATATTATCGTATTTGTCCCTACGCGATATGCTACATGATTGCTTACATCTATTCTTATGCCCTGAGGATTTGAGTCATACCACTCAAATCCAAATGACCATTGCTAAGTCAAAATTAGTGCCATACAAGGTCCATGGAAGAGTCAGAATCCATGACATCCCAACACTTCATGGTCAGTACACGAGTACACCACTGAGACATACTAGTCAACTACAACCAGTGACATATAGTCAAACTATAAACTCTTAGCTCACCTTGGTATAGATCACGACGCTAGTACAACTAAGCTACAGCCCCACAGTCACACTCCTTCCAGGTTATGGCCCACATCCAATCCTATGAATCATCATAAGTATCATGTCACTGAGCTGCGACCCACAGCCACACTCCTGCTAGGGTACGGCCAGAAGCCAATCCTGTGAATGTGTATACTCAACAACATACGACCCCAAGCGTCCAGTAAGGTAGAACTCATTTCACCATCGAGCAAGTACTAACGCTAAAGATAGATCTATGGCACAAGGCAAACTACATGATTAAGTTCCACTTAATTAATTAGGTAAACTAGAGTGTCTTTTGGCATCAATCAAGTTACAACGTATAAAACACATGCAAATACTGCAAAAGAAAAGACATAGCATACTATCAGGAGATCTATAATATCTCGAACACATCATGTCACATTATCATATTTACCATGGGATATCAATACTCATCATTGGGAGAAACATCTCAACTAAGCAATATGCCTCTTCTAGGTCATAGGACCCATTCACATCATTCGTGTATCACAAAATCTAAGCGTGCCTCATAAAGGCTTATGCAACCTATGTCACATCATACTCATCATAGCATGCACTAGCTATGATATCCCATTACATTTCACCTACAAGGTTAGGAGTTTATAAACAAAATAGAGAAATCATCATAACATAGTAACCAATCCAATAGAGAAGTGAATACATCATACATTCTCATATTAGGTTGAGTTTCACATTATGGCCAATTAGGGGTTTGTATCATACAATCATCACCAAACCCTAGGTATATTGTTTCCCACTTTCTTGGATCATATAAAGGTTAAGAATCAAGTTTAGAGTCAAGCATTATGTTATCAAAATAGTACCATACATGTATCATCATATATTCATAGGTATATGTACCAATCATGTATTCATGTATAGGCATTAACCCACATCACTCATATGTGTATGACCCACTATCATCTAGGTCACGACCAATCCTACTAAAAAGGTGTAGCAACCTTCCCTAGCTATTTGTTGTGCCCATAACACATCACCACGCCCCATCTGCAACACTCTAAGCATGTTATGACTGTAACACCCCCTTTTGGTTAGGGTTAGGTCAAAACACGAAGGCTAAAGCACCACTTTAAACATGCAGCGACCACCCAAGGAACTATGATCACAACCCATCACCATCATACTTGTTTCGACCAGCACCAAACTGATAAAGGGTTAACCACCTACCTGGTGTTAGCACAGCCTAGCCAACATGGTCCATAAGAACATGGTTTTGATAGTAACAAGGAAAGGGTAGCGGCCCACCACACAAGGGGTTAACATGTTACGACCTAACGGACCCAAGGCATGGTTTCGACTACAACCAAGCATTGGTAGTGACCCCACATGGACCAACACCTTACCAACACTTCACCAAGATCAAAATAGGAAAGGAAATGAGATGAAACAGAAGATAACTCAGGGGAACTCCATCATCGTTAAGGTGGAATACTCCACTCAAAATTATCACCAAAACCCCAAAAACTTACACTATGGAACTCCATGAAAGCATCACATGAAAGGGTAATAAACTACGATATACACACCCAAAAATGAACCCCAAGAAGCATGATAGGTCAAGGTACATAATCCTAAAGACAAATGATCAAGATCATGGTCAAGAGATAAGTAAAAGCCACCATAAATCATAGTCACCAAGAAAATGGGCATACAACTAGGATTTTAGATTTTTAGCAAACCAACCAAGGTTTCATTATTAAACCAGTTCTAGAGATCGTCATCATCAACTAGCATGTTATGGGGAATGTTAGAGAGAGAAAATAGTTGCATGCATGAATAAAAGAGTGCAATAATAGAGTAGGTTGAGTGTTATATAACCCGCCTTAAGAATCTTAACATCAAGAGTCCAAGCTCCAAGATCAAAATCTCCAAACATACGATCCAGGAGTTGAAGAAGCTCCTTCAAAGGCTCCTCTCATGTCCACAGTAGCACCTCAGTGAAAAGGAGATACCAAAGTCAAGATAGCCCAAGAAAAAGGAGGAAAGAAAACCCTAGCCAAACTAAAGGGAGAAGGAAGAAAAAAGATGGAAAAAACTTCCTCCTACTATGGACTATGACCCTGATTATGAGGGTTTCTTCCTCAAGAAAGACTATCATATCCAAGCATGGTCCATGGCTGAGAAAAGGGAAGAAGATGGAGTAGATATTCCAAGGAAAATGTTGCAAAAGAAGAGGAGATACTTACCAAGGTTGAAGATGAATAAAGATCACCCCAAGCATAAGATTAAACCACCAAGAGCTCCAAGGTCAGCTCCTATTGCTCCCAAGCCTTCAAGGCGACCAAAAGAGAAGGAGGGACAAGAATGATCAAAAAGGGTTCACTTGTGTGGAGGGAAAAGAGGTTATACACTTGAGGAATGAGAGAGAAGGTCCAAGATGAGGTGTCAACACTCGAAGAGAACCTAGGGGACACTTGTTCACCAAAGAAACCCACATGGAAGCACTTAAACCAAGCATGCACGAGATTTTGGTAAAACCTATGTTGGGTGTTGACCTACTTAGGTCCCCAACATGTGGTTTTGGTCACAACACCTCCTAGAGGTCAAAATAAGAGCAAACATCATTACTAGGTCGAAATAAGATCATCACCATCAAAGGGGTAGAAACACAAAAAGACAAGCATATAGGTTGAAACACATGACCCCAAACCTTCATGGTCATAACAAAATCAAGTGTAGCCAAGTGTTTTGGTCAAAACACATCCAAAACAACCCCTAGGTTGCTACCTAGGTCGCTAGCATCATCAAGGTACATCAAGGTCGAAACAAGGCAACCCTAGAAAACCCTAGTCACCACCAAGGATACCACCACTCAACAAGCCTGAACAAGGGGACCGTAAAGGATGGAAGACACTCTCAAGAAGTGACAAATTGCACATCAACCCCCTACTTTGTGTAAATTACAATTTGTACCAAAACTAGAACAGAAAGCACAAACAGCATCCAAACAAGCACAAACTTGAAACTTAAGCTCTCCACAAGCTCTAAGATTATCTAAAGTGATTAGAGAAAGGTTCTAAGCACATCATCAAGCCAAATCAAATAGGGTTAGAACAAAACCTAGGTTATAGGTCTTACAAGCTATTAACCCCCAACAAGGATTTTGCCCCTGAAATCCTCAATGGAAAGAGATGAGCACTACCTTCGCATCTTTGCCTCAAGCTCCTACTAGGGTCAACCAATACATACATAAAATCAAAAGCAGATATATCACAATAAAATAACTTGATCTGACATGTCTATACATGTTGGTTGACCTCTCTTTCTAGTTGACCCAAGGCATAAAGCCTAGTCGTCCCCTATCCAGAGGAACCAGCCTACGACGCCTATTCGCATCCTCATCCTCCACAACTGATAAATTGTTGCCTCTATGATCCCTGCTCACTCTGCCTCGATTGTTGGGTCACTTCATCATCTCTCACTAGTCACTCCCACCTCATATGTCCTACTTGCTTACACTTATGGCAAGTCCTGGTCTCATACTATGGCCTAGACGGCCCCATCACGAACATGGATATTGAACTGTGGGCTTTAACAGGTCGAAAGTTGCGACCTCTGCACTTACTTGGCGACCATTGTGTTGGTGCAATAGACATGTATTGTGTTGGCAGTGATGAGAACATAGGCTCCTTAAATCCACCTAACGACTATTCTTCATACTGATCAGATCTCTTCTTGGCACCTTTCTCACACTTCTCAACATAGACCACTCTATCCTCCTATCATACTACACAAATGTGGAAAAACATTATCTATTCTCCAAGGTGGATGCTGGCATAATCAACTCAACACTCTACCCCTTCTCAAAATGTTTGATTCTCTCCTGATCTATCACAACCATGTGGGGGCAAAACCTCAACAACTCCATAAACTTCACTTCGTACTCGTTGATTGACATAGATCCTTGTCAGATCTGCTCGAACTGAGATATCTTCTCATTAAGGTACCTCT
The DNA here is from genome assembly GCA_963693085.1 of Alisma plantago-aquatica. NCBI lineage: Eukaryota > Viridiplantae > Streptophyta > Magnoliopsida > Alismatales > Alismataceae > Alisma > Alisma plantago-aquatica. The sequence goes on along the minus strand of OY856413.1, from coordinate 798,191,508 downwards.
AAGGGGAGTACCAACTAACAAACTTGCTATAGATCTCCTCCCACCCTATCACAACACCTGGCCTCTTCTCCTCTTCAATGGACGACCAATGGCCAGAACTCCCTTTCAGAAGGTATATTGCATGCTTCACCTTGTCTTATTTGGGAATGTTGAGAATCTTGAAGGCCTTCTCCAACTCCATCAACCATAGATCTACATCTTCTAGATACACAGTACCAACATATTTCATAGAACCAACCGCTCAAAGGTCTTCCCTGAGACCATAGGTTCCACATTTGGGATTGCTACTCTGGTTTGTGGAACGGGCATTCTATCCTTCATATGTATCATCGTGGTCATAAACTATCCAAACATGGACTGAAAAGTGGGATTTGTCACCACTGTTGGGTCTATCTAGGGCATCTCAGGCACCCTCTCCTCAACATCGTGCCTCCTTGCACCTCCACCTAGTGCAACAAAACCACTCTCAACGACATGTTTTTTGTGTTCTCCATCCATCTTTTTAACTCCTCTTCTTCTTCTGCGCAAGCAGAAGTCACTATAAGACAGACTGGATGACACAAGAACATGCACAAACCCTAGTCCTAGATCCCTATAGACTCAACTAACCCAAATCTCTAATACCAACCAAACTATGATGCCCCATGCCACAAACCACGATATCACTCCAAACTACCTCGCGGAACAAACACTTAACAACTGGTTACAATAAAACACTGAAAATTAAAACCAATTTCATAAGAGCACACAAGCTTAAAGATTTCACATTTAACTCCTTAACAGGACACATGTATATCATGTCATCAACCTGTTACATGAAGAATATGTTCCATATATATACGTGTGCATCTTCCATAATTATACATCAAAAGGCACACATGCCAAAAACCTTGTGACAATAGCATAACTATAAAACACTTTGAAAACACACACAAGACCTGAGTGTACAGGGATGACTCTAGGACTCTTAAAACCAAAAGACTAGTAGCACACTCAACCTTGTCAGCTATTGTCCTTCTTGTTGCTGCTCTTCCTCAGTTGCATGATCACCATATCATTGTGCACAGCCACCTAAAAGATGTAGAAACCCACGAGGTAGAACCAAACGTCCCAGCAAGAGATATAGCTCTCCACCAACATCTATTAAAGCACAAATGAACTAAACATCAGATAACATACTAAGCAGGTAGAGCAGATTAAGCAATACTAGGCAGCATCACTAAGCAGTTGGATAATTAATAAGTTAGGAAGGAATATGAAGAACATGTATATTTTCTATCAATCAAACCATACAAAAGCAAGGCAAGGCTTCAACCAATATTATCGTATTTGGCCCTACACAATATGCTACACGACTATTTACATATTTTGTTATGCCTTGAGGATTTGAGACTCAAATCTAACTGGCCACTGCTAAGTTGAAATCGGTGCAATACAAGTTCCATGGAAGAGTCAGAATCCACAACCTCCCAACACCTCATGGTTAGTACATGAGCACACCGGAGAGACATACTAATCTCTACAACTACCTTCATATAGTCAAACTATGAACCCCTAGCCCACCTTGGTACAGGTCACGATGCTAGTGAAATTGAGCTATGGCCCGTAGCCGCACTCCAACCACGGTATGGCCCATAGGAAATCTTGTGAAACCTCATAAGTGTCATGTCACTCAACTACGGCCCACAGTAGCACTCTTGTTAGGGTATGGCCCAAAGTCAATAATGTGAATGTGTATACTTATGACTCTGATCTTCCAGTAAGGGAGAGCCTGTTTCACCATCCAGTAAGTACTTAGGTTGAATATGGATCTATGACACAGATCAAACTACATGATTAAGTTCCACTTGATTAATTAGATAAACTAGAGTGTCTTTTAGCATCAATCAAGTTACAATACATAAAACATAGGCAAATACTACAAAATAAAGGGCATAGAACAATATCAGAAGATCTATAACATTTGGAACACATCCTATCACATTATTAGATTTACAATGGGATACTAATCCCTCAACCCATCATTGGGAACAACATCTCAACTAAGAAATATGCCTCTTCCAGGTCATAGGACACATTCGCATCATCCTTGTATCATAAAATCTCAGCATACTTCATAAAGGCTTATTCGACATGTGTCACGTCATACTCATCATAGCATGCACTAGCTATGATATCACATTACATTTAACCTAGAAGTTTAGGGGTTTATAAACAAGATATAGAAAGAATCATAACATAGAAACCAATCCAAGAGAGAAATGAATACATCATACATTCTCATATTAGGTTTAGAGTTCCACATTATGGCCAATTAGGGATTTATATCAGATAGTCATCACTAAACCCCAGGTATATTGTTTCTCACATTCTTGGATCATATAAAAGTTAAGCATCAAGTTCAAAGTCATGCATTATGTTATCCAAATAGAACCATACATGTATCATCATATATTCGTAGGTATATGTGCCAATCATGTATTCATGTATAGGTAATAACCCACATCACTCACATGTGTATGACCCACTATCATCTAGATCATGACCACTCATACTACAAAGGTGTAGTGACCAACCCTATCCATGTGTTGAGACTGTAACACATCACCATGACTCATCCAAAACACTCTAATCATGTTACAACCATAAAACCCCCTTAAGGTTAGGTCAAAACACAAAGGCTAAAGCACCACTTTCAACATGTAGCAAACACCAAATGAACTATGGTCACGACCCATCACCGTCATACTTGTTTCGACCAGAACCAAACAGCTAAAGGGTTGACCACATACTTGGTGTTATGACCTCTACAAAAGCCAAGCCAACATGGTCCATAAGAACATGATTTTGACTGTTACAAGGAAAGGGTAGTGACCCACAACACAAGGGGTTAACATGTTACGACCTAGCTGACCCAAGGCATGGTTTTGACCGCAACCAAGCATTAGTAGCCACCCCACATGGTCTAACACCTTGCCCACACTTCACAAAGATAAAAATAGGAAAAGACACAATCTGAAATAGAAGATCACTCCACGGAACTCCATCATCAGCAAGGTGGAATACTCCACTCAAAATGATCACTAGAAACCCTAAAACTTGCACTATGGAAACTCCATGAAAACATCACATGCAAGGGTGATAAACTATGATCTACACACCCAAAAGAGATGCCCAAATAGCAAGTAGGTCAAGGTACACAATCTTAAAGAAATATGATCAAGATCATGGTCAAGAGATAAGGAAAAGCCACCATAAATCATAGTTATCAAGAAAAGAGGTATACAACTACGATTTTGGATTTCTACCAAACCAAGAAAGGTTTCATTACTAAACCAGTTATAGAGATCATAATCATCTACTAGCATGTTATGGGAACATTAGAGAGAGAAAATAGTTGCATGAATGAATAAAAGAGTGCAATAATAGAGTAGGTTGAGTGTTATATAACCTACCTTAAGAAACTCAACACCAAGAGTCCAAGCTCCAAGATCAAGGGCTCCAAGCATACAATCCAAGGGTTGAAAAAGCTACTTAAAAGGCTCCTCTTACGACCATAATAGTAAAAAGGATATACCAAGATTAAGATATCCCAAGAAAAAGGAGAAAATAAAACACTAGCCTAACTAAAGGGGGAATGAGGGAAAAAGAGGGAAAGAACTTCTTCCTACTATGGCCTATGACCCTTGTGATGAGGGTTTATTACTCAGGAATGGCCATCACATCCAAGAATGGTCCATGTCTGAGAAAAGGGAAGAAGATGGAGTAGATACTCCAAGGGAAATGTTGCAAAAGAATTGGACATACTTACCAAGGTTGAAGATGGATAAAGATCACCACAAGCAAGAGATCCGATCACCAATAGCTCCAAGATCAGATCATGATGCTCCCAAGGCTCCAAGGAAACCAAAAGAGGAGGAACAAGAATGGCAAAAAAGGGTTCACTCGTGTGGAAGGAAAAGAGGCTATATACTTGAGGGATGAGAGAGAAGGTCAAAGATGACGTGTCAACACCCTAAGGCGTCTAAGGGACACTTGTTCACCAATGAAACCCACATGCAACCACTTAAACCACGCATGCATGAGATGGTGATAAAACCTATGTTGGGTGTCGACCTAAGTAGGTCGTCAACAAGTGGTTTAGGTTGCAACACCTCCAAGAGGTCGAAGTAAGAGCAACCATCATGACTAGGTCGAAACAAGATCATCACCATCAAAGAGGTTGAAACACAAAAAGAAAAGCATATGGGTTGAAAAACATGACCCCAAACCTTCATGGTCATAACAAAATCAAGCCTAGGCAAGTGTTTCAGTCGAAACACATCCAAAATAGCTCCTAGGTCACTACCATCATCAAGGTCAAAACAAGGCAACCCTAGAAATCCTAGTCACCACCAAGGATACCACCACTCATCTAAGGCCCAAAAAAGATGTCAAATTCTTCCTCTCTCCTCTAGATGATTTCAAGAGATGGAAGACACTCTCTAGAAGTGACAAATTGTACATTAACCCCCTACTTTGGGTAAATTGCAATTCACACTAAAACTAGCACACAAAGCACAAACAACATCCAAACAAGCTCAAACTTGAAACTTAACCTCTCCCCAAGATCTATGATCATCATAAAAGATTAGATAAAGGTTCTCATAACATCATCAAGACAAAGAAAAAATGGTTAGCCAAAAACTCATGTCAGGGATCTTACAAGCCATAAACCCCTAACAAGGATTCCGCCCTCCAAATCCTCAATAGAAAGAGACGAGAACAACCTTGGCATCTCTGCCTTAAGCTCCTACTAGTGTCAACCAAAATAGACATAAAAGAAAAAGTAGATATATCCAAATGAAAGAACTTCATTTGACATGTCTCTACACGTGGGTTGACCTCTCCTTCTAGTTGACCCAAGGCGTAAAGCCTAGTCATCCCCTGTCCAGAGGAACCATCCTGTGACGCATGTTCACGCCCTCATCTACCACCATTGATAAATTGTTTCCTCTGTGAGCCCTACTAGCTCTTCCTCAAATGTTGGGTCACCTCATCATCACTTACTGGCCTCCTACCTCATATGTCCTACTTTTTTTTTTGGTGAACCCAGCGTGTGTCCTCTTTTCATTGATGAGAAAAACCAACGAGTATATACAATGCCTAGGGCAGAGCCCAAGAAAGGGGAAAATAACAAAAGGCAAACAGCAAAAAGAAAATAACTCTAACTATACACTTTCAGACGTGAATAGCTTTTGTATCTGCACAAACTTGCTTCCAAATCTTATCTACACTTCTACCAAAATTGCAGAAGATCCTTTGATTTCTTTCCTGCCACAATCTTTGACAAATCAGGCCAGCAGCAATTTTCTTCTCCCCCGAATAGCCCAGTAATTCAAGCAAACAACTAGGCTTAGCACCAAACTGATCATGGAAAAGAACCCAAATCTCAGTACTGAAACGGCAGAAAAACAGTAAATGCTCCACATCCTCCACATCAGAACAACAAAGACTACATCTAGGCGCCATGGAGAACCCAATTCTCATTAAATAATCACATGTAGGTAGCTTCCTCAGAAAACATTTCCAAAGAAAGCAAGAGCTGCTCCTCGGGAAATTTGATTTCCAAACCCAACTCGCCCAGCTCACCTTAGCAGAACACTTTCTCGCAATATCCCAACCATCTTTAAGCCTGAAATTCTTGCTCCCCTTGTATAGAATAGAATCTTCTTCATCGTTCAGCTCCTTTAAACCAGAAATCCCTTTCTTGATCACATCCACACCCCGAATATCAGGGAAATCCCACCTGTTGCTCAGCAAACAGTCTTGGATTTTACAAAAAGGCCCCTTCCCCATTCTGAGAATAAAGTGTTCATCACACACATCCAACATCGTCTTCTTCCCAGGAATCCAGGGGTCATACCAAAAAAGAAATCTCGGCCCATTTCCTACAGAGAATTCAATGTTATCACGGAGCAAACCCCTAACATCAAGCATTTTCCTCCACACCCAACTAGAAGTGGATTTACAGCCAATAGACCAAACATACTCCACAAATGTTGTATTTTGGGCTATAGCAGGTGGAAAACTACAACCTCTTCCCTTACTTGGGGACCATTGTGTTGGTGCACCAGACCTCTATTGTGCTGGAATTGATGAAAACCTAGGCTCCTTAAAGCCACTTGACGACTGTTCTTGGTACTGAGCAGATCTCTTATTGGAACCTTTCTCACACTTCTCAACCACAGACATATCTATCCTCATAACATACTCCACAAATGTGGAAAAATGCTCTCTGTTATACAAGGTGGTTGTCGTTGTCATCAACTTCGCGCTCAACCCCTTCTCAAAACATCTAATTATCTCCTAATCTGTCACATCCATGTGGGGGGGAACCTCAACAACTCCATAAACTTTTCTTTATACTCATTCATTGACTGGATCCTTGCCAAATCTTCTCAAACTAATATATATTCCCATCAAATTACATTTGAGAGAATTACCAACTAACAAACTCGCAAAAGAACTCCTCCCAACCAATCACAACACCTTGACTCTTATCTTCTTCATTGTCCCACCAATGGACAGAACTCCCTTTCAAGGTATAATGCAAGTTTCACCTTGCCTACTTTGGGGATTTTGAGGATCATGAAGGCCTTCTCCAACTCCATCAACCATAGATCTGCATCCGCTAAATCTGCCATACCAATGCATTCCATAGTTCCAACATGCCTTAACCGCTCAAAGGTATTCCCTGAGGTGGGAGATTCCACATTGAGGACTATTGTTGTCCTACTTTCCCACACTTATGGCAAATCATAGTCTCATATTGTGGCCTAGACAGCCCTATCACTGACACGAATGTTGTATTGTGGGCTATAGCAGGTGGAAAACTACAACCTCTTCCCTTACTTGGGGACCATTGTGTTGGTGCACCAGACCTCTATTGTGCTGGAATTGATGAAAACCTAGGCTCCTTAAAGTCACTTGACGACTGTTCTTGGTACTGAGCAGATCTCTTATTGGCACCTTTCTCACACTTCTCAACCACAGACATATCTATCCTCATAACATACTCCACAAATGTGGAAAAATGCTCTCTGTTATACAAGGTGGTTGTCGTTGTCATCAACTTCGCGCTCAACCCCTTCTCAAAACATCTAATTATCTCCTAATCTGTCACATCCATGTGGGGGGGAACCTCAACAACTCCATAAACTTTTCTTTATACTCATTCATTGACTGGATCCTTGCCAAATCTTCTCAAACTAATATATATTCCCATCAAATTACATTTGAGAGAATTACCAACTAACAAACTCGCAAAAGAACTCCTCCCAACCAATCACAACACCTTGACTCTTATCTTCTTCATTGTCCCACCAATGGACAGAACTCCCTTTCAAGGTATAATGCAAGTTTCACCTTGCCTACTTTGGGGATTTTGAGGATCATGAAGGCCTTCTCCAACTCCATCAACCATAGATCTGCATCTGCTAAATCTGCCATACCAATGCATTCCATAGTTCCAACATGCCTTAACCGCTCAAAGGTATTCCCTGAGGCGGGAGATTCCACATTGAGGACTATTGTTGTCATTTGTAGAACAAGCATTCTATTCACCATATGTGTAATTGTGGCCATAAATTGTCCAAACATGGACTAAAAAGTAGGATTGGCCACCACTGTAGGGTCTATATGGGGCATCTTTGGTGCTCTCTCCTCAACATCATGCCTCCTTTCACCTCCACCTGGTACAGCAACACCACTCTCAGCAACGTACTCTTTGTGTTATCTAGCCATCTTCTCAACTCTTCTTCTTCTGCTGCACAAGTAGAAGTCACTATAAGATAGACTGGAGGACTGAAGAATAGACACAAACCCTAGTCCTAGGTCCCTATAGACTTGATGAAACCCAAATCTCTGATACCAACCAAACTATGATGCCCCATGCCACAAACCATGAGATCACTCAAAATTACCATGCAAAACAAACACTTAACAACGGGTTATAAGAAAGCACTAAAAATTAAAACCAAATTCATAAAAGCACACAAGATTAAAGATTTTAGATGTAAGTCCTTAACAGGACACTTATATATCATGTCATCAATTTGTTACATGAAGAACATATTATATATATATATATATAGAGAGAGAGAGAGAGAGTCAGGCTAGAATACACTCGAGTGTATGGATCACACAAATACACTCAAGTGTGTTTGCATATCAAGACTATTTTTTGCAATATTTAAACTATTGATCTTCACCGACATATTATAACTAGGATACATACAAATTTTGAGCCCATTTGGATGAGTGTAAGTCACTCATCCAAGGGCAACAAAATCGACGTGCAAAACTAATTTCAAATGCATAATTTTTGTGATGTTCATATCATGAGCTATACATATCCAAATATGCTCAAATTTTGCGTATGAGTTGTTCACGAGATGTTTAAGAAGATCAAGGGATTAGATTTTCAAAAAAAATATTGCATCATGAAAAACTACTTGAGTGTATTCCGCTCCAAATACACTCGAGTGTATTCTAGCCTGACTCTATATATATATATATATATATATATATATATATATATATATATATATATGCATGTACATATACCATAACTATACATCAAAAGGCACACATGCCAAAAATCTCATGATGGTAACATAACTATAAAACACATTAAAAATACCCCCAAGACCTGAGTGTACAGGGACGACTCTAGGACTCTAACGCAAAAATACTAGCATCACACTCAACCTTGTCAGCTACTATCCTTCTTCCTTCTTCTCTTCCTTAGCTACAAAATAACAACCTCATCATTCACGACTACCTAAAAGATGTGGAAACCCACAGGGTGAGACTAAATGACCCAACAAGAGATATAACTTTCCACCAACGTCTATTAAAGCACTCATAAACTAAAAAATTGATAACAAACTAAGAATGTAGAGAAGACTAAGGAATACTATGAAGTTATCACTAAATTGTAGGATAATTAATAATTTAGGAAGTGATGAGCCTTAAACATGGGTCCATGAAAGGAGTCATGTCTAATCAGACTTTTGAAATTTATAATACATGAATGTTTAAGACACCTGCAACTAGCACAAGGTCGAAGTAGTTCGGGGTCAAACGAAGGGATAGGAAGAACGACGCTTCAGAACTTGAGTTTCACATGTCTAAGCACTTCAAAAGGGGTGCAAGAAAAATGGTGTTGTAACATGAAAGAAACATAAGAAATCAAACAAAGACCCTATATCCAAAACGAGTTACAAGAAAGATAATAATTTTAGGGTTTAGCAATTGTTATAGGGGTTTTGTATATCATAAGCCAAGAGAATACAACTATCATCAAGGTAAGGCATGAAGGAAGAAAACTTAGGCATAACAAGCGGCCACGGGAAGCTTCTAGCATACTCTTCTCTCAAGGATTGTGCCCCAACTGAGCAGCAATTCCCTCTCTTAAGGGCAGTGGGCATAGGTCAGAGTGAAAGACAACTGGGGCAGTCCTGATCTTGGGTACTCTCATACGCCCAGATTAGTTCAAACTCTTGAGTTATGGCAACCCTCTCTCAAGGGAGTCAGAATGGGAAACATGATTCGATAGCTAGTCAAAAGTGTGATTCACAGAAGGAACTAGAGCTCAAATGCTAGAAAGAAATCATCCAACAAAAAGGAACCATACACATCACAATATGAGATAAACTCCAAGGATTACGATAAGCTTAAAGAGAGTAAAGGTTTAGTTACAATGTGTATGGAAATGAAAGTAAAATGTAGTAAAAGGGAAGATAAGTATCGGCCTCCTTGATGTAGGAGGTCGACATATAGCATCAGACCCCCAAGGTAGTGCTAACACGGTACCGGGTAGAGGCCCTATCAGGATACGCCTGTGTCGGGCTCGTGACCGTATCGAGTTATGATCTGTGACGGGTAGTGGTGTATCGGGAGAGGACCTCCTACCCGATATGGCTATATCGGGTTGCCATCCCAGTCGGGCGACAAGCCGTGACGGGTAACCCATATCGGGTTTGGTATCGTATCGGGTTAGCATTTACTTAGGTTCTTGGGTTCCTTGTATCGGGTGTAGAGGGTGAGCCGTCTCAAGTTGAAGCCCATCTAGGAACTCGACACATTGGGGTGGCCTTCTTGGTCGTATCGTGTTGTTGCGGCTACCGGGACGAGTTCTAAGTGAACTCCTCCTTCCCCTCTCGGGTTGGGGGTGTGCTCACCTAGTATCGCCCGGCATGCCTTGGAACTCGATACACTAGCTCCTGATGTCTTTTTGAAGTTAGCTCTCGCGGGGTTTCGACCCGTCCCATCGAAGTCCTGTAGCTGCTATTTATAGGCAGTGGCTGGTAGAGGTTGCGGCTCTCGTGGGGTCACGTATCCTTTATCGGCTCCATTCACATGGCTTCAGAGGAGGGTCGACACGTATGTCGCCCAACACGGGTGGCGTTGCGTGTTGGGTTGCAAGCATATTACGCTTGACCGTGTCGGGTAATGACCCTGGCGGGCAGCAGCTCCGATGAGTGGCTTCATCGCACGACAGACTCCATCAGGTTGACGAGTCATGGCGGGCAAAGCTCCCTCTTGGGTAGATAGTGTACTGCTCGTTAGAGATCCTTGCGTGACACGCCCGTATCGGGTTGCTGTCGTGTCAAGAAGCGACCGTGACGGGTAAATGGGTGTGTCACGCGGCCAGTAGAAGGGCTGGTGCAGGTGCTCATTGTAGATGGGTCGGGACGGGCCTTTTGTGGACTTTGGGTGGAAAAATGAGGGAAATCTCTGCAAAAGATGAGAAAGGAGTCAGGAGCATATTGTGGGTTACTTCTGTGCAATAACAGGATAAAATAAAGAGGAAAACAGTTTAGAAGGCAGGTTTGACAACTAAATATGGGCCCTAAATAGCCATAAAATGGGTGTTATCAACTCCCCCAAACTTAGCATTTTGATTGTCCTCAATCAATCGTACTTATTTTAACACTTTATTTGCAATACTTCTTCACACCAGACATAGTCCTCGGACAAGGGATTTAAGCGAGTTCTGAGATGTCTTAAGGAAAATTACATCTGTCTACGAGCAATGGACTTTATTTTTCCCTGTCTTATTTTAAGGAAAAATAAATTTCTCTTCAGCTTCGGTGAGACTTGGGTGCATGATTCTAAAGTTAGCTTTCACACCAAACAGCTTGGAGGTAGAAGTTGGGTTTTTGGGTAGGCTTTTGGCTTTTTGGGTTTTTCTTATTTTCCATTGGTCCATCTAGGAACGGGTCCGTTAACGGGAAAGTGGTCCCTGCAGTCCAAGCCAGTTGGCTTTAGAGCAGTGATTTCACTTCCTACGTACCACTGCCCTGGATCTACCATTCGTAAAGATGGGTACTTTGGAGAGACAAGTGGGTTTTTTTTTCATTTTGCACAACTCTCATGCTTTTATTCACTCTCATAAGGCTTTTTTCTCTTTTTGGGATTTTTGATGGATAGAGAAAAAGGGGAGTTTTGTTGTTTGGATAGCTTTTTCCTTTGCATGCACATCTCTTAGCTGTTGTGAGATTATTTTTCAAAATTGGCATAGAAAAGTTGTAGCCTTTTTGTCATTTGAGACTGCATTTTCGGAAAGAGCATAACCAAAATGTGCACCACCTTAGACACAAAGAGAAAAAACTGGAAGAAGTTGTATCTGATATTTACTATAGATTGTATTTGTACAATTGTTGAGAGGCAAGCAGTTGTATATGTACTATTTTTGTATCAGACATGTATGTATTATGTACACAGGGTAAGGAAAGGAAAAGAAGAAAGGCAAAAAGGGAGAATTTTGATACCTCCCTCACTGATATATAGTATCCCCCCCAAACTTACCCCACACTCTGTCCCAGAGTTGTGAGATAGATAAGGAAGAGTGAAGATAGATCAGTGAGGGTTTAGTCGGTGATTGTGCCTTTATCAGATAGAAGCTCCAACACATACTCTCCGCGTTTGCTGTAGTAGTCGATGTGGTGGATCTTGTCAGGTGTTTGTTGTAGCATCACCGATCTAGAGATCCATTATAGCACGTAGATGCCACAATCATTTAATTGTGGAGCTTGTTGTGGACTGCTGTGGCAGAATTGAAGCTCGTGCGATTTGTTCTCTGTGTTCTCCAGGAATGGTTGGATCAACTTCGCCACCTCGATGTAGTATTTCCTTGCTAAGCGCTCGAGGGGTGTCAACGGAGTTGATGTAAACTACACCGGATGTTCTTTGTTGCTGTCAGATCTGCTGTAGAAGATTGCTTCTTGCGGGCGAGTGTACACCATCAGGAGCGTCCAATGGTTGTAATGCAATATTGGAAAGAATATGATACGCGGCATGTTGCTTTGTATCTCAGCCAGAAATAGTTGTTTCAATCTTGATTCATCAGCTAGGCAGAGATCGTTGAATTATTCTATTGTGATTCTTCATCACATATTGAACACCAAAAACAAAGTGATCTTTGAAGATAACATTTTATATGGATATTATTTGGGGGAACATCATCAAAGATTTTTACATGATCAACTAGTCTCTCTTGGTTTTCCTAGATTTGTTCATGTTGTGACTTTAAAAGGCCTCTTGTTTGTTGTTTATCAGGATGATCCTTTAGCTTGATGTTTTTTGTATTTAACATGTACATGAGTATCTTGTTTTTGGTGTTGCCTTAGGCCTTATGTTGTTCATTTATGTACATACTCTTCCCCTCTCCCCTTTATTACTTGTACAAGTATGTTCTCTCTTCTATATAGATCTCCTCCTACTACACCTATACACTAACATTTCTATTTGTGTGTGGTGTTGAACCTTCCTTGAAGTAATAAGAAGGTTGGCAAGGCACTTAGCTGACCAAAAAGAGTTGCATTGGATACAATTGTTAATTGTTACTCACCTAATACTTTAATTTTGATAAGTCAACCAAAGTTGACTCATGACTTAATATAGTATGCATCTTGGCCCCATATTATGAGAAGAATACTTATTGTAATATTATGAACTAACAATGATGGATTTCATCTTGAATAAAATAGTGGGAGATTTATTATTAAAAGGAAAATTAATATTGCAAAAAGAAGTTTCAAATCAAACTTTTTGACATGTGCACATATTTTCTTTTAGATCAAATTGCAAACATGAGTAACAACTTCTTTTTGTGATGAATCCTTGAAAATGAAAAGTTTAATGCAAACAACTTTCTCAATTGGTATAGGAAATTATGAATTGTTCTCATTCATGAGTGTCAGCTCTATATCTTGTAAACCTCATTACTAGAAGAAGAATTAGCTCTGAATGTTCCTAGGGTAGAAAGGGAAGCTTAGCTTGTCAAAGTCATTCATGTTATAGTTCATCACAAAGTGATTGTATGACTCTGGAAGAGATTGCAAAATCACATTAGTGGACAACTCTTGAGACAAGGGGAATCATAGTCTAGCTAGGTTCTCAGATGTCAAATACCTTGTGTTATTCTCAATGAATCATGAGCTTCAGAAGCAACACGAGCACAATGGTTCTTTAAAGATGGTCACCCATCTAAGTAATATGTTCCATGAGAAAGTACCACTAGAGCATTATGATGTCTCAAAGACCTTGCTAACGTGTAACATGATTGTGAGCAATCCAATTGGGCCCCATGTACTCAATTTGATTGGATGAGTGGAAATCTTAGAAATAATGTGTAACATCATAGGTTTTTTGAACTGAAATTTAAACATTTGTATCAATATTTCATCACACACAACACAAGAGTATGCATAGCTGACATGAGCAATTACAAACAACCAAACAATATACAATGCCCATGTATAAAATAGTCATATGAGTCTATGTTTAGATTTGATTACATATTTATGGTGTATTATGACTAAACATGTACATTTATCTTACATGATCTACAATAGGCTCCACCTATCAACTACTCATAACACATCACAATTCATGATTATGTATCCATACTAAGTTTGATTCTATAAACATATGAAGGGGAGAATTTAGCACAAATGTGTTGAGTGTGTGGTATCCATAAAGGACATAACTAAATAAAAAGAAAGCATAACTCAAGATATTACCAAAATATAGCTAGGTATATAAAGTCAAAACCAACACACACTATATTAAGTACACTATCTATGCAAACAGACATGTACTTTATATGAGTTTCATGTATACTCCAAACAAGAGATTAATTATTCACCTTGCACTTACGAGGTGTGAGTAAAGTAACATAGATGTCGGTCAACTTACTATGGGAGGGCTTTTATATGCGACAGTTCCACCCACCCATGAAAGGTCAAAGATTTTGTATATGAGAGTTCCACTCAGCCAAAAAGGGGAGGGGTTCTATTCAACAACATAGCGATGCTATTACCATTTGGTGTGCTATTAACAAGTAGTGATACGCTAGAATCGTTATTTTTGTCCAGTTGTAGATGTAGATTTTTTTTTCAAAATTGGTGAATTATTCATCCCATCACTGAGATTTTGAACCTTCGACATGTAGGTCATACAACATCAATTTTACCAATTTGGATTCCACATCTTTGGCTTTTCATACTTGTTTTTTTTAGAATATGTACACAAAAGATGAAAATGTCAGCCACAGAGAGCATGCTAGTTCAACCAGTAGAATATTACTAAGTATAATATCAATCATTTAAAAAGAAAACACATTATATAAAACTATTATGCTTCTAGTCCCAATGGACTAGATAGTCATCAAGGAGGATAGTCTAACATATCTTAGATTAGATTTCCTATCAATATCAGAATTATTCAACTCAGTCAGACCTTATAAAAAGCCTTACAAAACAACTTTTTTTTGGGTGGGGGGGGGGTCTTTTTCTCTTAATCCCAATATGGGGTCAGATCAGGACATGTATTATGCATTGTTACAAGGATCCAAAGAATGCATACCGAGCCTTTAATTGGACAATTCCCACGTCTATAGAAAAAGATACCAATTATAGTCCCCCAGTAAGCACTAATAGAATCATTACTAATCCACTATTCAAAATATTGATGTAATAGGCATATACAAATACCTTATCATTTTTCAGATATAACAAAAAGTTACAACAAAATTCTAATTATAGGAAGATGTCACTAGGTGGTTAAGATTACCAAATCATGCATTATCTTCATATACTAGAAACCCCATTAAAAATTCATCAAAAGTCTAATGTTATGATCCCAAAAATGTAGGCCTCATTCTTCATATCAAAAGGCATATATTTTCTGTCGTAGAGCGGACATTCCTATCATTTTGTAGGGTTTTTGGAAGATTTATTTAACTGATCATTACTGGCTGTTGGATCTACTTATTGACGGTCTAGATGTTTTCACGTAGCCCTTGAGGGCGGGCGCGCCTTACCTTTGGACCTGGCCCGACTTGGATCCACAAGCAGCGGCCCGGCACCCTGGTGATACATAAGGTTCTTCCTACTTCCTCGCGCCCTGTGTCTCCATCAAGAAACTGTTGTTGCCACCCGCCTCCTTGCATCCCGACAACCACCTGAGGTTGCATCATGAAGCCAAGGGTGTCCTTTATTAGAGTGCATGATGCCGGGTTCTCGGAGCCGCACCCTTCTCTTCAAGTCAATTGGCGAGCAGCGACGGGGATGGACACTGACGGAGGCACAGAGTGCCGTCAAGGGCCATGCCCCCCACCCACTAAAAAAAATGTAGGAATCATCAGGAGTATTAATCTGTGATATTCGTGATACGGAATGGCTGTTTCACTCCGCATCACTTTGCACATCATGTTCCTAAACTGATGTTTGTTAACTAGTTTAAAATTTTGTGTTTTTCATGTTTGACTAGTTTACCTAAATTCTCACCCATCTGTATAGATGATAAGATGAAAACATAAATAAACTTCGGATTGTATTCAGAACAGCGGGTAAAGTTTATATTTGGTTTGCTGCAGCGAGAGAAATTAGAGAATCACGCACAATTCAATCAAAAAATAACAGTGGGATATTTGCATCCCGTTCAAAATCAACCGACGACCAGCATAGTTTGTGTGTTGGATCCTTGTGTCAAAGGCCTCACCCGCTCCACTGGACGTTTGGTTACCTGTACTTAGGCGGATTGGATTGGATTGGATTTTATGCTCCCGCAAGATAAATATTAGATTTGGTTTGAAGGATATGTAAAATGGAGATAATCCTGCACTTTTGGTCAAGCGATGAATGCGGGATGGCGTTCTCCTTTGCAGAACCGCCGGGTGCCGAGATCTAGCGGGCCGTTCCACGATCTCACATTGCGGCAGCGAACACAAAAACCAACGTGTCTTTCCCGCCCTCACGGCAGCTCCAGATGACCAAACATAATCTATCGTTCTACATGGATCTGGAAAACAGGAAAATCCATGTACATGGATAGTCCGTATGCAGCATTTCTTCAAATCCGCCAAAATTCTAGAAAGCAAACGTGCCCTTAAACTCTTGTTTTACAGAGTTTCAGAAATTCTACTGTTTCGCTAAACCTATATTGTGCGATTACAGCATTTGACCGTATCCTACTACAGCCTACAATCCAAATGTGCCCCCCCCCTCTCTCTCTTATCCATTTATCATTTTCTTTTAGTTTTATTAATTTCTTTTTGTGTATAACTTATAATTCATAATGAGTCTTTTGACAAAATAAAAACTATTAGAATTCTTACAAAAAGTACATTTAACAAGATTAATATTGATATATTTATAAAATAAATAAAAGATGAGAAAGTACAGAGGTATAAAAGAAGAGATGAGGGAAGTAAAGAGAGAATAAAATTAGTGAGGAGAGAAGACAATGGGAGAGCACATAGAAGTGAGATGGTAGATGAGGGAAGTAATGGGAGGATAGGAGGGAAGTAAGGAGGGTGCATTTTACTCAAGAGCACATTGCTAGTAGAAGTAGGCATATTTCACTCAAATGTGGATGTGTTACTAGTAGAAGTGGATGCATTCCATATTTAATGAAATGCACCTACTTCTACCAGTAATTAGCCCATATATTAGTGGAATGTGCTCACTTTTATTAGTAATGGGCACATATGAGTGGAATGTGTCCACTTCTCTAGTAATGCACCAATATTTAATTGGACAGATTGCTCGAAAAGTGGGTGCATTACACTTAAATGTGTGTGTATTGCTAGTAGAATTGGGCACATTCCACTCAGACGTAGACGTTTTACTAGTATAAGTAGATGCATTCCCCATTTTATGGAATTCATTCACTTTTACTAGCAATGTGCATACTTATCTAGTAACACACTCACACTTAGTTGGATATATTGCTAGAAAAGTGAGCGCATATTACTCAATTGTGTACAAATTGCTAGTAGAATACAAAAATGGAGAAAGAAGGAGTAGATGAGCATTGTAGCTCAGTGGAGACTCCTTTTCCACGTCCTAGACGCAAGAGTTTGAGCATCTTCTTTTTCGATGTGGGATGACATGGAAATGTGGTGGAAAGTGGCCAAAAACCTAAAAGAAGGGTGTTGGTGTGGAATGAATATCAAATGTAGTAGTGGGTCGAGTGAATGGATGAGAGGGGGCTAAGATGGGCTGACAAGTCACTCTTTGGAGCACGGGTGTGCTAAGATCTTGCATCACATTCGTGTTGAGCCACACAGCCGTGCACCAGCACGGCCATGCTACTGAGCTTGATCTTCAATGCTCACCTTTGTGATTTTGTTTATAAACTTGGATCTGATAACATGGTCGTTCCTTGGCACCACGGCCCTGTTGGAGTCTTGCCAACACTTTGAGCTTGTATTTTGGATTTTCATAGACTTCTTTGCTTGATTTGAATCTTTGCCACTAGGGTTAGGTTGGGGAGACTTTGAACTCTTTGTAGGCCTCCTAGGGGTAAAGAAACTCTCTAATCAACCTCTCTCTCTCCCGTCCATCCAAGAATGATCCAAGTGCATGAAAAACACACAAAGAACATCCATAAGTGCCTTTGATGATAAAGCACATATTGAGGGAAATGAGATGCATTCAAACATATTTAGATGTGAATGAAGTGTGATAAGACACAAGATGAAGCCCTAAAATAGGGTTGCATCAACTTCCCTTTAGCATTATCGTCTAGGGTGCATAAATTAAAAACATATAATAGATCATGAAGATGGTTATCTTGACAAATTAGATTTTGAATCAATAGAAACTTGCTAATCTTGGTTATTGGGGAAGAGTGAGAGAACATGTGACTTTATTGTGAATCATACATACTGATCCATGTGGACCTTGTAGCACAAATTCTAGAGGTGGATTCCAATACTTCATCACATGTATTAGCAACTTCAATATATTTAGATGTGTGTATCTTTTGAAACATAAGTTAGAATCCATTGAAAAGTTTAAGGAATTCATGAATGAAGTACATATGTAACTTGGTAAGAATATTAAAGCGCTACAATCTGATTATGGTGGAGAATATCAAAGTCAAGAGTTTGAGGTCGTTTTGAGAGACCATGGTATTGTATGCCATATGACTTTTTGGACATGTATGATCAATGACGAGTTTTTTTGATCTTTTGATGTCCTTGTAGGGATATTTCTTAAAGTTGTCGCATTTAAACTTATAGGTTACCTTCTAAATCATTTCAAAAAGGCACCATATCAGATATGGAATGTGAAACATCCCAATGTGTCTTTCATGAAGATTTGAATATGTGAAGCTTATCTTAAGAAATAGTACTAAAAAGATTTGTATGTTTATGTATATATGCATGTATGTATGAACTTAAGAGAGAAAGATTTCTCCACCCCCTTGTAAATTAAGGTGGCAAGAGGGATTTAAACTCGGGTGCCTTTGTCAGGGGACACCGTGCTTGACCACTTCAGCCACTCCTTGTCGACTGTATGTATGTATGTATGTATGTATGTATGTATGTATGTATGTATGGGATTAAGAGAGGAATTCTCTCCCCATTTTCCATGCCCATAACAGAGGCTGAACATCTGGGAGGGTGGTAAACCAAGGTGGCAATTGGTATGTATGTATTTCTCTCCCCCTCTCCCATGCTCGTGATGGAGGCTGAATGTCTACGAGGGTGGTAAATCAAGGCAACATCTGGGATTCGAACTTGGGTTCCTTTATTAGGAAACATCGTGCTTGACCATTTGAGCCACTCCTTGTCGCCTGTATGTATCATAACTATGGTAAATATATTTCCGAGCCCAAAATGGGCACAAAGTTTACAAAGCACACGCTAGCGTGTGGATTACGAAGATATACCCTGAGGTATATTACCCAACCCTGAAAGGGACTAAGAATCTATACCATACAAGGTGTAAGGTTTACAAAAGTTCCCAATTGTGGAGGCAGGTAGGGGAAATAGAACCTAGTCTATTACAATAAGTTTTGAACAGAAGTTTCAATTCATGTTCAAGTTTAGCAAATAAAACAATGGTGTCTTGTTGTTTGCCTCCAAATTTCCTTGAGTTGCGCTCTCTCCAGATAAAATGGGAGATGCCCAAGAAGCACCATAGCAGTAAGGTTTTTTTGTCTTTAATCATGCTATCGGTATAAATTAAGCTCTGGGTAAGGTTTTTATGACCCTTAATGCCAAACTTGACAACAGTTCTTTCCCATAAATATTTCCAAATTTGCAAGAATGTGAAAAGATGCTCCACTGATTTTGGATGAGATTCACACAATAGACAGGTAGTAGAGATATTAGGGAACCAACTACTGATAATGTCAGATGTGTGCAGGTATTTTTTGTAGGCTTTGAAAGTTGTGATGCTCCATCTCGAATGAAATAGAGAGCCCCAGATGTTTCTTGCTGCTGGATCATCATGAAGTTTTTGTCTACAGTTTTCCCATATTTGAGAATTGTCTTGCTCGGGTATAAACTTGGTCCATAGAGCAGCCATTCTGCACCAAGCAGTAGAATAGCCCCATCGGTGAGAAGGTATAGAGTCAGGAAGTGACTTATATCTCTGAAGCATCCATCTGGCCCAAGTGGAGGTGTCATCAGACAGATTATTTAGCCGCTGAAGAGTGTAGTAATCAGCAAGGTCATTCAAAGAAGGAAGGTTTAGGCCACCTTCATCCAGAGGAAAGGAAAGTCTGGACCAGCTAGCTGGGTGCGAGGCACAACTCCATATAAAATCATTCATCATAATCTCCATCCTTCTGAGTGTTGAAGGTGGGATTTTACCTTGGGTCATCCAATATTTGACGAGCCCGAGTGCGCAACTTCTGATTAGAGTTAGTATGCCTGCCATTGACAGTTTAGAGCCCGGTCATCTGCTGTATGTATGTATGTATGTATGTATGTATGTATGTATGTATGTATGTATGTATGTATGTATGTATGTATGTATGTATGTATGTACGTATGTATGTATGTATATGTGTGTTTGTATGTGTGTATGTATGTGTGTATGTATGTATGTATGAGATTAAGAGAGAAAGATTTCTCCCCCCTCTCCCACGCCGATGGTGGAGGCCGAACGCCTGAGAAAGTGGTAAATCAAAGTGGCAACTAGGATTCGAGCCAGGGTCCCTTTTGTATGTATGTATGTATGTATGTATGTATGTATGTATGGGATTAAGCGAGAGAGAGATTTCTACCCCCCCCCCCAATTTCCCACACCTGTGGCACAGGACAAACGCTCGAGAGGGTGGTAAATCAAGGCGGCAACTGGGATTCAAACCAGGGTCCCTTTATTAGGAGACATCGTGCTTAACCACTTGAGTCACTCCTTGTCGGTGTATGTATGTATGTATGTATGTATGTATGTGATTAAGAGAGGCATTCTCTCCCCCTCTCCCACACCCGTGGCAGAGGTTGAACGTCTGGGAGGGTGGTAAATCAAGGCAGCAACTGAGATTCAAACTCGGGTCCCTACGTGAGGAGACATCGTGCTTGACCACTTGAGCCACTCCTTGTTAGTTGTATGTATGTATGTATGTATATATGTATGTATGTATGTATGTATGTATGTATGTATGTATGTATGTATGTATGTATGTATGTATGTATGTATGTATGTATGTATGTATGTATGTATGTATGTATGTATGGGATTAAGAGATAAAGATTTCTCCCCCTCTCCCACGCCCATGGTAGAGGTTGAACACCCAAGAGGGTGGTAAATCAAGGTGGCAACTGGGATTTAAACCCAGGTCCCTTTGTTAGGAGGTACCATGCTTGACCACTTGAGCCACTCCTTACTGGCGTATGTATGTATGTATGTATGTATGTATGTATGTATGTATGTATGTATGTATGTATGTATGTATGTATGTGTGTGTATGTATGTATCGAAATCAGGTAAATATATGATGACTACCTCCTAAAAATATAGGAGGTCAAGAGTGCATGTAAGCCCAACGTCATACATCCAACATAGCGTAACAACTCACACAACTTATCTAATATGTAATTTACATCTAACACATTTACATATTTTTACAGATATACTAGTGACATGTGTAGTAGCCCCTTGGTATCTTCTAGTGTTCCTCTCTTCCCATATATGATAGCAAAGACCAAAAAATACAAGTTTCTTCCTCTCATCATTAATGCACATGGACAGCATCTTCTTGGGTCCCCAGTAAGTTGAATTTGTAATCTGAATTCCTTGCATAAGGACTCACATATCTCTCTTGTAAATTTACATTCGCCCATAAGATGGCTATGGGATTCTTCCCCCTCCTGGAATAGAAAGCATAGAGTACAAACTTCATAGTTCCAACTCTTTATCCTGTCCAGAGTAGCAAGAACATTGTGTAGAATTTTATAAGCATACATGCTCCACTTTGGCACATATCTACCGGTCCAAATCTATTCTCTGAGCAGGTCCTTTGTACCTCTTAGGTGAGTCACGTCCCAAATACATAACTTCTACTCTCTAAGATTCCACCCACCGGTGTCACTTGCAACAAATAGGTGTTTGAATTGTTGCCACATCCTCGTCATGACATTTATGGTGCGTGAATTTCCTTCCCTTATCTTCAGTATAAAATCCAACCCTCTTGGATATCTTTCTCTCATCCCATTTCCCTATATAGAATGCCTTCTTGGAATATGATGATTCTTCGCATTGTTCTCCATTTTACAATGTCTCTAGGAGTTTTCAATTTCAGCCCACCCTCATCGCTTGGGAACGCCAATCTAGCATATTTTATTGGATGATGTTCACTTCTCCATAAGAAATTTGCCATCTTCATCTTTATTCTATTCAAGACAGAAACTAGTATCTCACCTTGTTGTACCCAGAAAATAAGAAGTCCTTCTATGGAAGCCTTTATCAGAATCTTTCATCCCGCCATGGATGTCTTTTGTGTTGGACGTTTGTTAATCATTTCCTCCAATTTATCGATACAATTAGCAAAATCTTTGATGTGAAAATTACCTCGAGCTAAGGGGAAGCCCAGGTATTTTTTTGGAAAATTTCCTCTCTCCACACCTATAGCATATAGTAGCCAATCTTCCATCTGGTAGTAGTTCTTAGACAAGAATATATG
The DNA here is from genome assembly GCA_963693085.1 of Alisma plantago-aquatica. Lineage (NCBI taxonomy): Eukaryota > Viridiplantae > Streptophyta > Magnoliopsida > Alismatales > Alismataceae > Alisma > Alisma plantago-aquatica. The sequence continues at coordinate 798,169,032 of OY856413.1, read as the reverse complement.
TGTTTTGTTTGCATTTACACCCAGCCCCGTTCATTCTCCGAACACACCAAGCAGATTTTTTAGATTTTCTAGGGAATGTTGTTTGGCTTCTAAAAACACTAGAACATCATCTGTAAAAATCAAATGTGTCATTACCTTCATCCCATGCACTGTGTATGTATGTATGTAAGTAAGTAAGTATGTATGTATGTATATATGTATGTATGGATCGAAACTAGGTAAATATATTCTAACCTCCTCCTAAAAAATATAGGCAAATAAAGAGTTACAATTAGTCCAATGCTATATAGCAAGAACCAAGCCATTACAAACACCTATCTAACATGTAGCTTGCGTTTTACATTTTTGCAGGTTTTTACAGAAATACTACTATTCTTTGTAGGTGTGCCTCCGTGTCTTCTCCCATTTATTTCACTCTAAATGTGGTAGCATAGAGAACAAAATATCTTCCTTTTCATGTCATCTTTTCCACAGCAACCAATCATCTTTTTAGCTTCCTCTTCTAATTTCATTTACAGGAAGAAATCTGTACAAATCATATCCCAAATTTCTTTGGTAAATTTACATCTCCTAAATAGGTGAATATGGGACTCCTCCTCTTCACCACATAGCAAGCATGTTGTAGACACATCATTATTACGTCTGTGTACCTTGTCCAAAGTAGGTAGCACACCATGCATAATTTTAAAAACACACTAAGTCCACTTGGGCACTTGCTTCCCACACCAAATATGTTCCATGATGCACTCTTTTACTCCCCTCATTCTTATTACTTCCCACAGGTTCATCTTTTGGTCTATGAGCTACCAGCCTCCTATGTCTTGAGGTGCAAATAGGTGCTTCACTTGAGACCATTATTCTTTCATCATATTGATGGTGAGTGAATATTCTTCTCTCGTTCTAGGATGAAAATCCAACCCACATGGGTATCTCTCTCTCAACCACCTTCCCCACACCAAGTTTCTCTCCTGGTAATTAATTATTCTCCTCAAAGTCCCCCACTTGGCAATGTCTGTAGGAGTTTTTAAATTCAACCCTACTTATTCTTTAGGTAATGCCAATCTTGTATGTCTCATAGGATGATACTCACTTTCCCATAGAAAGTCAAAGATTTTCATCTCCATCCTATCCAACATCACCCCCGAGATTTCCCCTTGTTGCTCTCAAAAAAATAGAAGTCCCCCTATGGTCACCTTTGTGAGAGTCGCACTTCCTGCCATGGATGTCCTTTGTGAAGGCCATCTAGCAATTATCCCATCAATCTTATCAGTGTAGTCAGCAAAATCTTTTTATTAGATTCCCACCAGTAAGAGGGAAACCCAAGTATACCGTGGGAAACTTGCCCATATTGACGCCCATAGCTTCATGTAGCATGTCTTCCTGTTGATAGTAGTTTTTTGACAGATTCATATGCCTCTTAGTTACATTGATGCACAACCCAGTTTGCTCACCAAAACTTCTAAGAAAGACATTCAGATTCTTGAGCGTGCTGGGTTTGGCTTCTATGAATCAAATGGATCATCCCTATCATCCCATGCACTGTGTATGCTTTGATGTCCTTCCTTTCTTCTTCCTACTTCATTCACTATGTAAAATATTACATAACAATAGTGAATAGTAGAGGAGATAGGATATCTCCTTACATCAGTTCATTTCTCTATTTAAACATACCTACAGAGGTGTCATTTACAAGGGCACTTAAAAACAAGCCAGCTAAGAGTGCACAGTCACTAATACTTCTCCCTACAATGAATGTGCCCCGGTTCACAAAGATAAGAGAAGTAAGAACTAATTTCATCCTTGATTCCAGTATTTTACACTAATTTTATATTAAATGCACAACATACAATGGGTTTAAAATTAGCAAGAGATGTAGTGACCTTTTTTGAGATGAGGACTAATAAAGCATGATTAAACTATCTTACTATATTCCCTCCTTTTAGAAACCACTTCACATACTCCACCAATTCCTTCGTTATGCGATCCCATGTCTTCCTATAAAAGTAGGCATTGAACCCATCTGACATTGGGGACTTGTTGCAGCCTATGCTCCATAAAGCGTCCTTGACCTCCTGTTCATTCACTTCCCTGGTAAGAAAGTTGTTCTGTTATTAATAAGCTTGTACTACAAGTCCAACTATTCCTCTTACACTACTTCTTTGAAGTTTTTATTGTAGAGTGTGCTATAGAACTATATCACTTGATCCTCTAAATCCTCCTTTTTTATTGACCACCTTGCCATCTGCATCAATAAATTTAGAAATTGTTTTGCTTGCCTCTCTCCTCTTTACTGCAAGATGATATAGTTTTTTTTGTGTTACCATCATCTATCCATTTTTCGCTTCTTCACTGCCAATAAAATTTGTCCTCCGCTTTCTTTAAGCCATCAAGCATCATGCACGGTTCCTCATCTTTTTTAATCAAGTTCTCATGAAATTGATTTGTTAGAAGCTCCTTCATAACCTCCCTACATTCAAGCTTTGTCTTGGAAATCAGATTTAGAATATTCACTCTTCTTTAACCACTTCTTCAAAGCCGTCATAACCTCCCTACATTCAAGCTTTGTCTTGGAAATCAGATTTAGAATATTCACTCCTCTTTAACCACTTCTTCAAAGTCGTCTTTGTATGAGCAGGCTCTTTTACAAATATGAACATCGAGTTTTCGTGCACCTGCAAGATCCATCTATCTCTAACAACATCGTCAAATCCTTTCCAGTCAGCCCAGTATTTGAGAAACTTGAATATCTTCCTTTGTTACTTCTTTTTAGTGATCCGCACTAAAAGGGGAGTGTGGTCACTCAGCTCAGAACCACCTACCTTCACATGTACATTAGGAAAAAAATTCATCCATTCCTCGTTCACCAGTGCCATTTCTAGCTTGCTTGATATCTTGTCTTCGGGTTTCCTTTCATTATTCCAGGTAAACAAGTCATCACCTATTATGGGAAGCACAGTCAACTCTGCTCTATCAATAGCTCTATTGAAGGCATCTATCATGATTCTCAGCACTGGTCTTCCCGCTCTCTTCTCCCCATGTAGTCTAACATTATTGAAATCACCTATAACCATTCAGGGGACTTTAACCTGCCTAGATAGTGAAGCCAGGTCTTGCCAAAGTTCTTATCTACTTTGGGCATCATTATGAGCATACATTGTTGTTAAACACATGTATAATCTTAGTATGTTCCTACAGTCCACTGTTATATGTTGGTCTAACATCTGCTTCACTATCACCTGTCATGCATTTTGTTTCCACACCAGACGCACCCTTACTAACTTAAAATGCTCCAAATTAGACACATGCTCCTAGCCTTGTGGAACCATGTATTTGATGCTTCATTTATTTTGCTCCCTTATTTTGGTTTCTACTAGTACCACAAGTCAAGGACCACTCCTAGCAATCCAGTCTCAAACCTCCTTCTTCTTTACCCTGTCACACCCCCCTTTTGATATTTCATAAAAGTATGGACATAGTAATAGGGGTTTTGTCCTCTCATTCTCCTAACAGGATCCTTTTTGTTGGTTTTCTTCCCATCTGCCTTCTCCTTCTGGTGTGCCATCACCTCTCCTTCTTTATCAAAATCACTCAGTGCCTCAAAACTATTGGTTGTGTCTAGAATGGCCCCCATCCCTTGATTCACTCGGATTCCTACCTTCTTGTACCCCTTCTTCTTAGAGGAGGAAGCTATGAAATCTCCCTCTTCTTTGTCATCCTTCTGGATTGGTTCAAGATCCTGGTTTATTGTCTCCTCTATTGTGTGGACATCTTCTGATACAGAACATGTTGTTGTGGCATCCACCTTGGACTTGTGCTTTTTTTTCTATCCATATCTTCTTTGTTTGAGTCTTTTTTTCCACGTCAACAATAGATTTTTAAGCCCTAATGCGTTCTCCATCTTTGTGCCTGAAGGATAGCATGTGCAACATCTTGGAGGCACATACTCATGCTCTATCACCACTGGTATAGGCTCCTTGCCTCTCACGTTCAGCCAGACTTTGTCTACAATCTCTTCCTCAGCTGATAGTTCCATATGCGTGTGTGCTTCCTCCATCTATTGTGATCTATTTCTGACATGAAGAACCTTCCTGGCATTGCATCCAAAAGACTTCAACGAGATTCAGGCTGGGATAGCAGAAATGATGTCACGCTTTAATTCATCTCCATCATTGTAACTGATAGTAGAAATGATGTCGTGCTTTAATTCATCTCCATCATTGTAGCTCTTGGAAACTACCAGTATTCACTCCTATAGAAATGGCTTATAACGTCACATTTACAGGTGTCAGTTATATATAAGAAACTGACACCTAAAGTGTACAGCGTTGGCTAAATACAAAAATTGAAATCTATAAGTGAAGAGTGGCCAGACACGGGTATCGCTTTTAATTTAGCGTTGGTTTCTTAATAAGTAACTGACGCCTAAAATCGACCGCCAAATATAAATTTTTAGTGAAAAAATTACCTTCAAAATTTAACATAAGGCGTCGGTTATTAACTAAAAAACCAACGCATAAAGGTTTTTCTCGGGATAGAAATCAGGCACATTTTTATTTCGGTTGGCTTGCAATAACCGACGCCAATGTGTTTTCCCGCTATGTCCGTACAAAAAATTTTACACCCCTCTAGCGTCGGTTTTATATGGCAACTGACGAATATTGTTATTAACGTCGGTTTTTTTAATAATCGGCGTTGATGGTTAACTTAATAGCACCCGCACGAAGTCGACTCTTCCCCTTCCTCTATTTCATCCCCGCGACAATAGGTTTAGCGATTCCTTGTGTGCCACTGCTCCCTGTTGTTCTGTGCTTGTGCCGCCGCGCCGCTCCCTACTGCTCTGTGCTCCGTGGTCACTGCCGCCACCACCCTCTCCCTGCTCACCGCCTGCCGCTGCTCCCTGTTGTACTCACCGACTTTCTGCTCACCGTCGGCCTTTCCTTGCTCGCTGGCTCCCTTCTCGCCGCCGCCCTGGCCCTTCTCCTTGCTCTCCTCCGTCGGTGCTATGCTCGTCGACTCCCTGCTCGCCGCAACCAGCTCCTAGCTGTCCTACTCCGCCTGCTCCCTGCCCATCCTCCTCCGTCTACTCCCTGCCCTCCACCGCCCAAGGTCAGCCCCCTGCTGAGTGATGGACTTTGTCTTAAGTTGTTGATTTCGATCAACTGATTAGTTTTACTTATCTACTAATTTGTATTTACTTATCTACTGATTTGTATCTACTTATATACTGATTTGTATTACTTATGTGCTAATTTATATTTACTTAAATACTAATTTGTATTTACTTATCTACTCATCCGTTCATCTAATGATTTTGTATTCATCACATTATTTAAATTTAGGGATTTGTATTTGTTCATATACTTTTTAAAATTATTTAATCATCTACTGATTTATATTTTTTTTATCAACTAAGTTGTACTTTTTTTATCAATTGCTTTGTATTTGTTTATACTTATTATATTTATTTATTTAATGCTTTGAGTTTACTTATTTAGATGTTTCTATTGTAAATCAACCTAGGATATGAACAAATCTTGTGCTTGCATATATTTGTGCTTCTAATCCTCATGCTTGATCTAATTCAGTAAACTTTGATGCATGTTGAAATAAGATTTAAACTTATCCATTCTGCAGATGGCGGCTGAGGGGGAACTCGGGGGGAGAGGCGGCGATGGCGATGGCGGCACAACTGGGGGTGGGCGGGGATCTGGAAGAGGGCCAGATCCGACTGCGACTGAAGGGGAGCATCAGAGATCGGAGTCCCACAGGCACAAGGAGTTCCAATCCGAGTTGGACTCTGGAGGCAACAAAGGAGTTAGGGTTTCGGTCCCAGAGATCGGGCTACAATTCCAGTATAAAGGCATGAGGGGAGGACATGAGGCTGAGTCGATGGACGAGGATAGCACCGATCGGTGGCTGGAAGCAAAAGACCTAGATCCTCTGATGGCACATCACGGCGGGAACCCGTAGAATACGCGGGTACCACAGGGACGAACGGAAGTAAAGCCTGGAACACGGGAGCATCTGAAAAACCATCTTTTAGTAAAGTCGTAGCAGGGGAGGACTACATAGAAGTGAACCCTGATTCTATAATGCTGGAAACGTTGTTTGAATCCCACCTCCATGACCATGAGATCTCCCTCAATCACAGTGCCGGAACGCCTATCATTACGATCGAAGAGGAGGCAGAAGAGAAGCTTGCAAAACCATGGCAATATGCGGTGGTTGTCCGTTTGATAGGAGGAAGCATAGGGTACATGACCCTATGGGAAAGGATCAAGATCATGTGGAACATCACTGGAAGATTCAACATGTTTGAACTGGACATGGGCCACTTTGTCGTCCAACTCTCATGCAGGAAGGACTACGAGATGGCTATGGCGGGCGGTCCCTGGAAAATCTTCGGCTGATGTCTCGTCATATGGGATTGGAATCCTCGATTCATACCATCCAAGGAGATTCCGCAGTACCTTGTTACTTGGGCAAGGATTATGAACCTGCCGTTACATCTGTATGTTGATACTATTTTCGAATACATTGGACTGGCGCTGGGGGGGGGGGGGGCTGTTCAAGGTAGACGAGCATACTCAACGGCGCTCCAGAAGCAAGTTTGCCAGGTTGGCGGTAGAAGTTGATACCAGGAAGGAGCTGATAAGGTCCATTATTATCAATGACCAGGAGTATGAGATTTTATACGAAGCATACCCAGACACGTGCAGTGAGTGCAAGGAACTCGGTCACCATAGCACACGTTGTCCACAAAAACAACAGAAAAACGAGCAAGGAAGAAGAAATGAGAATAGGCAGAAGGAGAACGATGTGAGAGATGATTGGCAGACGCAAATAAGAAAAGGAAGTGGCAGGAGGGGAAACCAACACAGAGATCATAGTCCTAGAAGGTCGAACAGCAACAACAGATTTGAAAACCTCAGCGAAGGTGAGGAAGGGGAGGATGAAGACGTCACTGTTAACGATTCTAATGGTGAACCTACCACAAACCCGACCCCAAGACAGCAAGGGAAAGTATGGAAACAGAAGAAGAAAGTTGTGCAAAAGAGAACCACCTCAGCGGAAGATAAACGTGAGGCCTTAAAGGACATATCGAATATGTCGGGTCAGGAGGACAATGAAGGAAAGGATGCAAACAAGCAAGCAAATAAGCAAGCTGACAAGGGGAAAGATGATGACATCCACGAAGTACACACCATTGCAGACCCAGGCATTGATCAGGTTATTTTGAATGAGAAGGACATGGAGATGATGTCGGAGAAAACTAGAAAAGAAGGGGAGGAGGGCGAAACTACTCCTGAAAACCAGTTTGACGAGGACCAACCAGATGGGGGTGGTTCATCCAGCCGAAAAATCAAAGGCAGCAGTACCAAAATGAAACAGGCAAAGATGCCGCCACCATACACATAGAGAAGACGAAGTCCAAGGTTGAACTCAGATGCAATGGAGGTGGGCAACGAGGGCGGGGAGGCTAACCCACCCAAATGAAGGTCCTTCGTCGGATAATCCCAAACTCCAACAACTGTTTAATGCTAGATACAATCTATTGGAATGTTCGAGGGATTGGGAATGATGACACTATACGAGTGCTTAAGGAGATTATGATCACTCATAAACCGAAGTTAGTAGCTATCGCTGAACAGCGCATCAGTGGGGAGGCGGCTCAAAAAGCTATTAAATCACTTGGATTCACTAGCTCACATCGAGTTGAGGCTAGAGGATTCAAGGGAGGAATTTGGGTCTGCTGGAAAGCGATGGATTGCAAAGTGGATATTATCAACTGCCACAGACAATTCGTGACATGCAGGGTGGATGGGGGCACGTATGTTACATTTTTGTATGCCAATCCCCATATTAGCGTCAGGCGGCTGTTATGGAAACACATCGTCGAGATGGGACACAAATTTAATGGACCATGGATTGTAGTCGGAGATTTTAACACAACTATTAATCTTGCTGAGAAGAAAGGAGGGAAGCACTACAACTTTGGTGAAGCGCAGGTGTTTAGCGATACGCTCATGGCTGCTGGGCTATCGGACATTGGGTTCTCGGGCCTGAAGTTTACTTATAAACATGGTGGTTTGCATGAACGGCTTGATAGGGCTGTTGCTAATGTGGACTTCATCCAGGAACATGCATATTTCTCCGTCACTCACTTGCCCCGTGTCTTCTTGGACCACTGCCCCATCCTGATCAAAGACACTCGCAGAAGAGGGGGAAAGGAACGTTTTAGTACTAAATCCTACTGGGAAGGAAATGAGGAGTTTCAGAAGGTGCTCACACACAACTGGCAACTGGAGCAGGATTTCTATACGGCTCTGGGTAACGCAAAGAAGAACATATCTGATTGGGACCGAAAGCACAGAAAACAAAGGCATGAGAAGAAAGAAAGATTGTTCACCAACATAAACAAACTTCAAGAGATGCAGGAGAAAAGATACGATCCTTGGACTGACGAGCTTCTCACTACAATGCAGGGGAGATAGCGCATATTCTCAGGCAGGAAGAGGAAGAGTGGAAAAGAAAGAGCCATATCTCGTGGCTGAAGCATGGAGATGATAATACTAAATTCTATCAAGCATATGTTAAACAGAGAAAGAGAAGAAACTACATTGATGCACTGAAAGATCATAATAATGTTTGGACCTCGACGGAGGAGGAGGTGAAAACGGTGGTTCATAATCATTTTACAAATATCTTTACAGCTCCTACGGAGGAAAGGTCTACGAGGTGCAATGGCATCCCTGGCAATTTCAAGCAGCTCGATGATTGGGAGATACAGATGATGACCGCTGACCCGACTGTTGAGGAGGTTCTACATGTTCTCAAGAATTCCGATCCCAACAAAGCGGCAGGCCCGGATGGTATCACCGGGAGCTTCATGAGGAAATACTGGAAGACTATCGATAGCTCTGTCATGCTTACTATCACCAAGGCTCTTAGAGGGGAAATCCTAGCTGATGAGATTTATAACTCCTCAATTTTTCTAATCCCAAAGGTCAATAATCCGGAGAGGTGTGATCAACTGAGACCGATTTCTCTAAACAACCTCTGTTTGAAGATGTGTTCTAAGGTGGCAGTGGAAAGACTAAAACGATATATGCCGGATTGGATCTCGCAAGAGCAATCAAGCTTTGTTCCTGGACGAAGAATTACTGATAACATTGCTGTAGTGCAGGAAGTCATCCACCGAATGAGGAGACCCAAGGGGGCTAAAATTATGGCTGTAAAAGTGGATCTCTCAAAAGCTTATGATATGATGTCTTGGGATTTTGTGGAGGACACTCTTAATCATACGGATATTCCTGTAAATCTTAAAAGGTTCATCATGAACACTATTAGATCGGGGAAAAATTCGATTATTTGGAAGAACACCACCCTTCCGGAGTTCAAAGCGACGAGAGGATTGAGGCAAGGAGATCCTCTATCTCCATATTTGTTTGTGCTCTGTATTGAAAGATTAAGCCAAATGATACAGAATAAGGTGCGGCAGAATGAGTGGCGACCTGTAAAACTTTCTAAGACGGGGCCTGCACTTGCACATCTGTGCTTTGCGGATGACATCATCCTTTTCGCGCAAGCTTCCGTGGCCAACATAAAGTCCATCACCGACTGCTTCAAAGAGTTCAGTGTTGTCACGGGCCAGAAGATTTCTGTGGAGAAGACAAGAATCTACTTCGCAACTGAAGTGGGAACCAGAGTTCGTCGTGCTATCTGCAGATACAGTGGGTTTATCGAGACCTCCGACCTGGGCAAATATCTCGGAGTACCTCTGCTTCATAAGCGAGTCAATAAGCTTACTTATGGTGATGCTCTCACTAGTGTGGACACCAAGATAAACTCGTGGTCGGCTCGGTGTCTCTCCTTGGCGGGACGAGTATGCCTGGCAAGAGCGACGCTGACGGCGATGCCTACTTACTTAATGCAAACGCATGTCTTGCCGGTTGGGCTCTGTGATCGTATTGATGGCAGGATTCGGAAGTTCATTTGGGGGGGAGGCAGGAAGGAGAGACCTATGTCCTTAGTCGCATGGAGGAAGGTGGTCAGCAATAAAGCAAATGGTGGTCTAGGAGTTAAAACCATGCAGGATTGGAATAGGGCCTTACTGGCGAAAAATACCTGGGATGTGGCGAGAAACAGATCCTCGATCTGGTGTCAGTTGATTAGAAGCAAATATGTGGCATACACGGAGGGGGATAAGCTGAACCTGTCTAGACTAGCGAGGGCTACGCTGGAAGGGAAAGGCTTCATAACCCAAAATTCTTACGTTCAGCTGGAAACGGGGAGGAATACTAACTTCTGGGATGACATATGGGCAAGGAATCATGGGCAGCTGAGGAATATGACTACTAAAGTCATTCCGGAAGACCTTCAAGATTTACAAGTGAGAAGCGTTGTTCTTGATAATAACGTTTGGGATGAGCATTTCTTGATGGAGTGGCTTCCTATGCACTGTGTTAAAGACATTCTACGTATTCCACCTCCGACGAAGTAGACTGGAGATGATAATATTGTCTGGAGGTACAGTGCCACGGGCAAGTTCACTACTAACTCAGCTTATAAAGCTTGCCGCAAGGACGTTGAGCAGATGGTTCAAGGAGAATGGAAGACCATATGGAGCGCACACATCCCAGCCCGGGTGAAGGTCTTCATATGGACTTTAGCTCACAATGCAATCCTGACGAACAAAAGAAGAAGAGAGAGGATGATGGTGGAGGATAGCAGATGTGGCATCTGCATGGCCCAGGAAGAAGATAGTCTTCACGCAGTGAGAGACTGTCCACACGCTAGGGAATGCTGGAAGTTGATTCTGGGGAACGGGATACCTCATGGTTTCTTCTCCGAACTGAACCTCCAGGTCTGGTTGCGCAAGAATCTGAGGAACAAGCTTATCATAGATAAGTTTATGTTCGGCTGTTGGAACATTTGGAAAAGTAGAAACGGCCAGGTGATGGAGCATAAACAGCCCAATCAAGAACATACGAGCAGAACAGTTAACCTCCAGCTTCGTCTGAACCAGTTAGCTTGGCACCGGGAGGAGGAAGAGGGTCATGCAACTCAACAGGAGTTATGGGAAACACCGATGGAAGGTTGGCTTAAGATTAACACAGATGCCGCCTACAGGAAGAGGGGCAGCAGCTGTGCTTATGTTGTACGTGACTACAGAGGACGATGGTTGATGGGGAAAGGAACCAAAACAAATGCGAGTGATGCTCTGGAGGCGGAAGTGGAAGCTATTATCATTGCGATGGAGGAGGCTGCTAAGCTAGGATGGGAGAAGGTGATAGTGGAGTCAGATTGTAAGACTGTTGTCCAGTTGCTTCAAGGTGATGAGAACGAAGCCCCTCGCTTCGCAAAAGCTCAAAAAGATTACAGGAGGATGCTGAAGTCGAATTGGAAGCTCACTCATGCTAAGAGGGATCGCAACCAGCTAGCTGATGGGTTAGCTAGCTACCACCAAAAACAAAACTCTGGAGGAAGGTATTACACCTATCCCCCGGACTGCCTATATGGCAGGTTAGTTAGTGATTGTAATTGAAGTAGTACTGCCATATTTAATTCTGCACATGAGTTTATTTGTAGAAATAACTTTGTCAATTTGCTCGTAAGAGGAGGGCGGGATGAATAAGAGAGCCTCCTGACTTACCCAAAAAAAAAACTTATCCATTCTAGCATCCTAATTTGATTATGTGCTTTGAACCTTGAAACATGCGTGTTAAAGATACATTGATGTCTCAAACTTAAATCACATGTGGGTCTTATATTTCTAAAATGATTATGTGACCTAGTATGTATGTTGATATACGAAGCTCTAGATAAAACTTCAAGATTGACCCCTAGCTAATTAATACATTATAACAGAATTGAATCATGCATTTGTGTTGTTGCAGGTGTTGTTGACTTGATGTTGATTTGCATATATTTATTCTTCAACCTTCAAGTGAGGTATAATATTCTCACTCTCCCAATGTTCCACTAGGATCCATTTTGATTCAAATCTTTGATATATGGAATCATGGTTTATTTACTGTTTAGTATTTACTGACAAGCATGATTAAATGATGTTACACAAAACCAAGGATATGAATGATGAAACTAGGATTGTAGGTATAAGAATGACAACATGCATGTATTTGTTGGCCTAGAAACCCATCTAAGATTTACTCATTGGGAGTAAATCTTGTATAGTCCCCAATTTGGGGTTGATCCTGAACACCTAATCTCACTTAGGATGTAAGTGTATAATGTGTATTGGGTTTTCAATAAAATTTTAGTAGCATTTCCCCTTTGTTCTCTAAGTACATATGTACTTGGAGAACAGCAAGAAAATGTTGCCGAAATTTTCTTGAAAACCCAATACACATTATACACTTACTAGTGAGATTAGGTGTTCAAGAATGGGATAGGTGGTACATATTTATTATATATAAGAATGACAACACATGTATTTGTTGGCCTAGAAACCCGTCCAAGTTTTACTCATTAGGAGTAAATCTTGGATAGTCCCCGGTTTGGGACTATTCTTGAACACCTAATCTCACTTATGATGTAAGTGTATAGTGTGTATTGAGTTTTCAAGAAAATTTTAGTAGAATTTCCACATTTGTTCTCTAAGTACATATGTACTTGGAGAACAGTAGGGAAATGTTGCCGAAATTTTCTTGAAAACCCAATACACATTATACACTTACTAGTGAGATTAGGTGTTCAAGAATGGGATAGGTGGTACACATTTATTATATATAAGAATGACAGCACATGTATTTGTTGGCCTAGAAACCCGTCCAAGATTTACTCATTAGGAGTAAATCTTGGATAGTCCCCGGTTTGGGATTGTTCTTGAACACCTAATCTCACTTAGGATATAAGTGTACCATTAATTATATATAAGAACTTAAACCCTAAAGTTTTAACCATGCATAAACTCTAATCTGTTAATCCTAGACCCTAATTTTGTTGTAATGTATACATGTTTTCTCTTTGATCATAGAATGGATAGATCATGGATGTCTATTCGCAATCGTTGCACCCCTGAGTTTATTTCTAGTCTTGATCAATTTATTAGATTTGTCGAAGAACATAGGAAACCTGGAGATAGGTTATACTATCCATGTAGGCATTACAGTAATAACTTGAAAGTCAAAACTAGTGACGAAATCAAAAGTCACGTCATGTGCAATGGGATTGTACAAGGCTATACAGAATCACACTGGCATGGAGAGATTTCAAACTCAAAACCAGTGGATGTCGATAGCAGTGCTTATGTGGAAGTAGTTATTGCCTCCGATGATGTAGATGTGAACGAATCAGTTCCAGTAGATATTGTTGATGCGATGATGGATAGTTGTGCACACAGGTTGTACTAAGTTTATGAAGCTTAGTGTTGTGTTGAGATTGTATAAGTTGAAAGCTAACAATAGATGGAGTGACAAAAGCTTCATGTCATTGTTTTCTTTGTTGAAAGAAATGCTTCATGAATGAAACAAGCTGCCAATCTCAACATACTAGGTAAAGAAATTGTTGTGCCCAATGGGAATGGAGGCCAAGAAGATACATGCATGCCCGAATGATTATGTATTATTTCAAAAGGACTATGTGGATTTGAAAGATTGTCCAAAATGTGGTGCGTCACGGTATAAATTGAAGACTTTGGGGGAGTCCAAAACTGGTTCTCTTGCCAAGGTGATGTGGTATCTACCTATAATATCACAATTTCAATGCTTGTTTGCCAATACGATGGATGCGAAGAATTTGAGGTGGCATGTAGATGTTAAGAAAAATAATGATGGGATCCTACGACATGCGTCTGATTCCCCACAGTGGAAGAAGATTGATGTATTGTACCCTAAATTTGGTGAAGAAGTCAGGAATCTAAGACTTGGGCTTTGTACAGATGGGATGAATCTATACGGGACATTGAGTAGCCAATATAGCACTTGTCCAGTCATGCTTGTTATATACAATCTTCCTCCCTGGATGTGTATGAAAAATAAGTACGTTATGTTGTCATTGTTGATATCGGGCCCTAAACAACTTGGAAATGATATCGATGTTTATCTTGAACCTCTGATTGATGACTTAAAGAAACTCTAGGGTGAAGGTGTGATGACCTATGATGCTTCACAAAGAGAGACATTTCGTTTGCACGCTATGTTGTTTTTCACTATTAATGACTTTCCAGCATATGGGAATTTGTCTAGATATAGTGTCAAAGGAGATAAAGTGTGTCCTATATGTGAAGAGAACATTGATTCAACAAGACTAAAACATGGTGGCAAGACTGTATATCTTGGTCATCAAAGGTTTCTTCCAAAATTTTACCCGCATTGTAGGAAGCACAAAACATTCAATGGATGGAATGAGGAACGAAGTGCACCTAAACATATACCAGGGGAGGTTGTTTATGAAAGAGTAAAACACTTTTTCAATGAATTTGGTAAGAGATCACAATGTACTATGGCCACACAGAGTGACAAATCTTTATTCAAGAAGAAGTCAATATTTTGGGATCTTCCTTATTGGAGTTCTTTGACAGTTAGGCATTGTATCGATGTCATGCACATTGAGAAAAAAGTCTATGATAGCGTCATTGGTACTCTATTGAACATAACAGGTAAGACTAAAAATGGGATAAAATCTAGATTGGACCTACGTGAAATGGGAATAAGGTCAGAATTAATAGAATTATGTGAAATGGGAAATCAGATAACATACTTACCTCCTGCTTGTTACACGTTGTCTAGAAAGGAGAAGAAAGCTTTTTGTGAATGCTTGGTAAATGTTAAGGTGTCATAGGGTTACTCATCCAACATAGGTAGATTGGCATCAAGGAAAGATCTGAAGTTGATAGGTCTTAAATATCATGATTGTCACACTCTAATGCAACAAATATTGTCTGTGGCAATTCAATCTTTATTGTCGAAGCATGTAAGGTTTGCAATCACCAGACTTTGTTTCTTTTTCAATAGTCTGTGCAGCAAAGTTATTGACCATGATACTCTTGATACTTTGTAAAGAGAAGTGGTTGTTACCCTATGTCAGCTTGAGATGTATTTCCCTCCTTCATTCTTTGATATCATGGTACATCTTGTTGTCCACTTGACTAGGGAAGTGAAAATGTTGGAACCAGTTTTCTTGCATTGGATGTATCCCTTTGAACGATACATGAGCATTTTTAAAAGTAATGTTCGAAACCATTATTGGCCTGAAGGGAGTATTATTGAGGTTTATGTGGCAAGAGAGGTTATGGATTTTTGCAATGACTATCTGAGTGGTAATGACACTCCTGGTAATGACAAGAATATTGAGGAGCAATTTGGAAAAGGAATTTTGGGATCACAGGTGAAAGTAATCAGCCATGAACAGTTGGAACAAGGTCACTTGCACAACATGGACGAAGTGAGTGTTTATATCGAGGAACATACCAATTTCATCAAGAGACAATATCCTTGAGCCAATTCAATGTGGCTTGCTAGATCGCATAACAAGACATTTATTAAGTGGTTTGAAGATAAAGTCTTACATCAACTATCTCAAACACCAGATGATATTATTGAAACTATCAAATGCCTCGCCTTTAAACCAAAATTGAATGTTATGACTTATGAAGGGTATGACATTAATGGATTCACATATTACACAAAGGGCCAAGATGATAAGAGTGTCGTCCAAAATAGTGGGGTCACCCTTCAAGCGTCGACTATGTTTTTAGCAAGTGCAAAGCAGAAGAGTTCACATGAAGCTAAAATGTCATATTACGGTGCCATTGAAGACATATGGGATATTGACTACATAGATTTCAGAATTCCGCTCTTCAAATATAATTGGGTTGATAACACCAAAGGAGTTATAGTGTATGAATTGGGTTTCACTTTAGTGAACTTTGAAAAGATTGATGAGAAGGGTGAACCATTCATATTGGCATCACAGGAGAAACAAGTATTTTATATTGATGATCCTACAAATGATAAATGGTTAGTTGTTCTTCATGGTAAAAGACAGTTCATTGAAGATCCTATAGATGAAGAAGAGTACTACGATAAGTATGATGACTCCAGTCCATTCTCAGTTGGGTTACCAACACCACAAAATATTGAAGCTAATGATGACTTGTATGTGCGTGGAGATCACAATGAAGATTGTTAATTGATAAAGATCACAATTTTAGAAGCATTCATGTTTATATTTTTTATATGTTTCATTTGTATATGTGAACTATGTAATGTTTCATTATCTTCTAGTTATGTTAAATGCTAAATGTTTGATTTTTTAATGAAATATTTAGATGGCTGAGCATGGGCATGATGACCACGATGTCCATGATGAGCATGGCGAGGATACCAATGCACCACCTCACAATGTAAGTTTTAAAAATATATCATATGTTTCTATCTATATGTCCATTTATAGTTATATCTTGTAAGTATGTTTATTTTGTCAAATTTTAGGTTGATGATGCACATGTACCCTCTGAAGCACTTGAGGCACTTGATGAGCAGTACCAAAAAGTTGACAAGAGAAGGGGCATCCCTATGATGAAGAAGTTAATAGTGCTAAGGGGCAATGGACCCAAACTAGTTGTGGATTTTGATAATGTAGGAAATACAATTGGAGTGAACCGCAATTTGTTTGTTTCATATCTTTGGTTTCTTACTCGTAGCCATTGTGGTTGTAAGATAGATTCTTGGCATAAAGTTCCTAAGGGGAAAAAAGACTTAATATGGAAGGATTTATGCGTGAGTTATTATTATTTGCAATTCTATTTTGTAGAGTACTAATATTTTGGATACTAGTTAATAGCAATTCTATTTTGCATAGTATATTTGTGTTGGATGAAAAGTTGCATCGTAAATGCATGATGCAACAGTGTGGGAGGGTCCTAAGGAACTATAGGACAAATCTCACCCGATAATACATAAAAGATGGTGAGAAGAGTAAGAAGTCAGCCACTGAACAGTGGAACTTCCTAGACCCAGAAGAATGGGACGCGTTTGTTGCTTCAAGAAAAACTGATGAATTCAAGGTATTAGTTGTTACTCCAAATTTAATTAATATAGTTGTATTCACCTATTCAAGATTAACCTTTAGTGTTACTAACCAAACCAATGTTCATACTAACTAGGCTATTAGTGAGGTGCAAAGAGTAAGACGTGCACTGAATGTGCATGACCACACAATGGGTCCAAAGGGTTCTGCAGGCGTTCGCCAAAGACTACGTACAGGCTGTCTACTGCTCAGTTTGCTACTACTCAGGAGTCCTCTACTATAGGTACCGCACCTCTACCTCACCATGATGTCTGGATAGCTAGGAGGCAAAACAAGAAGGGAGAAATAAAGAATCCTGCAACTGCTGAGGCGGCTGTAAAAATGGTAAAATACAACTCTTAGAGCAATCATTCAAATATTGATTATTTGTGGTGTTTACCTACTTACCAATTTGTATTGATGGCAATTAGAAGGAGCTACACGAGCTGAGGAAACAAGGCAAATTCATCCCTAAGGGCACAAGGGATGAATTGATAGTTGCTCTGGGTAACCCAGAGCATCGTAGACGTGTTAGGGGTGCAGACACTGGTGTGGGCATCAAAGCGTTCTTTGGGCCATTCCAGCGCAAAAATGTCCCAAAAGTGAGAATTTCACAAGAAGAGGTAACCTATTCTTTTTCTAGAATGTTACTGTAAAAGGGAATTCAAAAATCAGAAGCTAACGTTTCTTTTATCCATGTATAGGTAGATAAGATAGTTGATAAGAGAGTCGATGAAGTAGTTGATAAGAGAGTCAAGGAAGCAGTTGATAAGACACTCCATGAAGTAATGAGCAAGTGGCAGGCATCTCTGACTGCCACTCAGACAGTACCTATGGCATCCTGCTCTACTCCTACTGCAGAGGTTGGGAGTAATCCTGTAGACCCACCACCTAGCACATCTGCTGTAAGTATTTTTATGACATAGGAGCTAGTCTTTTCAAGATGATATGTACATATGTATATAACATTCTTTACATAAATTTGTAGGGGTTGAAGCCATATCATCTAAAAAGTAAAGAATATGTCGTTACAGAGGCGTCGACTTACTCATCCCTTCTAGGGGAAATGTTTCATGGGTCTCCATTACCAGATGGTTGGGTTTGTGTGAGCCCGCTACGTATATTCCCCTGTTGGATTGATCTTTCATTGCCATATGCCCACCCATATTGTAAAATGCTTGGTGAGGCAAAAGGCGGAGTGATATTGTGGCCGAAAGTGAAAGTCGTCTATACTAAAATTGTATGGTAAATTTGCATTACGTTAAATTGTAAGTGTGAATATATGAGGTCAATTGATCTGAAATTATATATACATATTAAAATGAAGACACCCAGAGCATCTAGGCCTCCACCTCCACCTCCTACATTTCCAAGTTGGGTTCCATAGGACCTATCTGCCCCGTTAGGTCCTAATTGTAGGGGTATGGCAGTATGGTTAGGTGAACATGATATAAATTGCCCTATAACTGTTTGTATAGATGTGGATGTTGGAGGTCAATCATGCGAAAACAAACTATTTATACAAGATATTTTGGAGTTGTTTGGCTATGATTGGCTGAATACATCTATAATAGAGCTATGGATAAGGTGAGATCTTGTTTATACATCCATATACCTTGTGTAGGATCTGGTGATCTGGTTTCTTATATATTAATGCATACGTAACACATGTTTTGTAGCTACTTAGACAAGATGTGTGCTGATTTTTCATTTGAACATGTAGGCTTTTTGATTCCATCTTTGATTAGTCTAGTAGCTAAAGACCCTTCGTCAGTTCAACAATATTGTTGTGATGCTTTTACAAATTTTGGTCAAAATAAGAAGACGGTCATAATAGCTCCATTCAATGTGGAGTAAGTTTACTTTGCTTATAATTTGGACTTAAGAAAATTACATTTTTATTGTGGATTTCGAGTTATTAATTTTTATCTTTTTTACCTCTAGTGGTACGCATTGGGAGTTACTAGTTATTATCCCTGAGACGTTCATTGTCTATTATCTAGATCCTAAGGGGACTAAATTGAATCCAACATATGGACACGCAATGAAAATGGCATTATTCCGATGAGAAATATTTTATTTTTATATTAGTTAAAATCTATTATTACATTGCTATTTAATTATACAATTTACTGTGTTACATTAACATGTAGGGGTTTACATGAGTTCAAAAAAGCTGGAGGAAAGGTCCCCAGGAAAAAGAACCAGCCAATAATTTGGGAGAACGTGGAAGTAAGTTCATGATTTCAATGTATACATTATTTATGTGAACTGTGTTGAGTTGTATTTTTTAATATTTTGTATGTTTCAATTTATAGTGTGCTACACAAAACAACGGCTGGGCATGTGCATACTATATGATGTGATTTATGCACATGATTATCAAACATGCCGCAGTGGACATCGATACCATACATGAGGTATTATATATAGTCTCATTAGATAATATGAAATGTATCAATCTTATTTATATATTATTAATTATATATATACATCATTCTCTTTGCAGGTGTTTAAAATTGACCCCACTACAGGTAAGGCCTTATCAGATGTACATGCTCCCTATACGATGGAAGAATTAAATGATGTAAGAGAAGAATGGGCAAAATACATACAAGTAGTGGGGGTTTAAAATATAATTGGGATGTTGATAGCGATAATGACTAAAATGTTTATACATGTGTGAATGTGAAAATGAATGGAACTGCAAGTTGCTACATGAATGTTTCTACATGTGTCTGATTGTTTCTACATGTGTGAATGTGAAAATGAAAGGAGCTGCAGGTTGCTACATGAATGTTTCTACATGTGTGAATGTGATAATTGAATGGAACTGCATGTTGCTAAATGTGTGAAAATGAATCTTATTAATTTTACAGGTGTGTGGCCTGTTGTTGGCTAATATCAATGGATGTCATAAACCTGCAGTTCAGTTCTAAATGTTTCTACATGTGTGAACGTGAAAATTGAATGGAACTATAGGTTGCTAAATGTGTGAAAATGAATCTTGTTGATTTTACAGGTTTGTGGCATGTTGTTGGCTGATATCAATGGATGTCATAAACCTACAGTTCTGAAAAGAGTTGTAGGTTTCTCCATCCTACTGACCAGCCACAGCAGGCCTACAAACTGATAAGGAAAAAAAACATAGGCGTCAATTATTAGTCAAAAACTGACAACAAAGCCTTACAGTGTCAATTAATAGCAAAAAATCGCCGCCTAATGTGGCCAGAATACACGACTGTGTTGGCCATCACAGCCGTGGTGGCAAGTGTTATGGTGTCAGTTAGTACTAAGAAACTAACACTGATGGTGTCCTAGATGGTGCCCTTTTTATGGCGCGAAGGGTTCCGGTGTCGATTTTCCTACTAATAATCGACGCCTATAGTGCCCCTGCTGGCATCCTTTTTGTGGCGCAAAGGGTTCTAGCGTCAGTTACCCCACAATAACCGACGCCTATAGTGCCCTTATTGGCACGAAGGGTTATGGTGTCAGTTTTCAAACTGACGCCTAAGGGTTCACCTTTTAGCATCTCCCACATATGTGTCGCTTTTTAACCGTCGCCAAAGGCCTTAAATAACCGACACCAAAGGTCGGTTCTGTACTAGTGATTGCATCAAACCATCTAGGCCCAAGTTCTAGGAAACTCTTCTTGTCATTTGTGTTCGAGAAGTAGACAAGGAAGATATCATTTTCCCTGGTCTATAGTTAAAAGGAGCCCTTCAGCTTCTAGTCCCTTTGGATCCATGCCTAGAAGTGGGAGTAGAAGGGCCTCTTTTCGATGATGTAGGTAATAATGGTATGCTCCCATATTTTCTCCATCCCCACAAACTCCTCTTCCTCCAAGTCAATGACCATCATCGGTTGCCTCATCAGCACAGATAGGGTTTTCGGCATTGTTGATGGAGATTCTAGTAGATCCTCTAGATTTGTGGGTCGATGGTTTGTTCAGGGTAGGCAGATGGGTGGTGTTTTTGGTGGAAAATGGGGATGCTGCACCCCAACATATTCATCTTCGCCTTGGTCTCCTGGGCAATCGCCAATGCTAGCCCTAGGGGAGACATGGGTGTTTTTGTGTTGTATGTATGGTGCATATATGCATGTATGTATGTATGTATCGAAATCAAATAAATATGTATGAATGTATGTATAGGAATTAGGTAAATATATTTCGACTTCCTCCTACAAATATGGGAGGTCAAGAGTTACATATAGCCCCATGCTACATGACAAAACAGCAACTCCTAAACACATCTATCTAATGTGTAGCTTACGCTTCACATAATTACAAATTTTTACAACAACTCTACTCACACTTTTGGCTGGAGCTCTGTTTCTTTTTTCATTTCTTTCACTCCAAATATGAAAGCATAATGTAGAAAAAAGTAATCTTCTCTTGTCCTCTTTACTGTAGCAATTGATCATTTTACTGATATCTATCTCCAAATCCATTCTCACGTCAATATCCTTGCATATCTTGTCCCAAACATGTTTTGTAAATTTACAGCCACCGAATAGATGCTCATGATTCTCGTCTTCATCATTACACAACAAGCAAGTGGATGAAGCTTCATTGTTCCATTTGTTGATTTTGTCTAATGTGGCAAGTGCACCATGCATAATTTAAAAAAAAAACACATCGTCCATTTTGGCACATGTGCACCCTTCCAAATATTCTCCATCATCCAATTTCTTGCATCTATGTCTCTTGTGATCTCCCATAGATCCACCTTTGGGTTGATACACCATTCCCCATTGGGAAGTAGTACAAAGTGGTGCTTCACATGGGGCCATAGTCTCTCATCTTATTAATGGTACACGAAAATCCTTCTCTCATCTTTGGTTGAAATTCTAACCCACAGGGATATCTTCCTCTCATCTATCTTCCCCACACAGAACTTCCTTCTTGATATATGATAATCCTTCATAATGTTCCCCATTTGGAAATATTTGTAGGGGTTTTGAGATTCAGTTTGTCCTCCTCTTTAGGCAAAGCAAGTCTGGAGTATATCATGGAATGGTATTCACTCGCCCATAGGAAGTTAGAGATTTTCATCTCTATTGTATCCAACACAGCACATGGTATCTCACCTTACTACACCCAAAAAATAAGAAGACCTTTTATAGCTGACCGTGTAAGAGTAGCTCTCACTGCCATTGAAGTTTTTTGTGAAGGCCATCTAGCAATCATTTCATCAAGCTTGTCAATGCAGTCAACAAAATCTCTCACTAGAAGATTACCACCGGCAATTGGAAAGCCCAAATACTTTGTAGGAAATTTTCCCAACTCCACCGCCATCACATTCAGCAACCTCTCCTCATGTTCATGGCAATTCTTTGATAAAAATAAGAAGGTCTTGCTAGCATTCACACATAGTCATGTCTGCTTGCTGAATCCCTTAAGCAGTGAATTCAACTCTAGCATCATGTTGTATTTAGCTTTGATAAAAACTAGGACATCATCTGCAAATATCAAGTGGATCATTACCTTCATGCCATGCATAGTATACACCTTGATGAGTTTGTTGTCTTCTTTCTGCTTCATCTTTTGTGTGAAGTATCCCATAACAATAGTGAAAAGAAGCAGAGAAAGAGGGTCTCCTTGCCTCAAGCCATTGTTGCCTCCACAAATCCATAATGAGGTGCCATTTAAAAGAATAGAAAAGATCATAGTTATAATGCATTGTTTCATCCATCCTATCCATTGTTCAGAGAACCCCATCTCATGCTATCATATGCCTTGGATACATCCAACTTCAGGCAAGCCTTGTGACTACCTCACATGACATTGTAATCAGCCAATAATTCACCGGCTAAGAGGGCACAATCAGTGATACTCCTCCCTGTAATAAATGCTCCTTGATTTTTAGATATGAGAAATGATAAGACAAGCTTGAGTTTGGCTGCCACGATTTTACTATAATTTTATAGTGCACTGAACAACAAGATATGGGTCTGAAATCAACAAGCAAGGTCGTCACCTTCTTCTTTGGAGTAAGGACAAGGAAAGCATGATTAACCTACCTCACCATATTACCTCCATTGAAGAACCATCTCACATAATTCATCAAATCCTCCTTTATTATGTCCCAAGTTTTCCTATAAAAAAAGGTACTAAACCCATCAGATCTCGGTGATTTGTTGCATCCTATACTCCATAGTGCATCTTTGACCTCCTCTTCATTCACCTCCCTAGTGAGAACATTGTTGTGAGTTCCTGTCAGTTTGAATCTTCGGTCAAGCACTTCATCCTCCACCTCCTTGGATAATTTTTTATTATATAGAGTATTGTAGAATTTGATAGCTTGATCCTCCAAGTCTTCCTGTTAATTTACCGTGTTCCCGTCTGCATCAATGAGTTCTGATATGATATTATTTGCCTCTCTTCTTTTCACTACCCTATGGTAGAGTTTGGTGTTCCTGTCTCCATCCTCGAACCATTTCTCTCTACTCCTTTTCCAATAGAACTTCTCTTCCATCTACTTGATATCTTCTAGCATTACTTTCAGCTCTCCCTCTCTCTTTATAAGTGTTGCATCAAGGAGGTTAGAGAGAAGAATTTTCCTCACCTCCTTGTACTCACTCCTTGTCTCTACAATCAGATTTAGAATGTTCACTTCCTCCTTTGCCCACTTCTTAAGTGCCTGTTTGGTATTCATCAGCTTCTTTGCAAACACGTACATGGGATTCCCTTAGACTTGTAAAAGCCAGTTGTCTTTGATGATGTCCTTAAGTCCTTTCCATTCTGCCCAGTAGTTGAGAAATCTAAAAGGTTTCCTCTTTTGCTTCATTTTCATGATATGAACCATGAATGGAGCATGATCACTCAATTCTGAAACTCCTACTTTCACTTGTATATTGGGGAAGAGTTTCAGCCAATCTTCATTCACCAGTGCCCTATCTAATTTACTTGCAATTCTATCTTCCAACTTCCGCTCATTGTTCCACATGAACAGGTCTCCGCTCGTCATGGGAAGTTCTAATAATTTAGCCTTATCAATTGCCATGTTGAAAGCATCAATCACACCTCTCAGAATAGGTCTTCCACCCACCTTTTCACCCTACAATCTAACATTGTTGTAATCACCAATCACCAGCCAGGGAATCTACATCTGCCTAAACAAAAGAGACAAGTCCAGCCCCAATTCTTGTCTTCTCTTCACATCATTATGTGCATATACTTCCATCATACATATTTGTAGCCCTGCTATGTTCTGACACTCCCTATGATGTGTTGATCTGACATCTTTATCACTGAAAACTACCATACACTGGGTTTCCATGCCAGACACACTCTTGCTAACTCAAAATACTTCAGGTTTGACACATGCTCCCAACCTTGTGGGAACAAGTATCCAATGTTGTTCTTATTCATCTCCTTTATCTTGGTTTCCACCAGATCCACTAGTGAGGGTCCACTCATTGCAATCTAGCTCCAGATCTCTTTCTTCTTGTCCCTATCACACCCATCTTTAATATTCCACATAAGGATGGACATGTTAATGAGCTTTTTGGGACCTTGTTCTCCTTGTCGACTCCATGTAAGTTGTAGCTTTTGCCTTGCCAATGTTCCTCTTCTTAACATGTGTAGGTTCCTCCTCATCATATTCACTTAGAGCCTCGAACGCATTGGTAGTCTCCAAAATGGCACCTACACCATGTAATTTTGGTATACCTACTCTTGTTGAACCTTGTCTCCTAGATGGAGGTGTAAACTCTCGCTCTTCCTTTTTCTATTTTTCATCCCCATCCTTTGGAGTCATCATGCTCATCTCCCCTTCCTTTGATCTACTTGATTGGCCTACACCATTGGCATCCCCAATGGGCCTCTCCGATTCAATAGTCGATTCCTAGGTGGGTGTATCATCATGAGTCTTCTCCTTGCCATTTATGGTAGCTTTCTCATGCCACTCCTACCATGGTTTTGTTGATTGTTTGTCCACCTTCATCTATTTGTAGTTGTTGTTAGTGTGCCTGAACGCCCTACATACACCGCACTTAGGTGGGATATAGTCGTGCTCTACCTATACGGGGATGGGTTCGTGCCCATGGACATTGAGCCAAATGGTATCTACCATATCATCATCGGCATCCACCTCGACCAGGACCCATGCATCCTCCTTCTCAAGTGATCTTTCATTGATGTGCAACACATTTCTGACTCTCACAGCGATTGTCCCAGCGGTTGTCCTTGTCCAGGTTCTCCCAAATGACTTCAGTGTGACCCAAGATGGTATGGTGGCAAATGCATCTCATTTCATCTCATTGTCGTGGCGGTAGTCCTTAGCGGTGACTAGTTGGGAATCAAACCACTTAGGCTCAAGATTCACCACCGCCCACTTTTCGTCAGCATTAGAGGAGCAGATCAAGAAGATCCTCTTATCTCTCATCAGTAGATCATACATCCCCTTTGGTTGCCATGTGTGTTTGATCCAGGCGTTCAAGTGTGGGTAATAGGGCCGCTTGCCAAGTACATACACCATGACGGTGTACTCCCACAATTTCTTCATCTGATCAAATTCCTCTACCTCCAATTCAACTTGGATTCTCCCCTCCACGCAGCGCCGCATCGAATTTGACTCCTTGGTGGATCTCGGTGGTGGTTCCTTTAGGACCTACGTCCAAGTTTTCTATTGTCTTCCTAGTGTTAGGGTTAGGGTTCTCGAAATCCATACCTCTCTTCTTCGATTCCCATTATCAGGGTTCACAGGTGGATGTGGATGGCATGGTTGGGGTGATGGTAGACGCTTGTGGCTGGGGTGGTCGTCGGCGTTGGCATCATGCCGGAGGGGTTGGAGACGCCTGGCACCGCCTAGACTAAGCCTTGGTTGAGGACACATTTTTTGTTTGTATGTATGTATGGGATTAAGAGAGAAAGATTTCTCCCTCCCTCTCCATGCCCGTGGCGGAGGCCGAACGTTCAGGAGGGTGGTAAATCAAGGCGGCAGCTGGGATTCGAACATGGGTCCCTTCATGAGGAGACATCGTGCTTGACCACTTGAGCCACTCCTTGTCGTCAAAGATCAAAATATATGTTATATGATATTTCTTGTGATTAAGAGAGAAAGATTCCCCCCCCTCTCACACCCATGGCGGAAGTCGAACACCCGATTGGGTGGTAAATCACGATAGTAATTGGGATTCAAACCCGGGTCCTTTTGTTAGGAGACATCGTGCTTGACCACTTGAGCCATTCCTTATTGGTGTATGTATGTATGTATGTATGTATGTATGTATGTATGTATGTATGTATGTATGTATGTATGTATGTATGTATGTATGTATGTATGTATGTATGTATGTATGTATGGGATAAAGAGAGGCATTATCTCCCCCTCTCCCATGCCTGTGACGGAGGCCAAATGTCCAGGTGGGTGGTAAACCAAGGCGGCAGCTGGGATTCAAACTCGGGTCCCTTCGTCAGGAGACACCGTGCTTGACCACTTGAGCCACTCCTT
The DNA here is from genome assembly GCA_963693085.1 of Alisma plantago-aquatica. Classification (NCBI taxonomy): domain Eukaryota; kingdom Viridiplantae; phylum Streptophyta; class Magnoliopsida; order Alismatales; family Alismataceae; genus Alisma; species Alisma plantago-aquatica. The sequence continues at coordinate 798,142,540 of OY856413.1, read as the reverse complement.
GTCGGCTGTATGTATGTATGTACCATAATCAGGTAAATATATATTTTGACTTCCTTCTAAAAACATTAGAGGTCAAGAGTTACATATATCCCCCACACCATACGGATAATACAAGAAAACTCACTCTTCTAGCTAATGTGTAACTTACGTTTAATACAGTTATAATTTTTTACAGTAATACTCTTGCATTAGTAGTTGTACCTCCGTGTTTATGTGTGTTCCATTGTTCTTAAATATGATAGCATAGAGAAGGAAACAATATCCTCTTTTTGTTGCTTTGTCCATAGCTTACCAACATACTTCACGACTCCTCTTTCAGTTGTAGATGCAATCTAAAGTCTTCACATATTATCTTTCAAACATCTTATGTAAATTTGCATCAGCCTATTATGTGAGTATGGGACTCATCATCCTCCTTGCATAGAAAGCAAATAGTTCAACTTCATGATTCCATCCATATATTTTATTTAGTGTGGCTAGAGCATTGTGTAGAATTTTATAAACACACATACTCCACTTTGGTACATATATTCCGGCCCATGCCTGCTCCATGTGCATGTCTATTGCAGCTCTTGATCCCATTACTTCCTAGAGGTTGATCTTCATGTCTTTAAGTTTCCATCCCCACTCCACATGAGGATCAAAATGATTTATAACTTGTTGCCACATCTCCATTATGACATTGATGGTGTGTGAGTATCCTTCTCTTGTTTGTGGTATGAAATCCAACCCTCTTGGATATCTTTCTCTCATCCATTTTCCCCAAGTGGAAGTGTTCTCCCGGTAGATAATGATTCTTCTCATTGTCCCCCACTTTGCTATGTCCCTCGCTGATTTCAGATTCAGGCCTCCTTCATCTTTGGGAAGAGCCATTCGTGCATACCTCATTGAGTGGTACACAATTGCCCAAAGAAAGTTTGCCATCTTCATCTCTATTTTAACCAAAACCAGACTGAGAATCTCTCCTTACTGCACCCAAAAAGTGAGATGTCCCTCTATAGAAGTCTTCAAAAGAGTAGTTCTCCCTACCACATATGTTTTCTGGGTTAGCCATTTATTGATTATTTCCTCTAGTTTGTCCATGGAATCAGAAAAGTCTTTGACTTGTAGATTGCTTCTAGCTAATGGGAAACCTAGGTATTTAGTAGGAAACTTTCCCATCTCTACTCAATTGCCTCCTTCAATATATCCTCGATCTGATAATAGTTTTTGGACATAAAAAGGAGGGTCTTGTTTGCATTTAGACACATCCCCATATTCTTACCAAATCCCCTGAGAAGTAGTTGTAAGTTCACCAATGTGTTTTGTTTGGCTTCAACAAAGACAAGCACATCATCTGCAAATGTTAAGTGTGTCAACACTTTGGTACCAGACACTTTATATGCCTTGATCTCCTTGTTTCTTTCTACATCATGCATCTTCTGTGTGAATTCCATAACAATAATAAAGAGAAGAGGAGAGAGTGGATCACCTTAACGTAGTCCATTTTCACTTTTGAACATACCTACAGAAGTGCCATTGATCAGCATGGAAAATCTTGTTGTTTCTACATATTGTTTCATCCAGCCAATCCATTGTTTGTTGAATCTCATCTGCTCCATGATCCACCATAGCTTGTCCCATTTGACACTGTCATAAGCTTTGGACACATCTATCTTCAAGCAAGCCTATCTACTACCTCTCATCACATTGTAGTCCTACAAGAATTCTCCTGCCAGCAAATCATAGTCACTAATGCTCCTTCTGGTCACAAATGTTCATTGATTTTCAAAAATGAGGTATGGAAGTATTGTCTTCAATCTGGTGGCTAGGATCTTTGCATTGATTTTATACTGCACCGAACATCAAGCAATAGGTTTGAAATCAACAATGGATGTCGTCCCTTTCTTCTTGGGAATGAGCACCAGAAATGAATGATTGATCTGTATAACCATGTTAGCCCCTTCTAAGAACTGACTAACATATGCAACCAGATACTCCTTGATAATATCCCATGTCTTTTTGTAGAAAAAAGCATTGAAACCATCAGATTCTATGGACTTGTTACTAATAATACTCCAAACAACTTCTTTTACTTCTTTCTCATTCTTCTTCCTTGTAAGAATAATGTTACGAGTACTTATGAGCTTGAATTTCCATGTTGTCTCCTCCTCCTCCAGCTCATCAACAAATTCCTTAGTATAAAGAGAATAATAAAACTATATGGCTTATTCCTCCAAGTCCTCATGTTTGTTCACAACATTGTCATCTTTATCAATAAGTTTTGAGATAATGTTATTAGCCTCCCTCCTTTCTTGATTGTCATGTGATAGAGTTTGGTGTTTTTATCTCCATCCTCCATCCACTTATCCCTACTTCTTTGCTAGTAGAATTTTTCCTTTGCCTTTTTTAGGTCCTCCAGCATCATCTTCTGCTTGTCATCTTTCTTTATCAATCCTTCATTGGGTGGGTCCTGAACAAGCTTTTCTCTTACCTTTTTACATTCTCTTTTGGTATACGCTAGCATATTTGGAATATTCACTTCAGCTTTGGCCCACCTCTTTAATGAAATCTTTGTATTTGTTAGATTATTTACAAAAACATACATAGAGTTCACTGTCACCTGTATATTCTAGCTCTCCTAAATGACATCATTAAAATATTTCCATTCATCTCAATATTATAATAATTTAAAGGGTTTCCTTTTTTGTTTCTTCTCTATAATCTACATTGATATAGGAGTGCGATCACTTATTTTAGATCCATTTTCTTTCACCTGCACATTAGGAAAAATTTGTATCCACTCATCATTCACTAGTGCTCTACCCAGTTTGCTTGCTATTCTATTCCATGATTCCCTTTCATTGTTCCATGTAAAGATATTACCCCCAGTCATTGGTAGCTCAAACGTTTGGCTTTGTCTATTTTATGGTTGAAAGCATTCATCTCTGAATACAAAGATGGCCTTTTCCCTCTTTTTTTTTCCTACAGACAAACAGTGTTGAAGATCTCAATCACCAACCACAATAAAGAGGTTTGTCTGGATAGCAAAACCATATCCTACCATAGCTCATGTCTTCTCTTGGCATCATTATGGGCATATACAGCAGACACCCACACGTGCAATCCCCCATTGTTTCTACATACAACTGTGATGTGCTGATCTAACATTTGTATCACCATCACCTATTAGGCTCTCAGTTTCCAAGACACATAGACTCTAGCCAACTCAGAACATGCCACATTAGTTACATGCTCACATCCTTGTAGAAACAAATATGTAATATTATCTTTATTTTGCTCATTTATCTTCATTTCCACCAAAGCCACTAAGGAGTGTCCACTAGCAGCAATCCATTCCCAGATTTTCTTCTTCTTATTCCTCAGACACCCTCCTTTAATATTCCATAGTAGCATGGACATATTAACATGATTTATTTTGGGCTCTAGTATGCCTTGGGGGCTCTTTTCTGTTGTTTTTCTTACCACCTTCCTTCTTTGCATGGTTGATTAATTGTTCTTCTTCTTTGTCTGAGTCACTCAATGCATCAAATCTATTCCCCTTATCAAGGACATCTCCAACACCTCAAGATTTAGGAATTTCCACTTTGCAATTGCTCTTCGTCTTAGAGGACTGTATAAATTCACCCTCTTCCCACTATGTGCCTTATTTCCCAGCATATTTGTTCTATGTTTCTTTTGCTTTCTCTATTTTGTTCCTTCATATTGTGCCTTGCTGAAACTACTAGTCTAGCATTGGCTTCCATTGTCATACAATGATGCTTCAGCCCTTTGGTTGACCCTCTCTCTCGAACGTTCACAGTGGTCTTCCTTAGTTCCATGTGTTGTGTGGTTTGCTTTGATCGGGGTTCTCCATGCCTTTTCCAACCACTTTCTCCTTCCATACCTTCTTCTATTCAATATTTATGTTGTGCTTCATTGTCTTCTTCATCTCCTTGCATTGTTGCGTGCCATGACCAAAGGCCCGACAATTTTTGTAGCTCAAGGATATGATCATAGTCTATATCCATCAGGATTGGATGTCTTCCCTTCACATTAAGCCATACTCTCGATGTCTATGGCCATTCCACTTCCACTTCTACCAAGACTTAAGGTTCGTTACCTTTAAAAGACCTCTCATATATGTGCAAAACTCAATTTTCTCCTATGATTATTGCTTCGACGGCTCTCTTGGTCCAGGACCTCCCTAAGGACTTCAACGTGATCCATGTTGGAATTGTCATGAATGAGTCCTTCTTCAATTCATCGCCATGGGTATAGTTCTTAGCAATTACAAGTTGTTGATTGAACCATCTTGTCCCCATCACCAAGATGTCATCCTTATCTATCGCCATTAGGAAACAGACTAAGAAGATGCCATTATCTTAGACAACGGTTTGAAGGACCCCTTTAGATTCCAAGTCTGCTTCATCCATGCTAAGAGATGAGGATAAAAGGGCCTCTTTCCCAGGGTATAGACCATTATCATGTGTGACGTGAAATATTATTGTACTAACAAACTCACTCGAGGTTGAAATCCCCGAGCTTTTACCACAACCTCGTGCAATAATACCACCTATAAGCGGACGGGTCTTATCGCAGTATATTTAAGGATCGAATCCCAAGAGACAATGTTTTTAAGAATCTTTGTCAGTTGAATCTAGCTAAAGTAGGACTAATATTTAGAACGATTGGTTGATTTGAGGTTAATTAAACTAAGTGCGGGAAAGTAAAGAGCTGAATTAAAGTTGATCTAGATTAATGATATGGAATCATTGGGATGGTCTCAGGTTTCACCACCACTACACATACAAACACATCCAAACATCAAACATTCAGGAAAGATATAACTATCCTAATAGAACTGCTGCAAACCCTCCTTGAGGATGTTTAGGTCTACATAAGCATCCCCTTTGGTATCAGATGTCTCGTCGCCATCCGGATCACTTATGGTTCTGAAGATACAACATCCAACTGAGGTTGAGTGCCTCCCTGAGGGATGTTTAGACCACAGAAGTGTCAGCGTGGGATAGATGGCTCATCCCCTCACGGATCATATGAATCCCATTCTATTTCTAGTTTGGAAGTCAACCGTGCTAATCGATAAGCAAGTAGGTGATTGATCTACAAGCAAACATCGACGATTAATAAAGAAGATACAAAATCCAACTAAGGTTGTAGCCCTCCCTAAGGGATGTTTAGGCCACAGAAGTGTCATTGTTGTCTAGATGGCTCGTCCCCTCATAGATCATACACTTACTACCTCAAGGAATCCCATTTTATTTCTAGTTTGGGAGTCTACCTCATTAATCAAATTCTACCCTATATATAGAAGTTCTCGCAACATAGGGAAGAATAAGATGAAAGCAAGTAGGTAACCAATCTACAAATATTAATGATTAACAACTAAATGAAGAGTTATATATGTTGCCTTGCAATGTTAAATGAAAATACATGAAAGGATGGGTAGCGGGGCTAGTCCCCGCACCCCAGCAAAAAGGAACTACTCACTCATGATGCAAGAAACAAGAAGAAGAAGAGAGAGGGAATATTCTACCATGAGCATGATGTAGAAGGTAGTCATAGCTCGGTGAAGATGATGTGGTCTTCTACGTCATGTCGGGGCAGATCTTAGACAAGGAAGAAGAACCACCAAGGCAGACCGGGCAGACCTTCTTCTCCACCTTCCTTCTCTACTCGACCTCCTTGCTCACAGTAAGAGGAGCAGGTGAAGTGGCTATGGCGTGGACGTACGTGGATGAAGCTGGATCGAGCCTTGCATTTGGGTAGCCCGGTGGCATCCCTGGATCGATGATCAAATGAGGACCATTGTGGTTCTATTTATAGGCTTGGGTTTGGTCCTCACATTTTTACTGTGAGCTCTTCTTCAAACAGTTTGGAGCAAAAGGTTTGCTTGAATGGTTTGGAGAGAATGGTCTTGGAGACCGTTTGACATCCAAACGGTCTTGGCTTCTATCAGTTTGCTATGTCCAAATGGTCTCGCTCTGATCAGTCTTGATTGTCCACACGGTCTTCGAGTCCAAATGGTTTGGAGATGCAAACGGTCTTGAAGACCGTTGGGTTCCAATTGGTCTTGGGGACCGATGAGGCTTGCATGGTCTTGCTGCTTTATCAAAACGGTCTTGGTTAATATCATCTAGCCAGTCTTGGAGACAGTTTGATGGCCAAATGGTTTTGGAGACCATTCGAAGGCTAAACATTCTTGAGGACCGATGGCCTCCGAACGGTCTTAAGGCCAAACGGTCTTACTCTTGATCGGTCTTTGCTTCAAATGGTCTTGAGGACCGATGGCTTCGAAATGATCTTGGGGCCAATCGGTCTTGCTCTTGATTGGTCTTCGCTTGAGTGTCCAAATGGTTTTGAATTCCAAATGATCTTGAGTTCCAAACGGTTTTGAGTTCTAAATGGTTTTGAGTTCTGATGGCCTCCAAACGGTCTTTGTCGTCCAAATGGTCTTGAGGACCGATGGTCTTGGCTCCAAACGGTCTTGAAATCGTTAGGCGTCACACAGTCTTAAGACTGTTTGGGCTCAAGTGGTCTTGAGACAGTTTGGGCTCAAACAGTCTTGATACCATTTAGGTAGAGTAGAGAGAGGAGGACCATGTAGGTGAATGTCTAAGACTGAAAGGTCAAAACCGTATGGGTAGACTGTTAGGGAAAATCATTTGGTCAAGACTGATTGGTCAAGAAAAAAGTTGAGGATCTTGAGTGAATTCCATATGATGGTTGAACCGTGTCAAGACATGCACAAAATCAATATAATTCTAGTTAATAATCTTGATAATTGAATTAGTTAAGAAATCTTGCATTTTGTGAGATTTAGGAGATGAAATTGAAAGTATTGAATCGAATTGGTCCCAGATAGGTGACTGAAAATCATGATGAATATGCATTCATCAAAATACCCCAAATTGAAACGTTGCTCATCCTCGAGTAACACAAAATCTAAAACAGTCACCAAATGAATACTTTCTGATCAAGTGATTGCCTCCTCTTCACATCACGATTGTTTCCTTTCTAGTTATTATGACTAAGCATCTCAACTTCCTGAGACCACTGAACACATCTTACCATATCTTCATTCTTGAGTTTGTTTTCCAACATCACTTCTTCCTCACTTTTTCCAACAACAAGCATGTCAAAGAGTTTTGTAAGAGTCCAGAGATACCCGCAGAATAACAAGTGTGCATCTGATTTGACACCAGTGTATTTCAGGGTAGTGGAGGCATTTATTGTGCCTTTAGGTAGAAAAGGGAGTGAAGGGTGGTATGGAAGGAAGAATTAAATCTCTCCTCTGTTCGACTCGAGATTTTTATATTATTCTTCGCAATTTCATTGATTGCACTTTTTTGTGAATCTATCCTCTATTCAACTCGGGATTGCATTTCTTTATGTGTGTTCTTTGGCATCTTTTCTTGGTGGTACACCCCTATTTATTAGCGAGGGGTATGGAAGAAGTGGATATAGAAAAAGGTGGTGTGCCACCCCGAACTTAGGGTTTGGCACTATTTTGGATATTTTTGTTTCTTTTTTATGGATGGAGGGGTACGAAGATGATAGAAGAAGTGTAGAAGAGAGTTCAGATCAGAATGCAACTTGATGTACAATTTAGTGCACCGGGTTGTTCTCTTTATCGTACTCTACTCAAATAATGACTTGATGGGGATCCGGTGGGGATTCCATGTTATTGTTCTACTATTCAATTAGGAAGCATGATGTGTTTGATTGCTATCAGTTCGACAGACACTTGCCATGTTTGCATAAAGATCATGATGTTAGGATTCATAAGCTTCACATAATGATTTCAATCAAAAGGCTAGTTTCAAAAAGTGGTCATGTTGAGTATTTGCTTCAAATAAGGAGGGTATAATGATTCAAAAGCATCAAAACTTCATCCAGTATCTGTGCAATTTCTTAGAAAGCTTTAAAATTTTTAAAAATTTTAAAATTTTGGTCAAAAATGCAACGATGAAATCTTAAGTCTGAATTAGATGGGTGAAGGTGGAAATTAAAACACGTACCACCCACCCTCCACCCCTAACTTAGAAATTTTCTCGTCCCGAGCAAACTCTAAATCTGAGATGGAGGGGAAAATTCATGTTGGTCGGACCACTAGATGTGGTTACGTTCCAATTAGCGCGTGTCCTCCATCTGAAAATCTCAAAAATGAGGATTCATCATAACTAAAGATGGCATCTCGCGATGCGATTTTTATTTATTGCAAAATTATCTAAAAAGCAAAAACAAAATTAAAGAAACATTCTAAAAAGTAAAAAAAAATATTGATCGAGTTGCCTCCTGACAAGCGCCTTTGTTTTATGTTGATGGCTCGACTGAATCCTTCAATTTTACGGCGGATATGTTGGATTGGTGAGTTTCAGCATTACTTCGGTGTCTATGTTGCTTGAGGCAAAATATCTCTTTAAATTTTGACCATTTGCCATGAATTCTCCTGATGTTTCGCTCCAGAAAGAGAAGCACCATGTGGGGAGATGCTCTTCACAATGTAAGGTCCTGACCAGTGAGAATGGAGTTTTTCTGGGAGTAACCTTAGTCTTGAGTTGAATAGAAGAACTTGGTCTCTGACTTGAATGTCCTTTCTTTTCAGATGACATTCGTGCCAAAGTTTTGTGTCTTCTTTATAGATTCATGTATTCTCATAAGCTGTCATCTAGAGTTCTTCTAGCTCTTGGAGTTGTAGAATCTTGGCTTGGCCTACCTTCTTCATGTCAAAATTTAGTTGTTTTATTGCCCACCATGCTTTATGTTCGAGTTCAACAGGCAGATGGTAAGACTTTCCATAGATCAATCGAAATGGTGTAGTTCCAAGGGGAGTTTTAAAAGCAGTTCGGTAGGCCCACAAGGCGTCATTGATTTTTACTGACCAATTCTTTCGATTGTGGCCTACAGTCTTTTCAAAAATAGCCTTGAGTTGACAGTTAGAAACCTCTACCTATCCACTTGTGTGTGGATGGTAGGGTGAGGCTACCTTGTGAGTTACACCATATTTCCTCAGCAATGCTTCAAAGCTTCTTTCCAGGAAATGAGAACCTCCACTGGAAATCATAGTGTGGGACTCTGAATTGGGGGAAAATAATATCTTTGAACATTTTGATGACAGGTTTGGAATCACTAGTGACAGACGGTATGGCTTCAACCCATTTTGAGATGTAATCCACTACCACTAGGATGTAGGAAAATCTATGAGAAGATGGGAATGGGCCAATGAAGTCCACACCCAAACATCAAATATCTTGACTTCTTGCCACAACTTTAGTGGCATCTCATCTCTCTTTGTTATGTTACATGTTCTTTAACATTTATCACATGATAGAACAATGTTATAGGTGTCTTTGGATATGGTTGGCCAAAAGAAACCACATTGCAAAACCTTCAAGGAAGTTTTCTTGGAACTCATATGGCCTCCAACTAGGCCTGAGTGACATTGCTCCAAAATAAGTTGAGCTTCTTCCTCAGCGATACAATGTCTTTAGAGACCATCTGCACAGAACTTGAAGAGGTATGGCTCATCCCAGTGATATTGCCTCACATCATGCATGATTTTCTTTAATGCATTTTTGGTGCATTTAGGATGGATGACACCAACGGCAAGGTAGTTTACATAGTCTAAGTACCAAGGGGTAGCTTCTGAGACTTTCATTAGTTGGTCATCTGAAAGACAATCATTGATCAGAATCTTCTCACTTTCCAAGGTGTGAATGTGACTTAGGTGGTCTACTACAACATTCTCTATACCTTTCTTATCTCTTATCTCCAAATCAAATTCTTATAAGAGGAGAATCCATCTAATTAACCTGGGTTTAGCATCTTTCTTTGCCAGGAGGTAACGGATAACAGCATGATCCATGTAGACAATGACTTTTGAACCCATGAGGTAGGATCTAAACTTGTCAAAGGTATACACGACTACAAGAATTCTTTCTCGATAGTTGCATAATTCCTCTAAGCGTCATTGAGGGTTTTCGATACATAGTAGATCACACAATGTTTCTTTTCTATACATTGTCCTAAAATAGCATCCACAGCATAATCATTGGCATCACACATAATTTCAAATGGGTGATCCCAATCGGGAGCTCTGATGATGGGTGTTGTTGTAAGACCAAGCTTTAGGTTGTTGAAACTTTTGACACATTCTCCGTCAAAGTTTAACTCAGCATCTTTTAGCAACAAATTCGTCATCGGCTTGGTTATCTTTGAGAAGTCCTTTATAAACCGTCTGTAAAATCCTACATGACCTAGGAATGCACAAACCTCCTTTACATTTGTTGGGATAGAGAGCTTGGAAATAACTTTGATCTTGGCCTTGTCTACTTCAATTCCTCGATTACCGACCATATGGTCGAGGACAATTCCCTCTTTTACCATAAAGTGACACTTCGTCTACTTCAATTCCTTGATTACTGACCCTATGGTCGAGGACAATTCCCTCTTTTACCATAAAGTGATACTTCTCCCAATTTAACACAAGGTGTTCTTCTTCACATCATTTTAGGATGAGGGAGAGGTGTTTCAGGCATGAGTCGTATGAATATCCATATTTAAAAAAATCATCCATAAAATTTTCCATGATAGTTTCAGTGAGACCAGCGAATATAGTTGCCATGCAATGTTGGAAAGTTGTAGGTGTGTTACAAAGGTTGAACAGCATCCTTCTAAAAGCATATGTTCCAAATGGGCAAGTAAAAGTCATTTTCTCTTGATCATCTAGATGTATAGGAATTTGGTAGAATCCAGAGTAACCATCGAGGTAACTGAAATATTCTTGGTGAGCCAATCTTTCTAAGATTTGATCAAGAAAAGACATTGAAAAATGATCCTTTTGTGTCTCCTTGTTCAACTTCCTATAATCAATGCACATCCTCCACCCGGTGACAGTTCGAGTGGGGATGAGTTCATCATTTTTATTGCGTATCACGGTAGTTCCACCTTTCTTCGGGACCACATGCACAGGGCTAACCCATGGCAAATCTGAGATCGGATAGGTAATACCTGACTTGAGCAACTTAATGACTTTGAGGCAGACAACTTCTTTCATATTCAAATTAAGTTTCCTTTGGTGTTCAACAGTCGGCTTGTGGTCTTCCCCCATGGGGATTTTGTGCATACATAGTGCTTGACTGACCCCAGTTAGATCACTCATCTTGTAACCAATTTCTTTTCTTCTTTCCTTTAATTCTATCAAGAGTTTATCTTCTTGTTCTATTGTTAGATCTGAATTTATGATGACTGGTCAGACCTTGAGTTCATCCAAAAATACGTATTTCAATCCATCGGGTAGGGTTTCATTTCTGGAGCTTGTGGTTTCTCACGTGTTTCTTCAGTAAGATCTACAGCTTTGAGTTCCTCCATTTTAGTCTCAGGATCTTCTTTAGCACTGTTAAGGTCGAGAACATAACTTTTCACTTGTTCATCAACTGAACTAGTTGCATTTGGATTAGTCAAAGCTACTCCTAAGGGATCTTCTTGTTCATAATCCTCTTGCGTGAGTAGTGACATCTGCTCTATGCATTCAATCAAGTAGACTTCTTCTTGCATGCTCGGTCTTCGCATACTTTCAAACACTTTAAATTCAAGGGTTTCTTTACCCAATCTGAGTAGAAAAGTTCATGCTTCAACATCAATCAGAACTCTTGTGGTGGTGAGGAATGGGCATCTAAATATGTGAGGGTGTCTAGTATCTTCCTTTATGTCTGTGATGACAAAGTCACAAGGAACATAGGAATCTTTTCCCACCTTGAGAGGGACATCCTCAATGATTCCTAAAGGTAGAGTCATAGTGTTATCTGCAAGTTGTACGGTCATACCAGTTGGGAGGAGTTCAGCAAACCCTAGCCTTTTGCAAAAGCTAAGTGGCGTGATGGAAATGCTAGCACCAAGGTCTGTCAATCGTTTCTTATAGGAAGAATCATCGATATGGCAAGAAATCCCAAAAGATCCTTCGATTTCTTGGGCATCTTACTCAGAATAATGTCAGAAGTGGTTGTCGCTAGCTTGACTGTCTCATACTCTTCGGTAATATATTTTCTGGTGAGAAGTGATTTCGAATACGTCGTCTAGGCTGGTATCTCCACCAGAGCATCTAAAAAGGGAATATCAACATGAAGCTTTTTCATAGCTTCCTTGAACATGTTGAAATGAGTATCACGCTTTGTTTGCCTTAGACGGGCTAGAAACGGTATATGAGGCTTGTATACAGGGATATCAGGTTCTGGTTCTTCCTCTTCATTAATAGGTTTTTTAGATTTTTTTTCTCGACAGTCTTATCAACAATCACTGGTTCTTTCAGTCAAGACTCAGGTGTTATGGAGTCTTGGACGATCACAGGTTCATCCTCATCTGTAATAGCCACAGGTGTCTTGACAGGAGGATTAGAATAGTCTTTTACTGACCTGGTGGAGACAGCCTTCAGCTGTTCGGGATGCTTAGGATTGTTTTTTGGTTGGCCAGCAAAGGCTCCAGCAGGTGGCTTCATGCTAGCTACAAGTTGAGGTAGTTGAGATTCAATAGCCTTCTGATGGGCTTACTGATTAGCTATCATGGTTTGTTGTGATTACAACATCTTTTCAATGGCTGTTAGCTTGTCATCAGGAGAAATGGAACTGACTTGTTGTCCTTGTTGTTGATAAGGAACTTGGTTAAGATTCTACAACTGAGAGTTGTTCTGGTACTGGTTGTAGTTCTTGTTCTAAAAGTTTCCCCTAAAGTTCCCTTGATTTTCAAAGTTTTATTGTTAGTTATACTGAAATCTTGGTGGGCCTCTTTGTTGATTAGTTGAAACAAGTTGTTGTGAGTTTTCCGCTCCTTAAGGATTTCCATATTGAAAACCAGGATGGTTCCTATTCTAATTCAGATTGTAATACCCTTGACCAGGAATGGTGTTGACAGCATTCAGATTTTCCGTTTGACTATTATCTCCTTGGCTACATGCATTCCTTAGAACAACATCGTCGAGAACATTTCATGCCAAAGTGGAATGATCAGTACCTTTACATGCTTCACAAAATAATGAAGCTGACTTGATATGTTCTTGTTGTTGAAGGGGTGAACGTCCTCTTCCAAAAGCAGCAAGGGATGATTCAATATGGTCTTGCTTGGCAACTAGGAGTTTGAGGGTTTCCGCGATCGACTTGTATTCAGGAATAACTTCAGCCATAGCTACTTTCAACACTCCTTTGCCTACAGATCTACCCCAATTAGCTTGATTTTCAGCTCTAAGGGTGACAACCCTCCATTTGCTATCATAACTTTGACGCATTAAGTTTCCTCCAGATGAGAAATCTAAAAATCTCTTGATACGTCATCCACACCTCTATAGAAGATCTCGATAAGTTGATTCTTGGGGATTCCATGGTGTCAAAACTTGCGCAAAAGATCTTTGTATCTTTTCCATGCTTCAGCAAGGGTTTCTCCAGGGGCTTAAGTGAACATGGTTATTCGACCCCTAATTTCATAAGTGAGAGAAGGAGGATAGAACTTTTACTGAAAAACATTTTGCAGTTGTTCCCAAGTGGTGATGGGTTCGCATTGCAAGGAGTTGTACCAACTTATAGCTCTATCAGCAAGAGAATACTTAAAGAGACGGAGTCGAATGGCATTGTCTGTGACTCCATTTTTCTTTGTCATAGCACATAAATTGATAAACCTTAGAAGATGATCCTGACTATCCTCTCCTTGCTTTCCATAAAAAGGGTTGTTTTGAAGCAAAGTAATCCAACGTGCTCATATCTCAAAGTTGGGAGCATTGATGGGAGGAGGTTGAACTGGGTGATGAACATCAACAGCTTTAGGGATCAAGAATTCCCTAAGGTCCTTTTGTAGTTCTGTTGTTTGCGTTGCTGCTTGCGCTACTAGGATTTCTTCTTGAACTACAGCCCTAGCTTCTTTCATGAGTCTTTCTCTCTGTGCATTGATGGCTTGAGCCACCCTTCGGGCTATTTCCTCCTCTTGAGCTATTCTTGCTAGGTTCTCTCTATTTTGACGGTGAAAGGTTATGTCTATTTCGGGATCAAACCTCGCAGCGAGTCTGGGACTGTTCAAGCAATGCATGCACCAGTCTTGGGGGTACCTAAAATGAAAAGACCCGAATTAAGATTGATGGTGTGGAGTGAAATTCAAGTAAATGATCGATTGTATCAAAAGAAAAACAAAATCCTATATTAGCCTTAAAGGAACTAGATTTGACTAATGATTCTGTTGTCCCTAGCAACGGCGCCAGAATTTGATGTGAAATATTATCGCACTAACAAACTCACTCGGGTTGAAATCCCCAAGCTTCTACTAAAACCTCATGCAATAATACCACCCACAAACGGATGGGTCTTATCACAGTATAGTTAAGGATCAAATCCCAAAAGACAACATTTTTAAGAATCTTTGTCAGTCGAATCTAGCTCAAGTAGGACTAATATTTAGAATGATCGGTTGATTTAAGGTTAATTAAACTAAGTGCAGGAAAGTAAAGAGTAGAATTAAATTTGATCTAGATTAATGATATGGAATCGCTGGGATGGTCTCAGGTTTCACCACCACTACACATACAAACACATCCAAACATCAAACATCTAGGCAAGATATAACTATCCAAATAGAACTACTGCGAACCCTCCCTGAGAGATGTTTAGGTCCGCATAAGTATCCCCTTTGGGATCAGATGTCTTGTCGCCCTTCGAATCATGCACTTACGGTTCTGAAGATACAAAATCCAACTGAGGTTGAGGTCCTCCCTGAGGGATGTTTAGACAACAGAAGCATCACCGTGGGCTAGATGGCTTGTCCCCTCACGGATCATACACTTACGACCTCAAGGAATCTCATTCAATTTCTAGTTTGTGAGTCAACGTGCTAATCGATAAGTAGGTTATTAATCTACAAGCAAACATCGCCAATTAACAAAGAAGATACAAAATCCAACTAAGGTTGTGGCCCTCCCTAAGGGATGTTTAGGCCACAGAAGTGTCATCGTAGGCTAGATGGCTCGTCCCCTCAAGGATCATACACTTACTACCTCAAGGAATCCCATTCGATTTTTAGTTTGGGAGTCTACCTCATTAATCGACATTCTACCCTACATATTGAAGTTCTCGCAACATAGGGAAGAACAAGATGAAAGCAAGTAGGTAACCAATCTACAAACATTAACAATTAACAATGAAATGAAGAGTTATATACATTTCCTTGGAATGTTAAATGAAAAGGCATGAAAGCATGGGTAGCGGGGCTAGCCCCCGCACCCCAGCGAAAAGGAACTACTCACTCATGATACGAGAAATAAGAAGAACAAGAGAGATGGAATATTCCACCATGAGCATGATGTCGAAGGTAGTCATAGCTCAGTGAAGATGATGCAGTCTTCTATGTCGTGTCGAGGAAAATCTTGGACGAGGAGGAAGAACCACCAAGGCAGACCAGGTAGACCTTCTTCTCCACCTTCCTTCTCTACTCGACATCCTTGTTCATAGCATGAGGAGCAGGTGAAGTGTCTATGGTGTGGAAGTATGTGGATGAAGTTGGATCGAGCCTTGTATTTGGGTAGCCTAGTGGCATCCCTAGATTGATGCTCAAATGAGGACCGTTGTGGTTCTATTTATAGGCTTGGGTTTGGTCCTCACATTTTTGCTGTGACCTCTTCTTAAAATGGTTTGGAGCAAATGGTTTGCTTGAATGGTTTGGAGCAAACGATCTTGGAGACCGTTTGACATCCAAACGGTCTTGGCTTCTATCAGTTTTCTATGTCCAAACGATCTTGATCTGATCGGTCTTGATTGTCCACACAGTCTTCGAGTCCAAACGGTTTGGAGATGCCAATGGTCTTGAAGACCATTGCGTTCCAATCGGTCTTAGGGACCGATGAGGCTTGCATGGTCTTACTACTTTGTCCAAACAGTCTTGGTTAATATCCTCCAATCGGTCTTGGAGACCATTTGATGGCTAAACGGTCTTGGAGACTGTTCGATGGACAAACGGTCTTGAGGACTGATGGCCTCCAAATGGTCTTGAGGCCAAACGTTCTTACTCTTGATCGGTCTTCACTTCAAACGGTCTTGAGGACTGATGGCTTCCAAATGGTCTTGGGGCCAATCAATCTTGCTCTTGATCGGTCTTCACTTGAGTGTCCAAATGGTCTTGAATTCCAAACGGTCTTGAGTTCCAAATGATTTTGAGTTCCAAATGGTTTTGAGTTCCGATGGCCTCCAAATGGTCTTTGTCGTCCAAACGATCTTGAGGATCGATGGTCTTGGCTTCAAACGGTCTTGAAACCGTTAGGCGTCACACGGTCTTGAGACCGTTTGGGCTCAAGCGGTCTTGAGACCATTTGGGCTTAAACGGTCTTGAGACCTTTTAGGTAGAGTAGAGAGAGGAGGATCGTGTAGGTGAATGTCTAAGACCGAGAGGTCAAAACAAAATGGGTAGACCGTTAGGACAAACCATTTGGTCAAGACCGATTGGTCAAGACCAAAGTTGAGAGGATCTTGAGCAAATTCCATACGATGGTTGAACCTCATCAAGACCTGCACAAAATCAATGTGAATCTAGTTAATAATCTTGATAATTGAATTAGTTAAGAAATCTTGCATTTTGTGAGAATTAGGAGATGAAATTGAAAGTATTGAATCGAATTGGTCCCAGAAAGCTGACTGAAAATCAAGATGAATATGCATTCATTAGTATGCTCCCATATGTTTGTCACTCTATCAAACATTGTCTCCTTCAGGTTGACATGGATTTCCCCATCTTCCACCCTAATTTTTGGGAACTCCATCCCCTTATCCTTGTCGTTCGCATGTTGCTTTAGATTTGATTCCACGCTACCCTCCACTGTCTGAGTGTTTCCTCTCCTTCATTCAAATTTTGGCACATCAGATTCCCTTGCTCTCCTCCCACCTTCTATGCAGGCATGACCATGGGATCATTTGTCTTCTGCTTCTCAGTAGCATCGGGATGATGGTGGTGGGATTCGGGGCGGGTTGTGATGGTGGATGTTGTCATTCGGGATGATCAGAGAAGTGGGTGCCATGCCCATAGGTTTCTCAGAGATTTCTTGCAATCTCTTGAAGAGAAACCCTAGGAGGTGTGTGGCTTGTATGTTGTATCGGAATCAGGTAAATATAATTTGAATTCCTCCAAAAAAATATAGGAGGTTAAAAGTTACATGTAGTCCCATCTCCATACATCCAGAAAACAAAGCAACAACTCACTCATCTAGCTAATGTGTAACTTACACATAACACATTTACAAATTTTTACAATAATACTACTTACATTAGTGGTTTTACCACTATGCCTTCATACATTCTTCTTTTAGCTGTAGATACAATCTAAAATCATTATATACCTCTTTTGTAAATTTGCAGCATCCAACCAAGTGAGAATGGGACTCATCTTCTTCCTTACATAGCATACAAATAGTAAAAACTTCATGATTACAGCAATATATCTTGTTCAGTGTATCTAGTGCATTGTGCATAATTTTATAAACACATGTGCTCCACTTTGGTACATGTATTCCAGCTCATACCTGCTCCATGGGCTATCTTTCATAGCTATAGATCTCATCACTTCCCAAAGATTAGTCTTTAGATCTTTGAGTCTCCACCCCCTCCTTCATAGGGGTCAAACAGGTGTGTGACTTGCTTCCACATTTCTGTCATGACATTGATTGTATGTGAATATTCTTCTCTTATCTTTGGTATGAAACTCAAACCTCTCACCCTATGTGGAAGTGCCTTCTTGGCATATGGTGATTTTTCTCATTGTCTCCCACTTTTCTATGTCCCTTGGTGCTTTTAAATCCAACCCATCTTTTTCCTTTGGAAGAGCCAAATGTCCATACCTCATGGGATGATACTCACTCACCCAAAGAAAGTTTGCCATCTTCATTTCCATTTTGTTCAGGACCGGACTGAGAATCTCTCCTTAATAAACCCAAAAAATTAGAAGCCCCTTCACAATAGCCTTTCAGAGGATAACTCTTCCTGCCATGGAAGCCTTCTGTGTTGGCCATCTGTTGATCATTTCCTCTAGTCTATCAATGCAATCAAAAAAATCTTTGACATGTATATTACCTCTAGCCAGTGGGAAGCCCAAATATTTAGTAGGTAACTCTCACCTCTCCACTCCCATTGCATCCTTAAGTCTATCTTCCATCTGCTAGCAACTTTTTGACAAAAATTGATGAGTCTTATTTGCATTCACACACAATCATGACTGGTTACCAAATTCTCTAAGAAGCAACTACAAACTCCCCAAGGTTTTTTGTTTGCCTCAACAAAGATAATTACATCATCTACAAAGATTGGGTGGGTCATCACTTTGGTACCATGAACAGTGTAGGGTCTAATATCCTTCTTGACTTCCGCATCTTGCATCTTTTGAGTGAAGTACTCCATAACAATCACAAAGAGGAGAGGGGATATAGGGTCACCTTGACAAAGTACATTTCCTCCTTCAAGCATACCTACGGAAGTGTCATTTACAAGTATAGAGAAGCTTGTAGTTCCCACACACTGTTTCATCCATCCAAGCCATTGTTCATTGAAACCCATTTGTTTCATGATCCACCAGAGTTTGTCCCACCTGACACTATCATAAGATTTAGACACATCAAGCTTCAATCACACCTTCCTACTTCCTCTCATAACATTATGGTCCTATAAGAACTCTCTATCCAGTAAAGCAAAATTGCTAATACTCCTTCCTGAAATAAATAATCCTTGGTTTTCAAAAATAAGGAATGCAAGCACCATCTTCAATCTAGCATACAGGGTCTTTGGAATTATTTTATATTTCACAGAACATTAAACAATCAGTCTAAATTCAGTAAGAGAGGTTTTTACTTTCTTCTTGGGGATGAGCACCAAAAAAGAGTGATTAACATGCCTAACCATATTTCCTCCCTCCAAAAACCACCTCACATATGCCATCATTTCCTCCTTGATGGTCTCCCATGCGCTCTTGTAGAAATAAGCATTAGACCCATATGATCCTAGAGACTTGTTGTTGCCAATACTCCAAAGTGCTTCTTTAACTTCTTGTTCATTTGTCTCCCTGGTAAGAATTTTGTTATAGGTACTTGTGAGTTTGAACTTCCATTCCATATCCTCATCCTCCAACTCTTGTGCATACTCTTTATTGTAAAGAGAGGAATAGAACTAAATAGCTTGCTCATCCATGTCCTCCTTTTGTTCACAATATTTCCATCTGCATCAATGAGCTCATAAATAATGTTCCCAGTTAGTGTGATAGAGTTTAGTGTTCCTATCACCATCCTCCATCCACTTTTCTCTACTTCTTTTCTAGTAAAAACTTTCCTCTTATTTCTTTAGATCATTTATCATCATCTTCAGTTCTCCATCTTTGTTTATCAAATCTTCATTGATTGGGTTTTGTAGAAGCTTTTCTCTGACCTCTTTGCATTCTCTTTTGGTTGTTGCCAACATGTTTGAGATATTCACTTTAGTTTTGTTCCATCTTTTCAATGAAACCTTTCTATTCTCCAATTTCTTTGCAAAGGAGGACATTGGATTACTTATCACTTGTATGTCCTCGCTCTCCTTAACAATTTCATTAAAACCTTTCCAATCATCCCAGTAATTTAGGAATCTAGATGGTTTCCTCTTATCTTTATTCTCTGTGATTTGTACTAAAATAGGAGCATGGTCACTCAATTAAGATCCTCCCACTTTAACCTACACATTAGGAAAAATTTGTAGCCACTCATCATTCACCAGAGCCCTATCTAGTTTACTTGCTATTCTATCTTCGTTTTCCTTTCATTATTCCAAGTGAAGATGTCCCCACCAACAATGGGTAATTCAAACAAGCCCAACCTCATCTATAGTGTGATTAAAAGCATTTATCAATACATTCAATATTGGTCTTCCTCCTACCTTCTGCATGAAAACACTATTAAAATCTCCAATCACCAATCATGGTAGAGTGATTTTTCTCAAAAGTTCAACCAACTCCTGCCATAGACGTTGCCTACACTTTGCATCATTATGAGAATATACAGCAGTAACCCACATTTGCAGTCCTTCAGTACTCCTACAGTGAATTGTAATGTGTTGATCAGACGTCTGTATCATTGTTACCTATTGGGCATTCGGTCTCCATGCAACGCACACTCTAGCCATCTTGGAGCACTCTAGATTAGATACATGTTCCCATCCTTGTGGAAATAAGTATCTAATACTATTCTTATTCTGAACCCTTATTTTAGTTTCCACCAACGCAACTAATGAGTGTCCACTAGAAGCAATCCACTCCAGGATCTCCCTTTTCTTGTCCCTTTCACACACACCTTCTTGATATTCCATAGGAGCATGGGCATATCAACGGGTTTTGTTGGCCCTAGTTTGCCTCGCTAGCTCCTTTTTGTTTGTCTTCTTTAAGTCCTCCTACACTTTTTGTTTAATTATTTCATCCTATTCTTTTTCAAACTCACTCAGTGCTTCAAAGATGTTGGTAGTGCCCCAAATGAATCCCACTCCCTGACTCTTTGGTATGACGGCCATCTTTAAGCTCTTCCTCTTAGAAAAGGATATGAATTCCCCTCCTCCTTATTAGTAGTCTGACTTGGCCCTGGACTAACATGAACGTTATCTTCCTTTTCCTATATCACATGTACTTCCCCTTCCTTGTTGGCTGTCTTCTTATAGCTTGGTCATATAAAAGCCTCTGCTTCTTTAGCCTTTCCCTACATCTCTTCTGGACTAATCACATGATCATCTGTATTTTCACTCTCAGCCTTGTCATGAACAATTTTCTCCTCCTCCTACATAGTCGGTACCCCAGTTACCTTCTACTTCTTCTTCTAGACTTTCTCCCGCCATTACTAGTCATTTCTTGTTTCTCCTTACATTTAGCATTCCCAAACACCTGACA
Organism: Alisma plantago-aquatica; assembly: GCA_963693085.1. Classification (NCBI taxonomy): domain Eukaryota; kingdom Viridiplantae; phylum Streptophyta; class Magnoliopsida; order Alismatales; family Alismataceae; genus Alisma; species Alisma plantago-aquatica. The sequence goes on along the minus strand of OY856413.1, from coordinate 798,121,633 downwards.
TCCATGGAACCTTACTGGAATGTGATCATAGAAGATCTTCATAGGGATAGCCTCGTTCCCCTTCACGTTGAGCCACACCAACGTTGGGTTGTCACTTTCAGTTGAGAGTTTCACCAGAACCCTAGCCTCATCACTCTCGATCGAGTGATTGTCTATGTGAAGCATTTTTCCCACACCCGTCGCTATGGTTCTTACAACCTTCCCGGTCCATGAATGACCAAAGGATATATGCATGATCCAAGCTGGGATTGTGGCGAACAGATCCCTACAAAGTACATCACCATTTCTATAATCTTTGGCTACCACTTGCTGACAACTAAACCATCTCGGGACCTGGTTAAGAACGGTTTGCTTATCCTCGACATTGGAAAATTTGATGTGGAACATTCCTTCCTCCCTAGATAGCAACTCCATCTCCCCCCTTGGGTTTCCAGGTGCTCTGCATCAAAGCTAGGAGATGAGGGTAGAAAGGGTGTTTCCCCATCATGTACACCAAGATGGTGTATTCCCATATGTTTCGCATATGCTTGAACTCCTCCACTTCTAGTTCAACATGGACTTCCCCTTCTTTCACAACTAGTTTATGGAATACCATATCATCCTCCTTCCTGGTCGACGGTTGTTTGAGGATATCCGTCCAGCATCTTCTCTCTGTCATCTTCTCAATGTCATCTTTCCTAGTTACCCTACTATTAGGGTTAGGGTTCTCGAAGTTAGACGTCTCTCTCTGGGAAAGCCTGGGAGGGTGGTAAATCAAGGTAGAAACTGGGATTCAAACCCAGTCCCTTTATTAGCGGACATTGTGCTTGACCACTTGAGCCACTCCTTATCGGCCTTTATGTATGTATATATGTATGTATGTATGTATGTATGTATGTATGTATATATGGGATTAAGAGAGAAAGATTTCTTCCCCCCCTCCCATTCTTGTGGCAGAGGCCGAACGCCCGGGAGGGTGGTAAATCAAGGCAGCAACTGGGATTTGAACTCAGGTCCCTTCATGAGGAGACACCGTGCTTAACCATAGGAGCCACTCCTTGTCGGCTAGTATGTATGTATGTATGTATGTATGTATGTATAAATGTATGCATGTTGTATGTATGTATGTATCTATCTATCTATCTATCTATATATGTATGTATGTATGTATGTATGTATGTATGTATGTATGAATGTATGTATTTATGTATATGTATGTATGTATATGTGTGTATGTACGTACGTACATATGTATGTATGGGATTAAGAGAGAAAGATTTCTCCCCCTCTCCCACGCCTGTGGCGGAGGCTGAACGCCCGAGAGGATGGTGAATCAAGGTGGCATTTGGGATTCAAACCCGGGTCCCTTCATATGTATGTATGTATGTATGTATGTATGTATGTATGTATGTATGTATGTATGTATGTATGGGATTAAGAGAGAAAGATTTCCCCCCTCCCCTTCTCCCACGCTTGTAGTAAAGATCGAATGCTTGGGAGGGTGGTAAATCAAGGTGGCAACTGGGATTCGAACCCGGGTCCCTTTGTTAGGGGACATCTTGCTTGACCACTTGAGACACTCCTTGTCAGAATATGTATGGGATTAAGAGAGAAAGATTTCTCCCCCACCCCACACCCGTGATAGAGGGTGAATGCTCAGGAGGGTGGTAAATTAAGGCAGCAACTAGGATTTGCACCTGGGTCCCTTAGTTAGGGGACACCGTGCTTGACCATGTGAGACACTCCTTGTCAGTGTATGTATATATCGGATCTAAGAGAAAGTCCTTCTCCGTCTCCCTGACGTGGGCAGAAGAGCCAAGATGCTCCCAAGATGGGTAAATCAGCCTTGTTCACCCCGTTGGGATTCGAACCTGGGATGCTTCATGAGGCACCACCGGACCCGACCAGTTGGGCTATTGACCGCTTGGTGTGTGTATGTATGTATGTATGTTTGTATGTATATTTGTATGTATGTATCAGAATCTGGTAAATATATTCTGACGTTCGCCCTAACAAATATTAGGGGGTCAAAGGTACATGTAGGCCCAACGCCATACATCCAAATCAGCCATACAACTCACACACCTATTCAGAGTTTAGTCTACGACTAATGCATTTACAAATTTTTACAGCTAAAACAGTAGCACTAGTAGACTTTCGTTGGTGTTTCCTCGCATTTCTTTCCTCCCAGACATGGTAGTAAAGGCCCGCTAGCATCAGATTTTTCTTTGGGCTCGTTCTACATCTTGCTATCATCTTCCGCAGATCCGCGCACAGCTGAATTTGTAGGCTGAATTTACTACATATAATCTCCCAGATCTCCCCCGTGAATTTACATTCACCCGCTAAGTGGCTGTGATTTTCCTCCTCTTCCCCGCATAGGAAGCATACAGTAGAAATGTCATAATTCCAACCTCTAATTCTGTCTGAGGTAGCAAGGATGTTATGCAAGAATTTATAGACGCAGATGCTCCACTTTGGTACATGTCTTTTGCTCCATAGTTGTTTACCCACTGGGTCTTTGATGCCCTTTATGCAAGACACCTCCCAGATGTCGGTCTTCTTTTCTTTGAGCTGCCAACTACCATTGACATTAGCCACAAATAGGTGCTTGATTTGCGGCCACATCTCTCTCATGACGTTGATGGATCTCGAGTAACCTTCTCTTGTTTTTGGGATGAAATCCAGTCCCCTTGGATACCTGTCTCTCATCCATTTCCCCCATGTAGAAGATCCTTCCTGGTAGGCAACAATCCGTCTCATAGACCCCCATCTCACTATTTCTCTAGGCGTCTTCAAATCAGGCCCGCCTTCATCATTGGGAAAAGCCAATCTAGAGTATTTCATAGGATGATATCCGCTCCCCCACAAGAAATTAGCCATCTTCATCTCTATTCTGTCAAGAACCGAAGTAGGAATTTTGCCTTGTTGCACCCAGAAGATAAGAAGGCCCTCCACTGCACTTTTGATTAGCGTCTTGCGTCCCGCCATAGAAGTTCTTTGTGTAGGCCATCTGCCAATCATTTCTTCCACTTTGTCTAAACAATCAGCACCGTCTTTAACCTGAAGATTGCCGCCGGCTAGTGGAAAACCCAAGTATTTTGTCGGGAATTCTCCTCTCTCTAATCCCATAGCTTGGACTAGTATGTCCTCCATTTGGTGGCAATTTTTTGATAGGAAGATATGTGTTTTGTTAGCATTGATGCACAGCCCAGTTTGCTGCCCAAACTTATCCAGAAGGGTTTTAAGGTTCTCTATGCTTTGTTTTTTGGCTTCCATGAAAACCAAGACAGCATCTGCAAAAATCAAGTGTGTCATTACCTTTGTGCCATGGACTGTGTACGGCTTTATTTTCTTCCTTTCTTCGGCTTGTTGCATTTTCCTTGAGAATTACTCCATGACCATCACAAAAAGAAGTGGGGAAAGAGGATCGCCTTGACGTAGACCGTTGCCACCGCGAAAGAGGCCTGCAGAGGTACCATTGACCAAGACAGAATAGCTTGTAGTCCCAACGCATTGCTTCATCCATCCAATCCATTTTCCACTAAAACTCATTTGCTCCATGATCCACCATAATTTTTCCCATCTCACACTATCATAGGCTTTGGAGATATCTAGTTTCAGACAAGCCTTCCTGCTTTCTCTCATGACATTAAAGTCCAGAAGAAATTCACCCGCTAATAAGGCACAATCACTGATACTTCTGCCAGAAATGAAAGCCCCTTGACTTACAGAAATAAGGTAGGGGAGAACCATTTTCAGTCGAGCCGCAAGAATTTTTGCAAGGATTTTGTATTGAACCGAGCAGCAAGCAATGGGTCGGAAGTCTGCAAGAGAAGAAGTAACTTTCTTTTTCGGAATTAAAACTAGAAAAGAATGATTAACTTGTCTTACCATATTTCCTCCATCCAAAAACCAGTCAACATAGGCAAGAAGATCATCTTTAATGATATCCCACGTACTTTTGAAGAAGAAGGCATTAAAACCATCTGATCCAGGAGACTTATTGCTTCCAATACTCCATAAAGCGTCTTTAACCTATTGTGCGTTTGTCTTTCTTGTAAGTATGTTATTGTGAGTGCTATTTATCTTGAACTTCCAATCCACCTCTTCATCTTCATTAATATCATCTGGGAAGGTTTTATTGTAAAGAGAGGAGTAGAAGTGAATCGCCTGTTTCTCCAGGTCCTCCTGCTTATTAATCACATGTCCTTCTGCGTCTATGAGTTTAGAAATGATGTTACCTGTCTCTCGTCTCCTGACTACCACGTGGTAAAGCTTAGTATTCCTGTCACCATCTTCCAACCATTTCTCTTTACTTCTTTGCCAATAGAATTTCTCCTCAGCCTTCTTTAGATCTTCAAGCATCCTCATCACCTCCCTTTCTTTTTCAATGAGCTTCGGGTTAAGGGGATCAGCCAGTAATTTTTCTCTAAGCTCCTTGCATTCCTTTTTTGTGTCTTTCAGCATATTTGGGATATTCACCTCTTCTTTTGCTCATTTTTTCAGCTCTGCTTTGGTATTCTTTAGTTTCATAGCAACACATACATGGGGTTGCATGTGATCTGGATGCTCCAGCTTTGTTTTACAATATCCTCAAACCCTCTCCAGTTTGCCCAATAGTTTAGAAATATGAACGGTCTCCTTTTCTATTTTTTCTCTGCTATCTGGACTGATATAGGTGCATGATCACTAATGTCAGATCCTTCCACTTTAACTTGTACATTTGGAAAAAATTTCAGCCACTCATCATTTACCATTGCCCTGTCAAGCTTGCTAGCTATTCTGTCCTTTGGTCCTCTCTCATTGTTCCAAGTGAAGATGTCCCCTCCTACCATAGGTAATTCAAATAAATAGGCTTTATCAATGGCTCGGTTGAAAGCATCCACCTCAGCATTAATAGATAGTCTTCTGCCTCTTTTTTTCACTTGTAGTCATACAGTATTGAAGTCTACAATAACCATCCAAGGTAATCGAGACTTTCTTATAGAAACCATGTCATCCCACAGATCCTGTCTAGCCTTCCCATCATTATGACTGTACACAGCTATCAACCATATGTGAAGACCTCCATTATTGACGCAGTCTATTGTCACCTGCTGATCAGACATCTGAATCACAGACACCTACCAAGCATTGGGCTTCCAAGCCACACAGACACGAACAACATCACCACATTCAACATTAGACACATGCTCCCAACCCTGCGGAAAAAGATATTTAATACTATTTTTATTTTGTTCCTTTATCTTTGTCTCCACTAAAGCAACCATTGAATGACCGCTAGAGGCGATCCATTCTCTGATTTCTTTTTTCTTATTCCTATCACACCCCCCTTTGATATTCCACAGAATCTTGGACATATCAATGTTGTTTGTTGGACCTGGTTTGCCTCGAAGGCCCTTTCCTGACATTCTTGCCTTTTGCTGCTTGTTCTTGTAGTTTGGAGACACTCTCCTCCTCATTATCTGGTTTAGATAGTGCCTCAAAACTGTTGGTAGTATCTAAAATAGTACTCACCCCCTGGGTTCTCGATATCCCAGACCTCTTGACACCTTTCCTTTTAGCACTGGATACGAATTCCCCTTCTTCTTTGTCTTCTTGCACATATTTGCTGCTCGGTTTAGAAATGATAGGGCTACTCTCCCCTCTTTGTGTTTCTTGTACATGTTTCTTCTGGGTATGTTGTTCGGCCTTATCTGCTTTATCCTCTGGATCAACCACCTGTGTGTTGTTGTTCGCAGCAGGCTCTTCATGTTCTTCCTGTCCAGTAACTTCCTTGTTGCCTCCCGGTGCTAGCCCAGCCTCAGAAGGTTGTTTCTCCTTCCATAACTTCCTCCCCTTCGGGACCTCCTTCTTTTCCCCTACTGTTCGACCACAGTCCATTGTATCATGCCCGAAGGCATTGTAGTGATTGCAGCTGGCTGGAATGTGGTCGTAGGCCACCGAGACAGGGATGGGATTGCGTCCTTTGATGTTGAGCCAGACTTTGGAAGGTTTAAGTCCTACGACCTTCAGTTCAACGAGTACTCGTGCGTCTTCACCTTCTAGAGATCAATCGTCTATGTGCAAGACTCTTTCGGCACCAGCGTCGATTGTGCCTGCTGCCCTCCTTGTCCACGACTGATCGAAGGAGCTGATCGTGATCCATGTCGGAACAGTGCTAAAGACATCTTTCTTCAGTTCATCTCCGTGCGTATAATGCTTCGCAATAACCAGTTGGTGGTCGAACCACCTCGGCCCCATGGTGAGGAGCGCCTCCTTATCAGCCTCCGTTGAGAATCTGACTAGAAAGAACCCATTCTCACGCGACAGCAGTTCAAAAGAGCCTTTCGGTTGCCAAGTTCGTTTGATCCATGCCAATAGGTGCGGGTAGAAAGGCCTTTGTCCGAGTGTATATAGAATCACAGTGAACTCCCAGATGTTGTGGAGTCGCTCGAATTCCTCAGCGTCGAGGTCGACGTGGATTTCCCCCTCCTTCTCTCTTGGCGGCGAGAACACTAGCGCCTCCTTCGATGATGGCTTCGGCTGTTTGAGTATCTCGTTCCATGCTACTTGGTTCCGCCGCAGGCCTCCTGAGCCCTCGCCGGTTGCGTGCTGCTGATCACCTCCTCCTTCCTTGCTTCTCGCACTGGCACTAGGGTTAGCACCCTACGAGTCTTTTCCTCCCTCAGATCTGGAGGCCCTTGATCCTATAACTGCGGATGGTGGTGGGGGGTTGTGGAATGGTTGACCTGGTGATGTCGTGCGGGGGTGGACACCATCAGCCAGAGTGGCTGGTGGCGTGGGTGCCATGCCCGGGGTTGCCAGCGGGAGTCGCTTCCCTGTCGCCCGGACCCAACCTTAGGGACGGCCGCCGAAAGTTATGTATGTATGTATCAAACACTGTATGTATGTATGTATGTATGTATGTATGTATGTATGTATGTATGTATGTATGTATGTATGTATGGGATTAAGAAAGAAAGATTTCTACCCCCTCTCCCATGCCCGTGACGGAGGCCGAGCGCCTGGGAGGGTGGTAAATCAAGGCGGCAACTAGGATTCGAACCCGGGTCCCTTCATGAGGAGACACCGTGCTTTACCACTTGAGCCACTCCTTGTCAGCTGTATGTATGTATGTATGTATGTATGTATGTATGTATGTATGTATGTATGTATGTATGTATGTATGTATGTATGTATGTATGTATGAGTCATCAAGGAGACTTCCTCTCCCAGACCCCTCATTAACCTGTGGAGGCCCGACACAAGAGGAGTATGGTAAACCAAGTGTGCAACCCATTAGTTCTGACGCAAACCATGTCAGACATAAATCCCAATTTATTCATCCTCGTGGGGATTCGGACCTGAGACCTCTGCCTGCGTTCATGGTCCGATCACTAGTGAGCCACACCCTTGCGGGCATGTATGTATGTATGTATGTATGTATCAGAATTAGGTAAATATATTCTAACTTCCTCCTACAAAATAGTAGAAGGTCAAAACTTACATGTAGGCCCAACGCCATACAATCATAAATAAAAAGGAGCAACAACTCACATGCTATCTAATGTGTAACTTACATTTAACACATTTACAAATTTTTACAGCAATGCCCCTTTCATTTGTAGTTGTATCGTTATGTCTTCTGGCATTCTGTTCCTCCCAAATATGATAGCAGAGAGCAGCAAATAAATTCTTCTTTGTGTCCTCACTTTCGTAGCTAGTTACCATTTTCCTCGGGTCTGTTCCATCATGAATTATAACTAAAACTCTTCACATATAATACTCCAAACCTCCTTTGTGAAACGGCATCCTCCTATAAGATATTCATGGGACTCATCCTCCTTCTTACATAGAAAACATTGCACTGAGACATCATAGTTCCATCCACATAGCTTGTCTAGGGTGACCAAACCACTATGCAGAATTTTGTAGACGCACATGCTCCATTTTGGAACATGACTACCCATCCAGATATGTTCTACACATGTGTCTTTTATTTCCCTTGTCCATGTTATTTCCCAGAGATTCATCATTGTGTCTTTAAGCCTCTAGGTCCCTTGAGCGTGAGGCTCAAAGAAATTTCTAATCTGCTACCATAATTTTGTCATGACGTTGATGGTATGTGAGTATCCCTCCCCTTCCTTAGCTTACAATCCAGCCCTCTAGGATACGTCTCTCTCTCATCTATCTCCCCCATGTTGAGGAGCCTTCCTAGAAGATTACGATTCTCTACACTATCCCCCACTTTGCTATATCTCTGGGTGTTTTCAGATTCAAACCACCTTCTTCCTTAGGTAGAGCCAGTCTTGCATATCTCATCGGGTGGTAGTCACTTGCCCATAAAAAATTTGACATCTTCATCTCCATTCTATCCAGGACTAAATTGGGAATCTCTCTTTGTTGAACCCAGAAGATAAGAATCCCCTCTATTGTTTCACGCATTAGAGTTTCTCTCCCCGCCATGGATGTCTTTTATGATGGCCACATGTTGATCATTTCCACTAATTTATCCATACAATTAGCAAAGTCCTTTACTTGCAGGTTGCCCCCCCCCGACAAGTGGAAAACCAAGATATTTTGTAGGAAACTTTCCTTTCTCTACACTCATTGCCTCCAGTAATCTATCTTCCACTTGGCTGTAATTTTTGGAGAAAAAAGATGTGTGTTTTGCTTGCATTCACACACAGCTCTGTCTGTTTCCCAAAATCTCTGAGTAGATTTTGTAGGCACCCTAGTGTGTTTTTTTTTGCTTCTATGAATACCAACACATCATCTGCAAATATTAGGTGAGCGAACACTTTTGTGCCATATACTATGTAAGGCTTTATCGCCTTTTTTCCCCCATTTGCATCTTGTGTGTGAAGTATTCCATAAAAATCACAAAGAGGAGAGGAGACAAAGGGTCCCCTTAGTGTAGCCCATTTCCACCCTTGAACATTCCTATATATGTGCCATTAACCAAAATAGAGAAACTAGTAGTTTCAGCACACTGCTCCATCCAGCTGATCCATTGTTCCCTAAACCCCATTTTCCGCATGATCCCCCATAGCTTTTCCCATCTGATGCTATCTTATGCTTTGGACACATCCAGTTTGAGACATGCTTTCCAACTTTCTCTCATGACATTATAATCTAGTAGGAATTCTCCTGCCAAGAGAGAACAATCACTAATGCTACTTCCTATCACAAAGGCTCTGTGGTTTACATATATGAGGTAAGGGAGGACCAGCTTCAGTCTAGCAGCTAGAATTTTTACAATTTACCCAAATGATATATTTTCTTTACAATTTATCACTTGCATTATGTTCCTTGGACATCCTCTCATCATTCTTGAGCTTCTTGATCCATGGGGCACCGAATTTAAACCTGGATTTGAAGGTGTTTTCATCAAGGGTATTTTAGGGTTTACCCCTTCATATATGAGCTACCTTTAGCAGCTATCAACTAGGGAGTTATTTGTTTTACTTGGAAATTCAAGAAATGAGGGATAAGAATGTATCTATGGATGGTGGGGGATCTGCTTGTGTGTGTGCTTGTATATTCTTAATGGTTTAAGGCCATGGACACTTGGAAAGATACTAGAACTTCAACTTTTTGTTTTTCTTTATCTTAAAGTTTCATATACTTATCCCTAAGTACCAAAATGAACCATTTTCTCTCCACCACTTCCCTCCTTCTCCCAACCTCATTTTCCCTTTGTACTTCTACAAATTTTCCTATCCAAGGAAGAAGAAAGTAGGGACCTTCTTGGAAAAAGGATCTAGGGTTGCAATTGATTTTCTTTTTGGGCTTAAAAAGCTTCCTTCTGATAATTTTAACTTAAAAGAGTAAGAATCCCCATTTTCCCTCCATTTATTTCTATTTTATCCTTCCTCCTACCTTTCTCCAGGTCAAAACCTTACTGTTCTATGGTAGAAATTGCTCTAAATCTCTAAAAGCCTACCTTTCTTGCTCCTTCTGCGTAGGGTTTGCTCATTTGATGAAGAAATGTGCTAGATGGACGAGTTCACAACTTATGCTTGGATTTTCTACCCTACCTACTCGAGTTTTCTTTTGTTTGTGGTTTCATATTCTCATTAGAGGTAAGTTTTATAACTTGTCCCACATTTATTGCTTAACATAAGCTTTCTAGATCATGTTCTTGCTTGAAAACGATGATCCATGCACTAAAAAGCTATGCTTGACTTGGATTTTGAATTTTATAATGTTCTCTGTTCTGATTTCAATTCTAGATGAACATGTGGTCATGTTTACATTGTTTATAAGGTATAATATGACTTGTATCAGGTTGGTTTTACAACCTATGGTGCTAAGCACCTATCAACCAATACTCAATTTTAGGGTTTAAAGCTGATTTCTTCTATAAACACATGACTCGATGGTGGTACCATTGCAACAATAGATGGTGTTGTCTTTATGACAACTGATGGTGGTGACCAAGGGTGTTAACTTACTTTCACCCCTTAGGTCAGGTGTTATCCTAATTAGATGCCTAGTGATAAACAACTAAGTACCCTAATTATGTTATCAATCAACGGTGATATTATTTTGATATTTGATGTTGATTAATGAATATAGTGTTGATCTAACAACCTATGGTGACTTAATGGTCACTAATGATGGTGGATCAGATATCCAAAACATATGGTGAGTTAATCATATATTTTTAGCATCAATTAAGCCTTAGACCAAAGGTGTCTTGGGTCACTTGATGCAATGGTCTGACCTATATTGTAATTGATGGTTTTAACATATGAATTTGACCCAAGGGTCAAGATCTAATGTTTATTCCTCCAATAAAGTGGAATGATGGCTAATGTAATATGTTGGTCCTAATAATGTGATTTAGATAGTTTCCTTTATATGATCAACTTAAGGAGCTTACTTGTTGACAATGGATGGCTTATTTTAAATGAACAGTCAATTGTGGGTTTTACCCTACTCTTAATGGAACTTTTTGTGTTGTTGACCAAGGGATGTCTAGGGTTAGATGGTGACTCTTTCTAGAGAACAAATAAAAGACTTCATAGGTGGTTTATCCAAGGTGTTTACTTATGTAAACAACCAATAGTTTTACCTTTTAAACTTTCAATGGTTCTGGGTGACATTGTGGTATGGTGATATGGGTTGAATGATGATGGAATAAATGGAGGGTTATCCTTAATAAGGTGTTCTTACCTATTCACTCATATGAATAGAATGGATGATAACCATATTGTGTTGATATGTAACCCTAATGAGGTATAGCTTGTCATACCTATCTTTAATATAACTAAATGATGGTAATTGGGTATGAATAGTTCTTGAATGATTAATACAATCACAGAGTACTCTATTATTGTTGAACCCTAGTATGCTATAACTCGATGATTACACCTTGATTTATGTGTGGGTTCATACTTGAGAATAGTATGGAATGTGATGTTGATGCTTCACCTTATTTATCCATGATCCAATGGGGATACCGTGAGTTAGGGCTTGGGTATAAGTGTTGATTGATGACATTGTTATAATTCAATTATGTTGAACCTAACTCTAATGCAAATATATAAATATGAGTATTCATGTTTAACATCCTTATATGATGGAATGATGATGGAATAACCTCCTTAATATGATCGTATCTTAATTTTTTAATTGGTGGTTATCATAGCCACATGGTTGATACTTTCTTATGATAAACATGTGTATTATGAATATGATAAGGGCTAATTATATACATATTCATTACATGTTGATGTAATAAAGGAATGTTCTTAATGTTAATCTAACCCTACTATGATTGTTTATGTATATCTCCTAGCTCATTAATGTAATATTGTGTTGATCTGGTGTATTATATGTAAGTGATGTTGTTGAGCATTGTTATATGGCATGCAAAGATAATGATGATCTTACAGGGAATAGTATGATGGTCTTAACGACCTTTGGGCATGGTTGAACCCTGAATGAGGTGTAATCCTCTTGTGTTGATAAGGGTTGATACCTTGTGATATTGTGAAAAATATTTATATCTTGTGATAGTATGATGACTGGTGTGGTCTCAGGAATAGCAAGTGAATAGTACCATGTGATGATGAGATGAAAAAATATGTTTCACACATTTTATATCTTTTCGAAGTTGTGATATTTATATGCTTACTAGAAGTTAATTAGGGTTTGTATGTCCACTTGTTTGATGCAGCCTTAATTCACCCAATTGACATAACTAATCAAGTGCAACTCTAATCATGTAGTGCCATGTGTTGTATAACCATCTTTAGTGTCAGAACTTTCTAGATAGTGAAACAAGTATTCCTAAGGGAAACTCAGAGCGCATACTGTTGAGTATGTGGGGGTGGCAGGTTGAGGATATATCCTTATCATCCACAATGCAAAATTATGGAGGTTGGCTATGGTCATGCCTCATACATCTGATGTGACTAAGAATAGTTGCGATCATGTCTCGATGATTATAGCATGATGTGATTAGAGGACAACTACGGTTGTACCTCGGTGATTGGGTTTGAATACCCTAGATGCTAGCGTTGTGACCTGTACCAAGGTGGGCTAGTTACAGGACTATATGTCACTGTGGTGGCATCTTTGACTGATATGTCACTGCCTTTTACTCGTACTGACTGAGGGGAAGCGATCGTAGGATACCGGCACTCCTAGACCTTGTACGAAACTGAATAGCCATTCACATGGGTCGGTTGGACTTTGAATGGTACGATTCAAATACCCCAGGGCATAATAAAATATGTAATATAATCGTATAGAATATATATTTAGGGTTATACACGACGTTTCACAATGGATGATAACCTTTTTTTGTTCTCTTTACATAAAGATGATGCCTGGTGCAATCAAGAGATAGTAATTATACTTATGTTGTTGATATGCATAAGATTGTAAATGTGTACATACAATAGTCATTCTTATGTTGATATCTATACTGCTACTGTTAATTATAATTAAGATGTTAGCTATATCATGTTGTTAGTTATGGTTAGCATGCTAGCCATGCCTCTATAATTAGAAATGCCTATTCTACTAATCATGCTTATGAAAATACTTGTGCTTATGTTGATAGATCTGCTTATGATATTGATTTGTTCAAACTATTAGGCATGCTAATTTTGTTATATATACTTATTATGATAGACTTATTCATGTTAATAGAGATAATATGCTACTTGACTTGCTTATGCTAGTTATGAATATGCTATTGAATCTCTTATACAATTCATAAGGAAAATGATGATAGTCAGCTTGATGATGATAATTGTTATTAGCTTCTTTATGTATTTTTTTAATCATCGGTGTTGTTGAGCCTATTTGTTGTATATGATTAAACTACTTAAACTGTCTCATTACATAAAAGAGTTGTAATCAATAGGCGTTGTTGGAGGTTATATCACTTGTTGGGACTTGGGTCTCACCCTTGTGGTTTGCCACTTTTTTAGGTAATTAGAAGTGATGAAAACAAACATGTGGCAGTAAAGAGGAGCTATAGTAAAGAATCTTTGAGAAATTTGATTAGATGTCTAGTGTGTCCTAGAGTCGTCCATGTACTCTCAAGTCCGAGCAGGAAAAGTTTGTATATGGTTTTTCAAACAAATCAGACTTTTATTAGCATATTAATGCTTGTTTGTGTGGCATATATGAAAATTGTTCTCTTATGTATATATATTGTGGCTAAGGTGATATAATAATTTGTATCAAATTCTTGGCATAGTATGGATAAAATAAAGATCTTGGTCTCTTATGAAAATATTTTTGAGTAGGTGCTGACGTTGAAATTGGTTTTAATTTATCCATATTTATGGGTACGTGGTTAATTGGTGATTGATTGTGTTTTATGTTTTGAGTAATCTCATTTAGTGTAATGAGTTCTAACAAGTTGGTATCAGAGCTTTAGATTCATCGAGTCTACAGGGACACTAGGACTCAAGACTAGGATGATGTCAAAATTAGGAATATGACATAAAAATATGGTGCATACTGCCTAATCTCAGTATTTGGGTGCCCTGGCTAGGCATTCAATTATTAAAGAACGATAAGTATGGAACTCTTAAAATGTTATCATTCTGATTACTATAATCAAGTAGTCATTTTGAGACAATCTAAAGAGCATAATGAATAGGAAATCATGGTGTGAATATCTCAATCTTACCTTAAAGAAGATGAGAATTGCATCATAATCTATCAAAACTTGAATGTTTGGTAGCTAAATAGAAAGACACAACACCATGAAATCTAAACTTGAATACAAATAAGCAAATGAGGAGTTCTTGAAGATGTGATTCAAGATGATAATAAAGTAAAATATAGATAAGTCTATGCTTATAAAGTGATTCAAGGTATGAAATCCACATAAGATGGAGAGAACTCCAATGATAAGTATAAAATGAGAAGATAAATGAGAATAAGGACAAAGGAATAAGGTGGGTCCTGAGTTAATCTCATACCAACCTATGTGTGTAAGAAAGTGTTAATGTAAAATAAGCATGGTGTTTGAAAGAAATTAAGGGATATGATCCATGTTTAATGAAGAAAATTTGGAATATGAATTGTCTATTGATAAGTGGCTGAAAAACATAATAAAATAAGAGAACATACCCAAGTGTGATAAATAGTCATCAAGGAAGGAGTAATGAGATATGTTAATCATGATGATTTCTATGCTAATGGCAAGGAACCCAAAATGAAAAAGGTAAAATGATACATAAGAAGTTGTAACCTGCATAATGAAAATAGAATTGGTTACCTTTCTGCTAGTGACCCTTGAAAAATACTACTATTGACTGGAAAGTGTGTTTCACTTTGTGTCCTTCCTTTCTAAGGAACAACTTTCGAGTGGATCATTTCCACTTGGTATGTGTGGATTCATTGTAAACATGAGTGTGGATAGCTTATTATAGCACAAGGTTGTTTGGATTATGGTTCCAAGATCATAAAGTTTGTGATGAATTTTTCTTTTGAGCCTTCCAAGAATTAGGGTTGCAATTGATTTCCTTTTTGGGCTTAAAAGGGATCTAGGGTTGCAATTGATTTCCTTTTTGGGCTTAAAAGGCTTCCTTCTAGTGATCTTAACCTAAAAGAGTAAGAATCCCCTTGTTCCCTCCATTTATTTATTTTTTATCCTTCCTACTACCTTTCTCCATGTCGTAACCTTGCTATTCCATGGTAGAAAATTTCTCTAAAGCTATAAAACCCTACCTTTCTTGCTCTTAGGGTTTGCTCATTTCATGAAGAAAAGTGCCAGATGGACGAGTTCACAACTTATGCTTGGATTTTATACCCTACCTACTTGATTTTTCTTCTGTTTGGGGTTTCAAATTCTCATTAGAGGCAAGTTTTATAACTTGCTCCACATTTATTGCTTAACATAAGCTTTCTAGATCATGTTCATACTTGAAAATGATGATCCATGTACTAAATAGCTATGCTTGACTTGGATTTCTATTTTTATAATGTTTCCTTCTATTATTTCAATTCTAGATGAACCTATGATCATGTGTATGTTTTTCCTAAGGTATAATATGACTTGTATCAGGTTGGTTTGACAACCTATAGTGCTAAGCACCTATCAACCAATGGTCAATTTTAGGGTTTAAATCTGATTTCTTCTATAAACACATGACTCGATGGTGATACCATTGCAACAATCGATGGTGTTGTCTTTATGACAGCCGATGGTGGTGACCAAGGGTGTTAACTTATGTTCACCCCTTAGGTCAGTTGTTATCCCAATTAGAATACTAGTGATAAACAACTAAGTACCCTAATGATGTTATCAATCAATGGTGATATTAGTTTTATATTTGTATGTTGATTAATGAATATAGTGTTGGTATAACAACCTATGGTGACTTAATGGTCACTAATGATGGTGGATCAGATCTCCAAAACCTATGGTGAGTTAATAATATAGTTTTAGCATCAATTAAGCCTTAGACCAATGGTTTCTTGGGTCACTTGATGCAATGGTCAGACCTATATCGTGATTGATGGTTTTAACATATGAACTTGACCCAATGGTCGAGATCTAATATTTATTCCTTAAATAAAGTGGAATGATGGATAATGTAATATGTTCTCCTAATAATGTGATTTAGATATTTTCCTCTATATGATCAAATTACGGAGCTAACTTGTTGACAATGGATGGCTTGTTTTAAATGAACAGTCGATTGTGGGTTTTACCCTTAATCTTAATGGAACTTTTTGTGTTGTTGATCAAGGGATGTCCAGGGTTCGATGGTGACTCTTTCTAGAGAACAAATCAAAGACTTCATACATGGTTTATACAAGTTGTTTACTTATGTAAACAACCAATGGTCTTAGGTTTTAAATATCCAATGGTTCTGGGCGACATTGTGGTAAAGATGATGGAACAAATGGAGGGTTATCCTTAATAAGGTAGTCTTACCTATTCATGCATATGAACAGAAGGGATGATAACCTTATTGTGTTGATATGTAACCCTAATGAGGTATAGCTTGTTATACCTAGATTTAATATAACTAAATGATGGTAATTGGGTACGAATAGTCCTTGAATGATTAATACAATCATGGAGTACTCTATTATTGTTGAAAACCTAGTATGCTATAACCCGATGGTTACACATTGATTTATATGTGGGTTCATACTTGAGAATAGTATGGAATGTGATGGCGATGCTTCACCTTATGCATCCATGATACAATGGGGATGATGTGAGTTAGGGCTTGGGTATAAGTGTTGATTCGTAACATTGATATAATTTATCATGTTGAACCTAACTCTAATGCAAATAGATAAAGATGAGTATTCATGTTTAACATTTTTATATAATGGAATGATGGTGGAATAACCTCCTTAATATGATCATAACCTTAATTTGTTAATTGGTGGTTATCATAGCCACATGGTTGATACTTTCTTTTGCTAAACATGTGTATTATGAGTATGATGAGGGTTAATTATATATATATTCCTAGCATGTTGATGAAATAAAGGAATGTTCTTAATGTTAATATAACCCTGTTATGATTGTTTATGAATATCTCCTAGCTCATTAATGCAATATTGTGTTGATCTGGTGTATTATATGTAAGTGATGTTGTCGAGCCTTGTTATAAGGCATGAAAATATGATGATGATCTTGCAGGAAATAGTATGGTAGTCTTAATGACCTTTGGGCATGGTTGAGCCCTAAATGAGGTGTAATCCTCTTGTGTTGATAAGGGTTGATACCCTGTGATATTTTGAAAAGGATTTATATCTTGTGATAGTATGATGAATAGTGTGGTCTCAGGAATGGCAAGTGAATAGTACCATGTGATGATGAGATGAGAAATTATATTTCACACATTGTATATCTTTTCAAAGTTGTGAAATTTATATTCTTACTAGAAGTGAATTAGGGTTTGTATGTCCAATGGTTTGATGCAGCCTTAATTCACCCAATTTGTATAACTAATCAAGTGCAACTCTAATCATGTAGTGCCATTTGCCGTAGAACCATCTTCAGTGTTAGAATTTACTAGATGGTGAAATGAGTATTACTAAGGGAAACTCAGAGCGCATACTATTGACTATGTGGGGGTGAAAGGTTGAGGATATATCCTTATTATCCACAATGTATATTTTGGAGGTTGGCTATGGTCATGCCTCATACATCTGGTGTGATTGAGAATGGTTGCAGTCATGTCTCAGTGATTATAACATGATGTGATTAGAGGACAAATGTGGTTGTACCTCAGTGATTGGGTTTGAATACCCTATATGCTATCGTCGTGACCTATATTAGGGTGGGCTAGTTACAGGTCTATATGTCATTGTGGTGGCAGCTTTGACTGATATGTCACTGTCTTTTACTCGTACTGACCAAGGGTAAGAGATCTTAGGATATCGACACTCCTAGATCTTGTACAGAACCAAATAGCCCTTCGTAGGGGTCGATTGGACTTTGAATGGTACGATTCAAATTCCCCAGGGAATAATAAAAGATGTCATACATCTGTATAGCATATCTATTTAGGGTTATACACGACGCTTCACATTGGATGATAACCCTTATTTGTTATCTTTACATAAAGATGATCCTTAGTGCAATTAAGAGATAGTAATTATACTTATGTTGTGGATATGCATAAGATTGTAAATGTGTACATACAATCGCCATGCTTATGTTGATATCTATATTGAACTGCTAAATATAATTAGGATGTTAGCTATATCATGTTGTTAATTATGTTTAGCATGCTAGCCATGCCTCTATAATTAGAAATGCCTATACTACTTATCATGCTTACGCAAATACTTGTGCTTATTTTGATAGGTCTACTTATGATATTGATCTGTTCAAACTGTTAGACATGCTAATGTTGTTAGATATGCTTATGATGCTAGACTTATTCATTTTCATAGATATAATATGCTACTAGACTTGCTTATGCTAGTTATGTATATGATATTTAATCTCTTATATGGTTGATAAGGAAAATGATGATAGTCAGCTTGATGATGATAATTGTTATCAGCTCCTTTATGTATTTTGTTAATCATCAGTGTTGTTGAGCCTATTTGTTATATATGATTAAACTGCTTAGACTATCTCATTACCTAAAATGGTGTAATCAATAAGCGTTGTTGGAGGTTATATCTCTTCTTGGGACATTAGTCTCACCCTTGTGGTTCGCCACATTTTTTTAGGTAATTAGAAGTGACGAAAACAAACATGTTGCAATGAAGAGGAGCTATAGTAATGAATCTTTGAGAAAGTGGTTTAGATGTCTAGTGTGTCCTAGAGTAGTCCCTATACTCTCAGGTCTACGCACGAAAATTTTGTGTATGGTGTTTCAAACAAATCAGACTTTTGTTAGCATATTAATACTTATTTGTGTGGCATATATGAATATTGTTCTCCTGTGTATATATGTTTTGGCTAAGGTGATATAACAATTTGTATCAAATTCTTGAAATAGTATGGATAAAAGAAAGATGTTGGGCTCTTATACAAATGTTTCTGAGTGGGTTCTAACGTTGAAATTGGTTTTAATTTACCCATATTTTTTGGTATGTGATTAATTGGTGATTGATCACATTTTATGTTTTGAGTAATCTTGTTTAGTGTAACAGATTCTAACAAGTTGGTATCAGAGCTTTAGCTTCATCGAGTCTATAGGGACACTAGGACTCAGGACTAGTATGATGTCAAAATTAGGAATATGACATAAAAATATGGTGCATACTGCCTAATCTCAGTATTTGGATGCCCTGGCCAGGTATTCAATTATTAGATAACGATAAGTATGGAACTCTTAGAATGTTATCTTTCTGATTACTCTAATCAAGTAGTCATTTTGAGACAATCTAAAGAGCATAATGAATAAGAAATCATGGTGTGAATATCTCAATCCTACCTTAAAAAGATGAGAATTGCATCATAATCTATCAAAATTGAGTGTTTGGTAGATAAAGAGAAAGACACAACACCTTGAAATCTAAATCTGAATACAAATAAGCAAAAGAGGAGTTCTTGACGATGTGATTCAAGATGATAATAAAGTAAAATACAGATAAGTCTATGCTTATAAAGTGATTCAAGGTATGAAATCCACATAAGATGGAGAGAACTCCAATGATAAGTATAAAATGAGAAGATAAATGAGAACAAGGACAAAGGAATAATGTGGAACCTGAGTTAATCTCAGACCAACCTATGTGTGTAAGAAAGTGTTAATGTAAAATAAGCATGGTGTTTGAAAGAAATTAAGGGAGATGATCCCTATTTAATGAAGAAACTGTGGAATATGATGATTTATTTGTTGATAAGTGGCTGAAAAACATAATAAAATAAGAGAACATGCCCAAGTGTAATAAATAGTCATCAAGGAAGGAGTAATGAGTTATGTTAATCATGATGATTCCTATGCAAATGGAAAAGATCCCAAAATGAAAAGGGTAAAATGATACATAAGAAGTTGTAACCTGCATAATGAAAATAGAATTGGTTACCTTTCTGCTAGTGACACTTAAAGAATACTACTATTGTATGGGAAGTGTGTTTCACTTTGTGTCTTTCCTTTCTAGGGCACAACTTTCAATTGTATCATTTTCACTTGGTATGTGTGGATTCATTATAAACATGAGGGTGGATAGCTTATTATAGCACAAGGTTGTTTGGACTATAGTTCCAAGATCATAAAGTTTGTGATGATTTTGCTTTTGAGCCTTCCGATAATTAGGAATACTACTCTTATATTTCTTGATATTTGTTATGTTGGTAAAAGTAGATGAGATAATGATGTGAGTTCCTTATAGCACAAGAGGTGGATACCAAGGCAATGAATCCTAATATCCAAGATGTATCAATTGTATGATAAATGTATGAAGGTTGGAGATGTTTATTAAATGAACATTCCAAGAATTCATGTCCTAGATAGAGAGAGAGTTGATGATGATCCTATAAATGTTGTTTGGATGGATAAACAAAAGTGACTCTATAATATTGTGTATGGTCTAGTGATAGCTAGGCAAGACCACTATCAAGGATAGATGGTTTGTTGATACAATAGATATAATTTTAGGATGATAGCTAGAATTTAAAGTTTAAATTTACTATTAGATTTGCATTGGTGGCACAAGAAGTTTCTATGTTTTATATCTGCAAATGTCTTCTTATGTGGGGGTTTTTGTGCTGACCCAAGATGAGATATGTATGAATGATGTGACATCACCATGATATGTAAGTAACCATGTGAAGGTAATATGATGAGGTGCAAAGGAAGTACCCATCTTTTTTTACCTTGGATTTCGGGGGCAAAATCTATGTTAGGGGTTTATAGTTGTAAGGCCCCTAAAATTGCTTAATGAGTTGAATAAGCTTAATTATCATAATTTAATTTTTATAACCCTAATATAACTTTTGATATACTTTGAAATCATAATACAAGTTTAAGTTTCTAATTTGGTCCAATTTGGATGTTGTTTAAGCAAGTTATGCAATTGTATGTACATTTTGGACTTTTTTGTAACCTACCCAATCGAGAGGTTTTATTTGCAATTTATCACTTGCATTATGTTCCTTGGATATTCTCTCATTATTCTTGATCTTTTTAACCATGGTGCGCCTATTCAAACCCAGTGATAAACAACTAAGTACCCTAATGATGTTATCAATCAACGGTGATATTATTTTGATATTTGATGTTGATTAATGAATATGGTGTTGATCTAACAACCTATGGTGACTTAATGGTCACTAATGATGGTGTATCAGGTCTCCAAAATCTATGGTGAGTTAATAATATAATTTTAGCATCAATTAAGCCTTATATCAATGGTTTCTTGGGTCACTTGATGCAATGGTCGGACCGATATTGTAATTGATGGTTTTAACATATGAAATTGACCCAATGGTCAAGATCTAATGTTTATTCCTCCAATAAAGTGGAATGATGGCTAACGTATATGTTGACCCTAATAATGTGATTTAGATGGTTTCCTTTATATGATCAAATTACGGAGCTTACTTGTTGATAATGGATGGCTTGTTTTAAATGAACAGTCGATTGTGGGTTTTACCCTACTCTTAATGGAACGTTTTGTGGTGTTGATCAAGGGATGTCTGGAGTTAGATGGTGACTCTTTCTAGAGAACAAATCAAAGACTTCATACGTGGTTTATCCAAGGCGTTTACTTATGTAAACAACTAATGGTCTTACCTTTTAAACATCTAATGGTTTTGGGTGACATTGTGGTACGGTGTTATGGGTTGAATGATGATGGAACAAATGGAGGGTTATCCTTAATAAGGTAGTCTTACCTATTCACTCATATGAATAGAAGGGATGATAACCATAATGCGTTGATATGTAACCCTAATGATGTATAGCTTGTTATACCTAGCTATAATATAACTAAATGATGATAATTGGGTATGAATAGTCCTTGAATGATTAATACAATCATGGAGTACTCTATTATTGTTAAAACCCTAGTATGCTATAAATCGATGGTTACACCTTGATTTATGTGTGGGTTCATACTTGAGAATAGTATGGAATGTGATGGTGATGCTTCACCTTATGCATCCATGATCCAATGGGGATGTCGTGAGTTAGGACTTGGGTATAAGTGATGATTAGTAACATTGATATAATTTATCATGTTGAACCTAACTCCAATGCAAATAGATAAAGATGAGTATTCATGTTTAACATTCTTATATGATGGAATGATGGTGGAATAACCTCCTTAATATGATTATAACATTAATTTGTTAATCGGTGGTTATCATAGCTACATGATTTATACTTTCTTATGCTAAACATGTGTATTATGAATATGATGAGGGTTAATTATATATAGATTCCTTGCATGTTGATGTAATAAAGGAATGATCTTAATGTTAATATAACCCTGCTATGATTGTTTATGAATATCTCCTAGCTCATTAATGTAATATTGTGTTGATCTGGTGTATTATATGTAAGTGATGTTGTTGAGTCTTGTTATAAGGCATGCAAAGATAATGATGATCTTCAGAGAATAGTGTGATGGTCTTAATGACCTTTGGGCATGGTTGAGACCTGAATGAGGTGTAATCCTCTTGTGTTGATAAGGGTTGATACCATGTGATATTGTGAAAAGGATTTATATCTTGTGATAGTATGATGACTAGTGTGGTGTCAGGAATGGTAAGTGAATAGTACCATGTGATGATGAGATGAGAAATTATGTTTCACACATTTTATATTTTTTCAAAGTTGTGATATTTATATGCTTGCTAGAAGTGAATTAGGGTTTGTATTTCCACTTGTTTGAGGCAGCCTTAATTCACCCAATTGGCATAACTAATCAAGTACAACTCTAATCATGTAGTGCCATGTGTCGTACCAGTGTCAGAACTTGCTAGATGGTGAAATGAGTATTCCTAAGGGAAACTCAGAGTGCCTAATGTTGATTATGTGGGGGTGGAAGGTTGAGGATATATGCTTGTCATCCACAATGCAGATTGTGGAGGTTGGCTATGGTCATGCCTCATACATCTGGTGTGATTGAGATCGGTTGCGGTCGTATCTCGGTGATTATAACATGATGTGATTAGAGGACAACTGTGGTTGTACCTCAGTGATTGGGTTTGAATACCCTAGATGCTATCTTCATGACCTGTATCAAGGTGGCTAGTTACATGACCATATGTCGTTGTGGTGGCAGCTTTGACTGATATGTCACTGCCTTTTACTCGTACTGATCGAGGGGAAGAGATCTTAGGATATTGGCACTCCTAGATCTTGTACAGAACTGAATAGCCCTTCCCAGGGGTCAGTTGGACTTTGAATAGTACGATTCAAATTCCCCAGGGCATAATAAAAGATGTAATACAGCCGTATAGCATATCTGTTTAGGGTTATACACAACACTTCACATTGGATGATAACTCTTGTTTGTTCTCTTTACATAAAGATGATGCTTAGTGCAATTAAGAGATAATAATTATACTTATATTGTGGATATGCATAAGATTATAAATGTGTACATACAATAGTCATGCTTATGTTGATATCTATACTGCTACTGCTGATTATAATTAGGATGTTAGCTATATCATGTTGTTAGCTATGTTTAGCATGTTAGCCATGCCTCTATAATTAGAAATGCCTATACTGCTAATCATGCTTATGCAAATACTCGTGCTTATGTTGATATCTCTACTTATGATATTGATCTGTTCAAACTGTTAGACATGCTAATGTTGTTAGATATGCTTATGATGCTAGACTTATTCGTGTTAATAGAGATAATATGCTACTAGACTTGCTTATGCTAGTTATGCATATGCTATTGAATCTATTATACGGTTAATAAGGAAAATGATGATAGTCAGCTTGATGATGATAATTGTTATCAAGTCCTTTATGTATTTTGTTAATCATCACTGTTGCTGAGCCCATTTGTTGTATATGATTAAACTGCTTAAACTGTCTCATTACCTAAAATGTTGTAATCAATAAGTGTTGTTTGAGGTTATATCTCTTCTTGGGACATGGTCTCACCCTTGTGGTTCGCCACATTTTTTTAGGTAATCGGAAGTGACAAAAACAAACATGGGGCAGCAAAGAGGAGCTATAGTAATGAATCGTTGAGAAAGTTGATTAGATGTCTAGTGTGTCCTAGAGTCGTCCCTACACTCTCAGGTTCGGGCAGGGAAAGTTTATATATGGTGTTTTAAATAAATTAGACTTTTGTTAGCATATTAATGCTTGTTTGTGTGGTATATATGAATATTGTTCTCCTGTGTATATAAGTTATGGCTAAGGTGACATAACAAATTGTATCAAATTCTTGGCATAGTTTGGATAAAAAAAGATGTTGGTCTCTTATGCAAATGTTTTAGAGTAGGTGTTGATGTTGAAATTGATTTTAATTTACCCATATCTTTTGGTATGTGGTTAATTGGTGATTGATTGTGTTTTGTATTTTGAATAATCTTGTTTAGTGTAACGGGTTCTAACACTCTGATTGAGTGAGAGTGATCTTAAGGAATACAATAATCCTAAGACATTATATTGTGAGCTAGTATTCATAATTTCTAGCTAGTAGTTTCAAGGTATGACTCAAATTGTCCATATCTTAATAATAATAAAAAATGAATAAAAACAAAGAGTTCTATGCTTGAAGTCCAGATTATCTGTGGAGTGCCTCAAACAGACATGGTGAGTTAGGGTGAACTTCACAATTCCTAGCAAGTATTTTGAGTGGTACACCTCAAACTACCCAAGGCTTCATAATAATCAAAGAATGAGAAATCAATGTGTGTGGTATAGTTCTTGAACCATCTTGTGATATTACATTGTATTCTCTTATTTATCTTCTACGCCTACAAGTATTTCTTGATTACTCTTAGATTGTATCTATTATTGGATATACCCAGTAAAGTTATGATTTATTATTGTGTAAATTTTATATACAATTTATTATTAGTTGATTAATATGCCTTTGAATAATGTAATCATAACATGCTTGTAAGCAATAAGAATGATACTTTTTCTATAACATATTGATGGGACATGGGTTTCACCCTTGTGATTATCCACATTATTTAGGTAACCAGTTGTGTGACCATGGGTTGAGTTTAGATGATCCTTTTTTGGAAATCCATAGTAGCTCAAAGGTTGTTGGTTCTCTTTTAATGTAGTTTTTTAGAGTCATACATGTACTCTTAGGTATGAACATGGTGAATTTGATCATTTTTTCAATGACTCAAGATTTTGATTTGTATGCCTTTTTTATGTGTATTTTGTAATTATATATGACATATATATCTTTTCATATAGGTTGTAGAAGTTTTCATTGAACATTTTATAATGTTGCCTATTTATGATGAATGAAAAGTAAGGAGTATCTTTTGCAATATAATCTTTTGGATGTGTTTAGAATATGAATATTTGTTTTCTTTACCATTTTGGCAAATATTGATGACCAGTGATCAATCTGTGTTTTATTTTGAGTAATTTTGCACTTGTGGTGGATGCTAAAATTTGTGGTATTAGAGCTTAGGCTCATGTATTCTACAAGGACATTAGCATGTTGTGTATGCTCTTGTGTGTCTTCCATGTTTAACTATTTTTATCGACACGTAAAGAGCATGTGGATAATAGTTATGTAGTAATATGAGGTGGTGAGAGGTGAAGGGTACCCAAGGAGTCGAGAAGGTATGAACTCTATCACCCAAGGTACCATCTCCATGCACATGATTTTTGGGTTTAGGGAAAACCTTTGAGAGGATGAATTAGTTTGGCTCCATGCAGTATGTTGGCACAATGGATCCATTTGATGTGGATCTATGGTTGGAAGAGTTGCAAAATGTGCTTAGGCTCTTAGGTATCACAAAATAAGATAAGATCAAGCATGCAATCTACTTGCTAAAGCCATCCATTGATAGGCCATTTTGGAGGAGAAGAGGCGTGGTGAGGTAATAATGTGGTCCAAGTTTAGGAGAGTTTTAGAGTCAATACTTCCTCCAGTCGTATCTCGATGAGAATGTGTCACAATTTGAAAATTCCTCCCAAAAACATTCTTTGTGAATGACTACAAGGCATAGTTCATGAAGTTGTTGATTATTATGTCCTCATATTGTATCATAGAAAAGGAGAGGATCAAGAAGTTTGAGAAGGGTCAATGTTGAGATGATATGTTGTTTCTGCATTGGAATCTAGTGAGAAGTTTTCCACCTTCTTGGAGGCATTCAGGAGGATAGAGAGGACAAAAATGAACCCTCATGATATTGTATCAAGAATATTGCTCATAGTTAGTAGTCTAGAAGTGATGATAAATAGAGACTTTCTATGCAACAATAAAAAGAGTATCAAAAGGATCGACAACATTTGTTCTTAGGACACAAATTCAATCTCAATAGTCCCTGAGTAAGAATAGAGGTTGTGGTTTTTGTTTATCTAAGGTGAATAGTTTGGGAAACATTGTAGTGAGAAAATTGTGTAGGACACAACACAATATACATTGTGGGATTTTTCACCATAACCACCCAGGTTGATTTGGTATGGATAGGAGGAAGTATTTGCATTGTAGGCAATATGGTCACATAAATATATTCTACTCCCAATTTAACCAAGAAGTGATACAGCAACTAAGGCAGAGCCAGTAGATCTCACAGTAGTACAGTGTTAGTGGTGGACGACAAGGCCATAC
Source organism: Alisma plantago-aquatica (assembly GCA_963693085.1). Lineage (NCBI taxonomy): Eukaryota > Viridiplantae > Streptophyta > Magnoliopsida > Alismatales > Alismataceae > Alisma > Alisma plantago-aquatica. Next base: position 798,094,978 of record OY856413.1, on the reverse strand, counting down.
TTCTCATGTTGGGTTTTCAAGACCATCATCTAGAAGTAAAGATTGTGGAAGTCATCAGCAAACAACTAGATGTTATGATCTGAGTCTGTCAGAGAATCACTTGTTGTAGTAGGTCATATATCTTTTTAATGACATATACATAACTTCTTATGTATCTACTTTGGTTGATTATGTGTGAGTTTAGGGTAAGCTAGGTCTTTCTCCTTGTCATGTCCTTCTGGAAAGAGGTCAGTTGGCACCTAGGTTTATGGGTCCTTACTCAGTTACATCTTGAATATTGAAGACCAGTTTAGACTTGGATAGGTGTGATCATAAGTTGAGGATGAAGGATGTAGTTATAGAAAAGGTGTTTTGGAACAATCATGGTGCATAGAGAACCACGTGGTAGATAGAGGGTGATATTTGTAGGTAGTACCATTCTTTGTTTTGGGATTTTGAGGGAAAATTCCTTTATTAGGGGTTTAGAATTATAAGGTCCCTGACACGACTTAACCTTTAATGCCTCAATTTAATGCTTGACGTAGTTATGAAATCATTTAATTAAGTGGTATCTCTAAATTCAAGCAATTCGCACTGTGTTTACCCTTAATTGCACTTTCATGCATATTTATGGACTGGTTGAAGATTCAACATTATTGAGGACCTCATTGCAAACAAACTATACAAGTAAATTTTTCCTCCATAATCATGCTTGATTTTATGTATTTGTATGCTTTGGAAGTTAGACTATATTGGGTTCCAACCTATGGTTCTAAACCTAACCCTACCCTAGGTGTTATGGTGAAGTTGGGTCGATCACCCTAGTGGTCGATGGTCCTAGTGGTAGATGACCTTGGTGAGTTGTAATGTCTCAGGATTTGAGGCCTTGGATAAAATAATCCTAAAAGGAACTAATTGGACTACCCACATCACCAATGTGCACCTCCTTTTCAGGGAGTTCATTACTAAGAACTCCATAGTTAAGTGTGTCCATCTAGGGTACTACTAAGATATCGATGTACCCTTCTAAAACACCAATCATGCATTGTTGATTGGAAGGAGATGAGATTTCCCTTTAATTTGTAAATTGATGCCAAGTTTTTCTCTAACCAAATCAACTTAAAAGAAAATGTGTGATTTGTTACTGAGTTCCTCCCCATATAATGATAGGAAAATTAGGGGTGATAAGAGTTAAGATGATCCCTAGGAATTAGGATCGTGATTCTTTGTGAATTATATAATTGTCTAGCATTAGGGTTCCTAGAAGAATTCAAAGTTTAAGAACCTAATACATTTCAAATTTTCTTGTCCAAGAATCTAGTCCCTAGAACTCTTTCTTAGTATAGGTGAAACATTTAAGCTAATTATCTTGTCCATACCTTTTTCAAAACAAATTTTTACGTGTGACAATGTCGGGTATGTTTGATTTACCACATGCAAAAAGTATCAGAAAGCACGTCATTGTTATCCAAATAATAGAGTCAGGCATATATTGAATTTAACCATTCCATGAATAATATTATAGTATCTTATAATCCCTTTGTCTCAATATCCAATTTGAATTCAATGCTATACAAGGTATCCTCTTGGTGTTCAATATAATCTCATTGATCATAAGGTGGATCCATAGAAATCATGTGACTAATACATATCTCCACTGACTAGTGTGAGCATGGCCTTGCATTCTTTGGTCTCACTTCGTCAAGATGCCTAGGATATCACTCCACTTATATATGAGTGATGAGATCCATATGCATCGATATAAATGAACCCCACATGTCCAATCTCCACCTTCAGAATCAATCTTCTTATAAGCTAACATTAATTAATGTTAAAGTGCCTTTGGTCATCATGTGATTCCAGTAGTGATTTCATGTACAGGATTAAATGTTGTGTTAAGAACTAATTATTATATTCATACAATGATCCATGACTTGCTCTCAAAGTTGTTAATTTCGTACAACTTGTTTACTAATGAGTACCTATGTTTTTGACTTGATATCCATTATCTATGACCATAATAATTCATCATCAGTCGCCCTAAATGCTAATCTTGATGCATATCAGCCATGGATAGTTGAGAATATTAAGTCTTATCATTCATAGGATATTATTCTCAAGCTACTCCTACAAACACTCTGCTTAAGGGATATCCTTGCGCCGATATTTTACGCTATTGGACGTGGAATAAGGCTGACTTGCCACCACATGTATGATCCTGGGGTTTACTCTTTTGGGGTAGATCCAATGTTTCCCTACCTAGGAGGGGTTCCTCGACATCAATAAATAAGGTTATTTTGCTCAAGCGATTTACTTGAAATTATAAAGCTTTAAAGAAACTAGTGTAGGGATTTTTTATTATGACCATTCACATTGTGTAAATAAATGAGAGACCAAAACTACAACGTATCTTTGTTATAGTCATTATATGATTAGCTACTATGGCATAAGCATCGATGATACCCTACTTTCACTAATGTCCATCGTTCATGCTTCAAATACCAAAAGCTAACATCAACATCATGCTTTTGTTGCAATGCCAACGTTCTTGGATGAGCAATGTTGTTTTTTTTGTCGGTAATCTAGAAATATGTACGTCTCTCTAATCAATAATTTCTTCTATGAGATGAAAGACTTGATGTGTACATCCAAAAAGTTGGTCTGATATTGTTTCCTTAGCATGTAGGATGGTTCCATTATTCTCGCATTACGACAGGGCGGCATCAGTGTGCCTCAAACAACCAAAATTTGCCAGTGAACCTCTTCAACTGCACGTATTCCTTTTATTGCAGCTTAAGTTACATTGACGTATGTTTCAATTTCAAAATCATCGGTGTCTCCTTGAAACTCTTCCAAGTAACAGAATTTGCTTTTAGGCAAAATATAAATTTCAATTTTGGTTCATAATCATGTTTATTTGGAAGCTTGTATCAACTGATCGTTTACAGCCAAATTCATCATGCCAATATATCAAGAATGGATCATTATTTATTATAGATACTTAAGGATATCCTTGACTGTGATCCAAGGATTTGGATTTGACATGTTTTCATCACGTTCAAAGCAAATAAGATGTCAAGACATGAACACTACATTGTATACAAGGTATATACAATATGAGCCATATGCAATCTTACTCATGTTGTCTCTTTCTTCCAAAAATTTAAGCAATGTGACTTTAGACATGCATATCCCACAAGGCATGGGTAAACTCCATTTCCTAGCTTCATAATTCTTGAGATGTTTCAACAATTTATCACTATGTGCTGTTTGACCAGCAACCTTTTACTCTACACAATTTGATATTTCATCATATATGTGGAATTTGCCCTTCATTGTGAATATATATGTTTTCAACTGGATATTTACTTTTTGAAGAGTTCGAACTTCATTTCCAATGAGTAGCTAGCCAGTAATCTAAAAAGTGAGGAACATCATGATTCTCCATGTAACCTTTTTGCACACAAGGTTCATTTTCATTCTTCATACAGCAAAACTCTTTCAATTATCCATCAAGACAGATTATGTGTGAGTACTCGCTTCAAGCCACAATTTGGCCCTTTCTAGCATATAAGCTTAAGCTAGAGACAAGCCCTCAAGCTTTTATCATGTAGGAATCTTCAAGTAATATACTATAAAGAATGTAATTCGAAATTCATCCACTACATATCATAAATAGGGTGATTTGTAACGGCAGGCATGAACCCTATAGAGTTGATTCATGCAATAAGAGAGTATGTAACATATATTCTTAACATTGTGATAGAAGTATGTTTCATATTGAGATACAATAAGATGAATATGGCTAAAATGTGTATGCTAAGATGGATATGTGGAAAGACATGAAAAGATCATTTAAGAAATGACTATATCAAGAATAAAGTTTGTGTGACTTGTGTTGAGGACAAGTTGCGCAAGGGCTAACTCAGATGGTAATGGGCATGTGCAACACAAACCGACTAATGCACCTATACAAAGTAATGATGTTGATGCAAGTGTAATTAACATAAGGAGGAAGCCTAAATTAACATGACAAGAGCTTATAAAGAGAGATTTTCAATCTCTACATCTCAACCAAAATATGACCCATGATAGAGTTGAATGGAAACGAAGGATCCATGAAGCCAGTCCCAACATAATTGGGACTGAGGCTTAGACGACGACGACGATGATGATGACAGAAGTATGTTTCATCAAAATCATTCACTTGAACTTTTGTGCTTAACACAATAGATCACCCTTTATAGGTTTACAAGTTACCTCAATGTAGATCTTCAAATGGAACCACAACATTTCTCATATCATGGCTTCCAAATCTCTTTTAAAAATCAATCTCTCGATATCCTCTATGGAGATAGTCGACTCACTTCGATCCAAGCATACTTTCTTCCCATTGAATCACAAGATATTATGTTCTCTCTAAGTGATAAAAGAGCAACAATAGGTCTACTCATTCTTGAGTTTCTTAATATATGATCATGCAACAACAACATGCAACATCCCCTTGTGTCCCTATTGATCGGACTTCTTAGATATATTTACATGCACAAATTCATTCTAATATCTATTTGTATAAGCACTAATTCTACCAAAAAATGCACTTTAGCTTTTACTTTCCCATCACACCCAACAAACCTTACCATATTTTTGTACAAATCTATAAAAACTAATCACTTGACAAGCCAAAAAAGAAATATAGGACTAGTCCAAGCATCATCTGATGTGGTGTATTTTGAACCTAGAATTCAAATTCCAACTAACCCATCAATAATCATAACCATGTACAACTAGTTTTCTTTACAAATACAATCATATATTGGCATCCCAAACGGTGCCACTAAAGCTCGCAGCTTAATAGGTACACATTTTCCTCATCCCAAATCCCTCCACATTTAGTTACTTTTTAATAGCTCCTCGTCGACTGGGCATAGTTTATCACAGAAACATTAAACAACACCAATCACTAGTTTGTGAATTTTTTTTAAAAATTAAACTTCAATGGCAACTAGTTCAAAACCAAATTAAGCCAAGCTATCAATTTGTACATTAGTTTGATCTCATCTAGCTATACTATATATTAAGAAGCTTTGAAATTGTTTATTAAACATTTCTATAATGTTCAAACGTTTTGCAATCATTCTTAGTACCGTCTACCATCATACAACTGAAAATAAGAAAATAAGTTTTGTATATATATGAAAAATATTCAACCATGTGTCACATGATAAAAAGATACACATATAAGGTATGCACAACATAGATCAACTATTTTTAATTCAGCTTTACTCCAAAATTATACTATATCTGCAAACTAGATATGAGATGGATGCATAAATTTACTTACATATGTATATCATCAATATAGGACTATACTTTTTTTGTTTGGTTATGCTCATGGTCTACTTCTGTTTGACACCCAGTCTTAGTTTCGCAACTAGGTTGGAGGTAAATTATAATAATATGCGCAGTAGTACGTTTGATATAACATATTTGCAACACAACTACTGATGAGTAAAATAACAAAGCAAAAATAACCTCAGTTGGTTATAATAACTGAGCTCATTAAACGGTGCATAACCTTTGTTATCTCTTTACACAATCAACATGTTTCTGCTGACCGAATGTAGCCACGTTTAAATTTACTTACATAAGTATGTATATCATCAAGAATATAGGACTATACTTTTTTTGTTTGGTTATGCTCATGGTCTAGTTCTGTTTGACACCCAGTCTTAGTTTCGCAACTAGGTTGGAGGTAGATTATAATAATATGCACAGTAGTACGTTTGGTAACATATTTGCAACACAACTACTACTGAGTAAAATAACAAAGCAAAAATAACCTCAGTTGGTTATAATAACTGAGCTCATTAAACGGTGCATAACCTTTGTTATCTCTTTACATAATCAACATGTTTCTGCTGACCAAATTTAGTCACGTTTTAAATTTACAATTACATGATCACTTATGTAATATGAGTTTTGATAGTTCGATGTTTACTGCTTTGAAGGTCAATCATATCATTTACAACAAAAAACTATATCCTACAACACATTGAGCAGGATAGGCTTGCTAGTATCTGTTTATAATATATTTCAAAATCAAGTTCAAAGCCTCCCATCACATCATTAAAACAACTTTGAAATATGCAACTAAATAGCCTAATCTATCAGCCAGGTTATGTCAATAACATCAAAGAAGCCTAGTATCTGAGACAGACTAAACTAACTTATACATTAAAAGTCACTAAATTACATCAATAGATGTTCTTCGCGCTGTAATATGACATCTTGAATAGCACAGTCCACGTCAGAAGGTTATCACTTTGTACACGGCTGAAACAACTTACCTAAGACCCCAAACCAACTCTGCCCCAAGAATCTCCCACTCTATTGCTCTGTCAATTCAAAAGGTGCTCGTATAAAAAGCTGACCATGTAGAGTCACAACCGCTGACGTGTTATGGGGATCGATTCTCGATGGTAATGTGACTATCTGCAGAAGGAAAGATATTAAAAATTGTAAAGAAATAAGCTTCTTCTGTTTATGCTTTAACACAGATTTCAAACTGTATGCACCTTTTTAAAGGGGGTTACTCCCCAAGGATTATCTGGTTTTTCTGGATCACCAGAAATGACCAGGCGGCCTGCTGGATCAGACTGGACATGAACCTGCTTTGGAGAGAGGATTACTAACCCTTGTCTTCAATAATAGTAACAAAAAGGCATGGCAACAAAATCAACCAGTTTCAAGTTTTCACACTTCTATTTAATCTTTTATCTGTAGGAAGCAAACTTGAGAACATATGTAATGTAACATTTGGGAAAGGTGATTGCATCGTCGCAGGGCAATGCCAACAATTTCTCACGATGAAAAACGAATGACGGGTAGAAATTACGAATCGCTATGGACAGAAAAAATAAAGTAAAATAAGAGCGGTTGGCAACCCAAGTTTGACAAAGCAATTTGGTAGCGATTGACCCGCTGCCCAAGCAAATGCCGCTTTGCCGAACAAAGCATAAGCATCAACCCAAACAAAAAGTTTGGGAGTCACCGTGAGATCAAATGTATGGGGGCAAATTTACAGTATGTGCATAAATTCCAAAAGAATTGAGATATTGTTTGCAATCATTATTACTAGCTTTGCGTCCCATAGTTTATTTATCATGTAGAAGACAGAACTACGAAGGGTTATCTTTCTTTTAGTTAGAAGAGACATTAGTCTCCCCCCTTCCCTCAAACAGGTGTCAGAGCCCGGATGATCAAGGAATTGTAACTGCAATGCACAACAGGAGGTTTCGAATCCGGGTCCCCCGGGGAGGACAGACCAGGCTGAACCATCTGTGCTACACTGGTTGGGTCGAAGGATTATCTTTCAATAGCTTTAGTGTCCACTAAAATAGACAAGGCTCGCCAGATCAAGTTGGAAGTTCAAGCGAGAAAAATGTTCTTAGACAGCCAAACATAAAGAAAATCAAAAAAGAATCTCAACGATCACAAAAATGTCAAAATGGGAACGAGGCAGCTCTCTTGAAGATCAAAAAAGGAAATCAGGGATCTGCAAATGAAAATTGAGATCCGAGATACGAGCCAACGGGATCTTGATGCCATTACTACAGTGAACATTAAAGAAAAGAAAAATATACTGGTTTACGTCAAGATTTAGGACCAAATTATCCTTCTTGTGATAATTGTCAAATACTGATTCCTATCAAGTCTGGCAGAAAAATAGTTGGAGCAATCAGTTACTAATTAACCAACATTTCGATTCATACAGGGGTATTACAGAAATATAGTTACTAGAGAAGGTAGCAGCAAAACAGATAGTAAACTGGTGTTAAATTTTGGTTACACTGAAACTATGAGGTTAAGCACGAAATAGATGAATGACTAGTTTGTGGACAGACATTATTAACTTGAATTGTGAAGGCAACGACAAAATTGTGTCTATAAATTCAGCCAAGTAAAATTAACAGTCAGTTGACACGTCAAGTTTCTACAGAGTATAAGAAAACAGTTTGGAAACTAGAAATGATCTTCAGAAAAAATACATGTTATATCATTATACCTCCTCACGCAGAAGCCCTGGAACTAAAGCATAAACTTCAAAGCAGTCTTTCTGTACAAAAAAAATATCAAGTGAAAACCAAATTACAACTGTATCAGGTTTACAAAATGTATCCATATCTTAAAAGTGTATTCTACAGGTTCCAAAAATGTATCCAACAGAAATATTTTAAATGTGTATCCTACAAGAATGCCATATAGTGTACATATAACACCCTAAAACCAGAATATACCAGTATCTCAATAAGTCTTGTGAAAATGAAAACAAAATAATACCCTGTTGAATGCCTAGAAAGTAAGATATCTATGTTGAAAACCACTACTGTGGATATGAGGTTAAGTTTTTCCTTTTTGAAAAATACAAACAGGTTAATTCATTCGTGTAGAAAACGATTCAATGCAAAGAGGAACGGAAAAGACAAAACAAAACCCCAAAGGCATGCTCTTCCCCCCCCCCAACCCCCCTCCCAAAAAAAAAAAAATCAAACAAAACTCATGGCACCTGATCCAAGGAAATCCCCAAGGAAAAGCCCACTCTTCAGATCTCTGCAGTACGATCTTAGATTCTAGAAAGGACAATTATGGCTTTGCACAGGCCACCATGAGGTTTCATCAGTTGAACAAAGGATTTCAGGCTAGGAAGCATGAAAACTTTCCAGAGACTGTCGTGGGCGTCCTGGACATGTGTCCAGCTTGGACGAGCAGTGGACCAGAAAACGCGTCCACGAAGTGTCCGTGTCACACAGGTCCCAAACAACCACAATAGCTGCCCAGACGTGTCCGTGACACACAGGTCCCAAACGACCACAACAGACGCCCAGAAGTGTCCTTATTCTACCTCTTCTTTAATCTGCCTCATTGGCCCATCCTCTTTTTCCTTCTCCTTAACATATCCCCTCTGCTTCCTCAAGCTCCAATAATGATCTCCTCCCTTATTCAACCATGAAAATATGTCCAACAGTAGCACGCACCCTACACTTTGTCTACTATCACCTTCCAGTCCTATTCCATCAACTAACTTCAGCATGCGTCATTCTCCTACGCCACCACAAAACTAATGAAACTAAAATCAAACAGACATTCTTTTCTCATGCGCCGTTCTCGTCTCCTCTCCCTTCTCTTAACCACTGTTTTATACACCATCTTCCTTTTTCTCACCACTGATAGTAAATTTTCAGTATAATCAAATATACACAGTTCTTCAATTTTAGTGTTCTCAAATTGTTACTGCAACTATTTTGTAGGTTATAAATTGTGAGTTTAATTCATCTTTGATTTTATGAATATATGGTTACATTGATTTCATAGTGAACTATTGGCCTCATTTATATATGAATATGTTATGATATTGATTGTATTCTTTGTTTGCTTTAATGGTTGAATGAGTCGGGTATCTTTTGGAGTTTTAAGTGAAGGATAACTTCACACACGTGGATATGTATATATTTTGGAATTAGAAAATGTATTTTCTTTGATCTTGTAGATACTTTTGTGTTTCTATATTAACTATATATACATGCAAACTCATATATACACAGACACATATATGCGTACATATGATTTGTTTGTTGTGTTTGATGTCCCATATCTTCTGAAATTGTTGTGCCTCGTGTCTGTGCATGTGTCCATATTTGTGTTTGCGAAATCCCCTCCCCCTCTTTTATAAATAGGAATAAGGTTTCATTTATCTATTCACCTCTTACTAGTTTCTAACACGATATTAAAGTAAAACGGCATCATCACCTTGGGGGAAATCCCAACTTAATTGATGGTGGGAGCGCAGCCCCTTTTCTCTGTTCGATCGCCCACTTGTCATACATATTTCCCTTTCAGTTGTTGTCTAAGGGTGCTCAGCTACGCAACTTTTCCACAAATCCCCTACATTCCTAGCTCGAATCCACAACAGCAATCAACCTCTACTTAGATGTGTTTTATGCAGGCTAATCACATGTGCTCGTTGTTTAAGCTGATTCATTCCTTCCCACAGCCATTGTGTTGGAGCCAATTGGTTGACCAACCATAGTGGCCGCTTATTACCTTGCCCTCGCCCAATGTCTCTACGGGACAGTGCCTCAGCCGCATGCTCTTGCTTTTGTTGCAATAGGCACAGGCGTTGCCTAAAGTGGATGCAACCCATGGCCACTAAGGGTGAAGCTGCCAACTACCATAGGCTTTAAGGATCCTTGCTAACCACCAGTTTACAGCTTAAAAGGGAAGAGGGATTAGAAATTGCCATTGCTTGACCACAATCGGCATGTAACCCCAAGCTTCGCAAGCCTTAAAGGCTTGCCCTAACCATGCCACCATAACCTCCATGCTACTACTTTCTGTAGTTGGCCTTCCCTAAGTGTCACCTTCTTGCCCATGTGGTGCCTTCTTCGGTGGCGTTCTTATTGTCCGCGTCAATGTTGCTTCCTTTTTCAATAATCCATTCTTTAGGTATCGATTCTCTTGGGTTGCTCCAACTCATTGTGTTCCTTGTTTTCTTTATTTTACACCGTTCACTTGAGCTCAATATTTCTTTTGTTCCGTTCCCTCAATTTCTCATTCAAATTCATATCTAGTGCCCTCATGTCACATGGTCTCGTCTACTTTTACATATTTTATATCTAAAATGACAGCAAATCGCCAATATGGTTTCACATTTTTGCTATTCTACTTCTACATAGCTTTTATTGATCTTTCTACACTGTTGTTTTTCCTCTCTTACTGTTTGTATATTTCTTCTAGTTGCCGATCCACGCCAACTATCTTTTTTCAAGTCAATAGTTGGAGTGAGGGGCATAATAGAGAGAGAGAGAGAAGTGAAGAGACAAATTGAAGAGATGAGATTGAAAAAATTACATTTGAATGATTATTTATTATGCAGGTTTTATTTACCGTCAACTTTGCCTATGTTCCTAACATCTTGTGCAAATGTAGCTCGTTCCAAGCCCGGGTGAAGGAAGGTTGGTGGTAGATTGACAGCCAGCCATAACATTGTCACTCTTTTTATGACATGGGTCCTTAAAAGAATTTTGTTGGAGCCTCCCTACCTAGGGAGGCAATGAATTGGCACCCACGTACAGTGATACATATGTAAGGAGCAAGGAAGCACGAACACATTTTTAGACACGGACACTGACACAGATACAAACACGGGACACGACAAATTTCTAAAATGTAGGACCCGGACACGGCATTGAATGAGGGGAATATATTTTTTCAATATACATATATGTAATGTATGAACTGAAATTTACTTTAAAATTTGTCCAGATTAATGTATTTATATAGGTATAATCTTATATGCATATAGATGTGTGTCTACGTGTGTGTGTAGTAGAAACAATATGAAGTAGAAAACTAAACGTGTGTTTTGTGTAAATGTAGTATATTACAGAATATATATACGAGTTCGTATTACTCATTTAACCAACTTATCAGACTATAATTTGATTCATAATATCTGGTTCAGCAGATTTGTGTATACTTTTGATTAGACCTCAGTTGTATGTTACATTTTCTCAGTAATAAGACATAAACAATAGCCGTATATTCAATATTTGCACTCTGAAATAAACTATTGCAGCAGCAGCAGCTACAGTGATGTGTCCAAGAAGTGTCTGGGCAGCGTCCAGCTGTGTCCGGGGTGCGGAAAAAGACTAAAATGAACTGGACACGTCCCGGCCATGTCTAAAACGTTTTGGGCCGTGTCCGGAAAGTGTCCGTGTCCAAAACGTGTCCGATATGGACACGGGGGCTGTCTAGAAGTGTTTGTGCTTCCTAGGTAAGGGGTTTCGATAAAGCAATGGTTGGTTGTGTTGAAGGACATGCAAGGGTGTCCACATTGAAGGACATGCAAGGGTGTGGACAATGTATCATTGCCCAGATGTAGTGAAAAATGTTCACGGGCTACATTTTTGATAGAGGGATGCAAAGAAGCAAGTCAACAAAAAGGATTAGAATAGGATCTTGGAATATTGGTTCTTTGATAGGAAGGTCTTTGGACATATTGGATACTATGATTAGAAGAGAAGTCAATACAACTTGCTTGCAGGAAACCAAATGGACATTGGAGAGATGGGATTTTACCCAAATTTTTGGCATAATTCCCGAATTACAAATTTTCGAACGTATCCCGAATACCAAATTTGTGATTGTCCAAAACTAATATATATTGGATTACGTGACTTATATGAGAGTTTGTTTTTGTATATCAGTGGAACCTCAAATATCCCATATTACACAAAATATGTCTATGCATCCAAGTATACTTATTAAATTAATTATCTATCTATGCATGCAACAACAAAACTGTATATATTCAAGTTTAGTTGTGTTTAATATGTATATATCCATGTACAAAACAATATAATTGTATGTATACAATAAAGAAAGTATATTATAGACATCAAGTATATAGAGAAAAAATACTGAAAAAGTACATCCTAAGAAAAAAACTGCCTAGGGAAATCATTTTAGTATCACTCATCAATATCCTAAGCATGGTGCAAGACTTCGACTTCGTGTCGACTTCTCCAGGTGTGGAAGTGGAAGTTTGAGGGAACAATGGGGAAGTGTTGAGGAAGTTTAGACGCAAGCTTCAATAAACATCATTAAAAACTTCAATGCCATGTTTGAAACAAAATGAAACAAATTCAAAGAGAACATCGATGGAAAACTTCAAATTATTGTTAGAACCTAGAACTCTACCTTAAACATGGCATTAATAACATAAAATCACGAGTTCACAACACAAGATAAGATTCACAAGTCACAAAGTAGAGAATAGAAAGGTAGAGAGTAAATTTACTACATAATAGCAAGTCAAATACTTTCTTCTTCAAATCCAAGCACAAGGGTTACCTCTTCCAAGCTCCAACACTCAAAATAGTCAAAACACCAAGTCCTAGCACACATCACTCTTCATATCACTAATGAGTTAAGTGGGAGGCCAATTAAAGCACTCTTCTTGCTTAAATAAAACTTGAGCTAACAATTCAGTGGCCTGTCTGTGGTTGTCTAAATGCCAGCTTGTTGTGACCAACATCGGGATTAATCGACAACCTTGTGATCAAAGTGAATTGGGCCAAGCCGACATCATCTACGTTGGGGGGAAATCGGGTCGACATTATGACCAATTCGATTTATCAAGGCTTCAACTCCGCCACCCGTCAATGTCGACGGTATCGACGAAAAATCGTCCAAAATCGGTAAATTTTTAGATTTATGATTCTAAGCAGTGATATCTATAGCTACTATCCATACATTGGTATTATTCTTCTTGTTTTGGCAAATAAATCAATATTAGAAAAGTAATTAGGTATGTTCTCTTCCCATAAAGTGTATATATATCATTGGATTAACTATGAATTCATAGATTTACCTACACATATCATCAACATCATCATCATCTAAGCCTCAATCCCAACGATGTTGGGGTCGGCTACATGGATCCTTCTTTTCCAATCAACTCTGTATTTATTTATTTGGCCTTAAAGTTTATGTTTTTATGTGATGGCTGCATCAAAAAGAAAGTCTGAATTTTCCACAGAAGTCGGCTCGAAATATTTGATCTTCGCTACACTTCCCTCTGGAATCTTATTGTTCGGGTACGATCAGACAAAGTGAAAAATTCAGGATTCGACAACTTTTCCGCTCGCCAAAAAAATGGAATTCAGAAAGAAAATTTGACATATTTCGATCAAAGATTGTTCAACTATTCGAAAATAATGGAGAATAAGTTGGCTATATATATGTATACATACATACATACATATATATATATACTTAATTATACACATATATACATATATGTATATATATGCATGTATATACATGTAAATATATATATATATATATATATATGTATGTATATATACATACATATGAGATACAAATGTAGTTATTAAGGTCACTAGGCATACAATCTTATTGAATGAACAAAGCAGGAATATATTAAAGAATAGTTGAATAATAACAATGAACTGTTGGGAGAGTGGGGGTTGGAGATATAGTGTATATCAGGAGTTCTCTATACATGGTTTGGTAAATTAGAGTAAACAACTTAAAAGAGCGTAAAAGTCATGAAGAATCGTGAAAATCGTATAAATCGTAAAAAAACGGAAAAATATTGTGTGAAGCCGCGAATAATCGACGAACAATGTATTAATCATGGTGAACATTCGGGAGCCTATGTAATCACGAAAAATTGTCGACTTTCTGTAAAATTCAGAGACTTTTGTTACTATGTGACCAGACCCCCCCACAAAAAAATCATTCTCTCCGAATTCTATATATTGTATATTGTGACTCCATGGGGGGTCGGGGCGATTCTCTACTTATGACTTGCCCAAACAGCTCAATCTCCTACATGCGAAAGATAAGGGTTTTTCCTTTCCCCTTGATTTAAATCCACAACGGAGAGTCAGTGTGGCGTAAAGTGAAGATTTGGGGGAGTAGAGCGAAATCCCCGTTCAGGGGTATTCCGAAGGTGTAACCTAGGCAACGAAAGAGGGGCCCAATACTTGACCCCGAGGCGCGAACCGTCGGTTCACCAAACCATGGCCCAGTGTCACACCTCCAGGTCTGAAGGAATCTAGTGCCCCCCGACTACCTCCAGAAAAGATGTTCGTAGAGACCAAAAAGACTCGATCATAGGAAGGTTATGGTTCAGACTCTGATCAAGATGTAAAGATTCAAATTCTCTCTTTATAAGCTCTTCCCAAGTTAATTTAGGTATGCCTCTGCTTCTTTTAGTTGTGCTTTACTCAATAACCTTGTTTCGAATAGGCGCATTTGTCGGTCGTGTTGCGCATGTCCATACCATCTTGGACGACTTTCACGCAACTAGTCCTCGATGCTCAGCACCCCTACTATATTTCTGATATAGTCACTCCTCAAACGATCTTTTCTCTTTTTCTCGCACATCCATCTCAACATACGCATTTTAGCCACATTCACCTTGTTGAGACCTTGTTTCTTCACTGTCCAACAATCACTCCCATATAGCATGGCGGGCCGCATAGCTGTTCTGTAAAACTTGCTTTTTAATCTGAGCAATATTTTGAAATGTGTTATGAGGAATGCATTCAGTCAGGGTACCGTATAAGAGTATAAATGGAATGCGGGAGCTTAAACGAGACATGCTTTTTTAGACTTCTCATATTATATTTATATATATACATCTAAAAATTATGATCATTTTTGTAGATTCTAATTGGATCCAACAATTTAGCAACTAATCATTACATCATGGAATAAGAAACACTTACTTTCCAATTATCAAATGAAAAATCAACGTGATAGAATTTGAAATCCAACTCCATCAAATTGTCACATCGATGTAGTTTGACATGATAGAAGAATGGTAACAGTGAACACAGTCTATGGCGTGTCAAAAACATAGCAAAATAACATCTAAACATCTACTAGTTCAAGGGTATATGATATGAAACGAGTCTAATCATAGTTGTCTTCATCATTTGTGATAGTAAGCATATAGGAAGAAGGTAAAGAAAATAGAAGTATTCTCGAGAAGACAATAAATGGATTGGGTGTCAATAAGCTTTTACGGGAATAACAAAATAACAGGAGAAGCCAACAAATTGGCATCGGTATAACCAATCAGGAAATCAGGGAATCCAGTGAAAAGTGAAAACTAGATAGGAGAAGTAGAGATTAGAATGGAGCCAACAAAGTTGTCGTGAGTAAGCTAATAGAGAAGTAGAAGAAGAAGAAGAAGAAGAAGAAGAAGAAGCAACGCAAGCAACCTATGTTTGGTGAATAGGGAAATCAGTATCTGGAATTAGTGGAGCATTAGTAATAAAAAAAATATAGCAAGTTACGTTCAAACTAGATAAACATGAAAAAGAATAGAAATATGGAATTAGTATATCAATCTATGGCCAAAATTGGGTCCGCATGGACTTATGCACAACGGTTTTATGACCGAATCGCATATGCACCCGCATAGGCCGCATTCCAGAACACTGAATCTTAGAGGGATCTTCTGGTCACATACTACTTCAGTAGCACTCCTCCACTTCAACCATCATCTTGTGATCATGTGACAAACATCACTCTTGAACCTCACCCTCCCTTTCAATAATAGAGCCCAAGTAACGAAACTTATCACATATTGGTACATCCATTTCATCCAACTTGATTCCACCATTAACAATTCTAGATTGGCTAAAATTGCAATGCATATATTCAGTTTTGCTTCTACTGATCATAAATCCATTAGATTCCAATGCATTTCTCCAAAGTTCAACTTTATCATTCACTATTTCTTTTCTTTCATCAATCGACATAATACCATCAGCAAAAATATGCACCAAAGGATATAATCTTGAAAATGCTTTGTCAATTCATCCATAACAAGAACAAATAGATAAGGGCTGAGTGTTGATCCTTGATGTACCCATAGTGTTTGGAAAAGTTTCTCTCTCCTTCAGGAGTCCCTAACACTTGCAATTGAGCCACCATACATGTCTTTCATTAGGTCAATATATTGGATAGGCACACCCTTTTTATGCAAAACCTTTCATAATACTTCCCTGGGTACTCGATTATAGGCCTTTTCCATATCAATAAACACCATATGAAGATCTCTTTTGTTCTCTCTTTATGACCTCCTTATCAGAAAAATAGCATCAGTTGTTGATCTTCCAAGCATAAAACCAAATTGGTTGTCTGATATTTGTGTAATCAATCTAAGACTTTGATATATAATCCTCTCCCGAAGCTTCATATTGTGACTCATCAACTTGATACCTCGGTAGTTTGTGCAGCTCTGAACATCTCCTTTGTTCTTGTAGATTGGGACTATAGTACTATTTCTCCATTCATCCGGCATCTTCTTTGTCTTCATAAGTCTTGTTAAAGAAATTTTTTAACCACATGGCTCCTTCATGCCCTATAGTCTTCCATGCATCAATAAGAATACCACATGCACCACGTCTTTTACATTGTCATCTTTTTCAAAGCATTCTTTACCTCAGATAGTGAAACTCGTCGCGTGTAAGTGATATTTCGTGCATTCATGTCACCTGAGTCTCTTACATTGTTCACAGTATCTCCATTGAAAAGCTTATCAAAGTAGTTTCTCCATTGGTTCGTTATATCATCATCTTTCACCAACACCCTGCCATCTTTATTCTTGATGCATTTTACTTGACTCAAATCTCTTCCTTTCCTTTCTCCTTCTCTAGTACCCAACTTCTTATATATCTCATCAAAGTGTATGGACCTTGCCTCTTGAATTGTCTTCTTAGCATCTTTCTTTGCTTGTTTATATCTCTAAAAAGTTGCATCATCTCTAGATTTGGGCAAGCTCCTGTAGATCTCTCTTTTGAGTTCAATAGCCTTTTGTACTTCATCATTCCACCACCAAGTCTCTTTGTGGAGGCCCACACCCTTTGAACTCTCCTAAAACCTCTTTGGAAATTTTTGTGATACATGCGTTCATACTTTGCCACATCGAGTTAACATCAGAATCCAAGTTCCAAGTTTTCTTCTCAATAAGTGTATCATAAAATTTCAATTTCTTTTCTCCTCCAAGATTCCACCACTTGGTCCTTCTATTTTGACAACTGTTATGCTTACCTTTGTTGATCTTCATGATCACATCTAAAATGACCAGCCTATGTTGGGTGGTGAGTTCTTCTCCCCAGGGGCCACTTTACAATCCTTACTTTTTTATCAACATGTCTTGTAAGGAAGTAATCAATTTGGCTACAATTGCGCCCACTCTTAAAAGTAGTAAGAAGATCTCTTTTCAATATATATAAAAAACATAATATATATATATATATATATATATATATATAGAGAGAGAGAGAGTGAGAGTCATGCTAGAATACACTCGAGTGTAGTTTTTCATGATGCTATATTTTTTTCAAAAATCAAATCTGTGGATCTTCTTAAACATCTTGTGAATAGCTCATACGCAAAATTTGAGCACATTTGGACATTTATAGGTCATGTTATAAAGACCACAAAAATTATGCATTTCAAATTCGTTTCGCACGTCGATTTCATTGCGCTTGGATGGGTGACTTACACTCATCCAAATGGGCTCAAAATTTGTATGTAGCCTAGTTATATATGACGGTGAAGATCAATGATTTACGTTTTGCAAAAAATAGTCTTCATATGCAAACACACTTGAGTGTATTCGTCTGATCTGTACACTCGAGTGTATTCTAGCCTGACTATATATATATATATATATATATATATATATATATATATATATATATATATATCGGAAATGTTACAAAAATCATAACATATGTATAGATATAGGTATAAGATAACAAATAAATGAAGGGAATGTTATAAAAATTATAACACATATATACAAATAAATGAAGTAAATTCTGCAAAAATTTAATTTTCTTAAAGCCGCCTAGGCTAGGCGCGCCATAACAGGTATGAATGCCCCCAACCATTGGTTGCTTCGATCTTAGTTGCCCTTCTCTTGAGAAGCCATGTGCCTAAAGACACCTTGATCCAGGGTTTTGAAATCCGACCCATCGTAATCAGTTGAACCGATTGACCTGCCACTTGGAAGGTCTAGGAGGTTAGTTTTGGATAAAAACCTTGTTTGTCTTTAACTCGATGACCTAGCGATTCAAACTGCATTGACATGGTTGGGTCTTTTTTTCTTTCCCTCCATATATGGGCCTAAAGAGACCTTGATTCAGGGTTTTGAAATCCAACCCTGTTGAACCAGTTGAACCGATTGGCCTACCACCTGGAAGGTTTAGGAGGTTAGTTTTGAGTTGAACCCAGTTTGGCTTTAACTCGATGACCGAGCAGTTCAAACCGCATTAGCATGGTTGGGTCTTGTGCTATCCCTCCATATACGGTCATGTCATGTGACTTGTTGGACTGGACTCCCCGCTAATCCATTATTCCAAATATTGAAATATGCACTTATTAAGTTATTTGTAATTATAACTTGTATTGTGTTACAAAACCATTACTATGTCTATACACAAGCATATATATTTCACTATTTATTGGTTCATGCCTTTTTAAGCGTGTCTATGTAGCCTAGGTTTTGGGTACGAGGTCAAAAACTAGGTACACATGCCCTTAGGTGACCTAAGGGGCACTCCTAAAAATGATCAAATAAGATCACCTTCCATTTTAAGGCTAAAATATGTCTGATTTAGGCCAAACCGGGTCTGGTTTTAAGACGTTGGTTCTGAATATTGGCAAATTAGGTTTTCTTTGGCAGAATTAGGTCAAACTAGAGCATTTACAAGGAAGTTAGGTCAAATTAGGTCAGGCACTGCTAGATTAGGTCTGGTTTAGGCCAATTTAGGACAGATTAGACCAAATATAAATTGCTCTAGGTCAAATTAGAGCCAATTAGGTCTGATTTAGAACAGGTGAGATCTGATTTAGGTTAAGTTATGATTGACGAAGCTTTAAAAAGCACAATATACAGATACTCAGTAAAACCTATGTTTGAATATAACTAGATATATGTGAAATATAAAAAAAAATGCCAAACTATGTTACACCATGTGTGTGTACTACGTTGCATATGTGATGTCAAGCTAGCATCACCAAATTGGCCTAAAAGTTAAACACGAGAGTCGAGGATTTTGCGGGTTGACCTGAGCCAAATCTAGAAACCTTATCTTTATACATATCGTTATCATTAGCTCCCATCATGGATTAAAATTTCGATTAAATTGCGAAGTTTTGACCAAAATTTCTGTTTTGACCATTACCAGATCTAGAAACCTTCCCTTTATACTATGCACCCTAGGCGGCCACCTGGCCTCCAAAACCTGGGCGTCCAGCCTAACTATGCTGTTGGGTGGCCTGGGCGGTCGCCTAGGCGCCCACTGGGCCTAAAATCTGGTCGGTTTTTATTCTTCTTATCTTTTTTTTTTCATTTCTTTTTTATATTTATTCTTCCCTCAATCTTTCCTCTTGTTTTTTCTTATTCTTTACAGCTCCATCAAAGAGCACAATTGTTGCAATGTTACGGCATTCCCTCTTTATTTTTCGTTTCTTATTTTTGTATTACCAAGAAGCAAATTGCTGCTATGTTATGGAGTTACTGGTGCGGCACTATTATGATATTATCCATTTACTGCTGATCTACTTACTGATTTAGTATATACTAGTATACTACAATGGGTTTTTTCTTCTTCATCCTCCTCATTTTATAATCAGTATATAAATCTCTTGTTTGAATGTACTCACATTAATACAATGATAATTTCTTGTTTGCATTTTCAGTTTCTACTCCAGCATTCCTATATTGGTACAATTATTCATATGTGTATTATAGTCACTATATTGTTTCTCATCTTTCTACCAATTTTCTTCTGCTTTATTTTTCTCTCTCCATGGTTTCACCATATGTAAGGTTCCTGCTGCATGATGCTCTGCTTTCTCTTTTCATTTTTGTTTTTTCTTTGTTCATCGTCTTCCTCAACCTTCTTATTAAATTCTTATTGAAATTTGTTATTCTTCCTCAAGTAGACCAATGTTCTGTTTTCCTTTTCTGTCCTCTTAGTAATTCCTATTGATTCATATATTGATCATAGGTTAATTAATATATAACTCTCTCTCTCTCTCTCTCTCTCTCTCTCTCTCTATATATATATATATATATATATATATATAAACATATAAAAAATAAAAAGCCTAGGAATGCATAGGCCTCCGCCTAGGCTGTTTGGGTGTCCTTAGGGCCTAGGCAACGCCAGGTCGCCTGCCGCCTAGACAACCTAGGTGGAAACAGAACATGATTGCATAAATAGGGTACAGTTAAGGTTAATGTGTGTTAGATCCATGCTAGGAAACCTCCAGAAGCAGTAGTTCTGATATGCACTGTCCACTGTGTTAGATCCAAGCTAGAAAACCTCCAGAAGCAGTAGTTCTGATATGCACCTTTGTTTCTAGCATTCTAGATCTCATTGGAAAGAACCCGATAGGTACTATACATTGGACATGTCAACATCTGGTTTTCATTCTTTGAGTTACACTTTTTGCTTTGACAAGGGTAGATCAAGTTTTAGTCACCTGACTTACCATGAATTTCTTGACTTCAGAATCATCTTATAGCATGGTTATCAGAACCGAACCGAACTGAACCGGTCACAGTAGCGGTTCGGTCCTCCCGAAGAGCCGGAAATAGCATTGAACCGGCACGAAATTGGCGAACCGGTGAACCGGTCCGGTTTCTTATCAACCGGCCGAGTCTGTCACTTGGCAAGTTAAGCGGCCACGTGACCCCCGTGAGGCTTGAACCCTTGTTACACAATACCCCAAAACCCAAACCCTCGACCCCCACTTCCGTAGGAGCCCTGGACCCTGCCTCTCTTGTTGGAGATGTGGTCGTCATCGCTCCTTGAAGCTTCGTCGTTGCCCTCTGAAGCTCCATTGTCGCCGTCGTAAGTGCTTCCGCTCTCCCTGATGTTGGTCGACGGTTGCAACTACTGGCCTTTGAAGCTACTAGGTCCACCGTCGCATGTTGTGCCACCAGGTCAAGTGCTTCTCTCCCTCCTCTACCCCTTTCTCCTCCTTTACCTCTTCCTTCTCGTCTCCCTCCTCTCTCTTTCACCTCTTCCTCTATTCTATCATCTACTATGATTTCCCCCTATTCCTCTCCCCCTCTAAATTTTATGGCTATTGATATCTTTTTCCTTCCTTCTTTCTTCCTCCCCTTGTTTATGCACTAATTACCTCCCCCTTCTTCTATCTCTATGTTATGCTCTCCATCACAGACATAAGCCAACACCAACTACTCAAATGCTTACTGCGTTGCGGAGTTGAGTAGCTGAGTAGTTGCGCTGCCTTCCTGCTGTCCTGCGAGTGATGTGAGGTTTTTATGATTTATAATGATAACGCCATTCTCATTAACTGATTCTAGCAAGTGTTAGATGATTGCAACTCCTATTTATTGACGTGGTTTTTAGATGATTGCATAATTTGTATTGTTCATGAATAGAATCTCATCTTCTCCTTAATTGTAGTGTTGGTTATTACCATATGTTTACTTTGTTGAAAATTATATATATCTATATAAATTTATTACTTGTGATATAATGTTGACGTCACCGGTTGAACCAGTGAACCAAGAACCAGAGGCCTCACCGGCTCCGCTTACCGGTTCGAATCTGACAAGCCTGTCTTATAAACTCCTTTGACTTGTTTTTAATCAGGTCTTATTACTGCAAGATACAAATTTCAGCTATTTTGAAAGCAAAACCATGATCAAGACAGTGATTTGGGTCCAATCAACTGTTTTATGATATGAATGGGTCCAATCAACTGTTTTATGATATGAACATGTTGATATCCAGTCCAGTCAGCTAACAACATAAATGTTGACAGATTATGCTTCTCAAAATGAATGTGTGGAATTTATTAAAAGTTTTAAGTTTTAACATTCCCCCCAAAAAAAAGATGTCGCAACTAACAAAATTCATTGAAATAGTTGGAAACTTAGCTAAATTACACAAGCAAGTAAATGGTAAGGTAGTTTCTATTAGTGGTCCCCACAAAAATCAATATTTTAATCAGATTTTTGAATTTCAAACAGAATTTTGAATTGTTTCAAAGCTTTGCCGCATCTCAAGTGCCACCAAACCAATGGAGATAGCCTTATGATACACCCTTAAGATACTTCACTCTGCGACAACACAAAAACACTATGAAAAAGGGCTTGAACCATGGTTGTCAGAACCGAACCGGACCGGCCGGTTCAACTGGTTGGACCGGGAACCGGCCACTCTAACGGTTCGGTCTAGCCCCAGACCCGAAAATAGGCAACAACCGCTGTCAAACCGGTGAACCGGTCGGTTGAACCGGTAAATCGGCGACTCGGTCTGGTTTTTAGTAACCGGCTGGTTGTTTCTAAGGGGGCAATTTTACTAATACGCGTGAATCTAGGGGTGAAAACCCCGACACTCCCCACCCGCCCCCCGATACACGCGAGTCCTCCCTCCAGCCGCGTTCCTCCTTTCCCTAGCGAGGAGAACAAGAGGAGCCCAAGCATGGAGCTACAGACCGCGACGAAGATGGTGAGCCGCCGCCGTCGACGATGAGCTGCAGCCAAAGCCGCCGCTGGAAGCTCCTGCCAAAGCCTGCGCTTCCACCACCCATCCTACCAACAGCAGCTGTCGTAGCTGCATCCTCGCTACAGCTGCAGGTACTGTTGATTTCTCCTCTTCTTCTGCTTCTATTCTTCTGCTACTCCTCTCTTTCTTCTAATCATATTCTTCTTTTCGTCTTTTACTATTTTTCTTCCAGTTGTCTTCGTCTGCTCCACCCCTTTTTCTACTACTCTTTTCTACGGTTTTTCATCCTCCCCTTCTTCTACTCCTCTCCTTTCACCGCTCCTCTTTTATTCTCTCTTCTTCTTCTTCTTCTTTTATTCATCTTTTTCTATGCCTCTCCCCCCTTTCTTTTATGCGTCTTCTTCGTCCTCCTCTCTGTACGACTCCCGTTCTTCCTCTACTGACTCCTCTAGTGCCTTCTCCCTTGATCCTGTTCAAGGCTTGATTTGAAGTTTTCAGCTCACGGACATGCTGCTGTTTGGCTGCTGTCATTTGAACTATACTACGATCACAATTTGATTTGTAGCACTTCTATAAGGTAACACTCTGTCCCGTATATAAATTACTGATTTGATTGCCAGTCTATTACGGGTTCTTCAATCTTCATAGTTTGGTTCCTATCATTGTTAACTGTCATATTAATTTTGTGTCCTAATTTCCTGTTTGTACATAATTGACTATTACTTGATTATGGCTGATTAATGCTGCTTAGAATTATCTATTACTGTATTCTTAATCAGTAACTACGGTTCTTAGTATTGATTGTTGAATGTGTTCGGACGTATTATTTGATTCATTTCCTAACTACATCTTTTGGTAGTGTTAGATATTTTAGTATGTGGAATGCACCAACATATAAATTGTTGAAAGTGAGTCAAAGTAGCAAGCTATTAAGTACTGTGAAATTATTTTCTTATCCATGTCTCACATATGTATATTTGCCATGATTTCCATATATTTTAAATTTATTCTATTATTTATAACGTCTTGCTGACGTCATCGGTTGAACCGGTCCGACCACTGGTTGAACCAGTGAACAGAGAACCGAAGGCCTCACCGGTTCGCTCACAGGTTCGGTTCTGAAAACTATGGCTTGAACTACTCTCAAGTCAGCAATGCCCTACTCCCAAGGCCCACTTAACAACTCAAGCAGAGAGAGAAACAAATTTTTTGAATATGATGAATGGATGATCATTCGTTGTCTATCTCATTCTCAATCTATCAGACACCATCCATCCTTGCATTGTTGAGAAGGAACCAGGGCCACCTAGTATGGTTATTTGTGGAGTATGCGCCCTGTTAGCTCAAATATTGTGCTTTGTGTTTACAAGCAAACTTGTGTATTCAATCCATGATTCTCCCACTTTAAATCTTCTATTCCAAAAACAATCATACAAAACAGACTCCCAAGCTTAAGGAGTATCTACTCCATTACATAAAATGGTTTGCAATGGTCAAGCATAGATCATAACAGAAGTAACCCAATTGGAGTGTGATTTTGGCAATTAAAAAGATTACACCTACTTAGAGAGATCATAATTGACAAAGATGAGGTTTGGATGAGAAAAACAGGAATGATGTTAAGTGGCAACACTGATGAATAGTGGTGATGGTGCATTGCTGCACTATCTGTGGTCATGCATGTCATTATGGAAGAGAGAGGTGAGGAATTAGGATAAAGATTATAAAAGGCAGGTTTGATTTAAAAATTAAATGGGAAAAGTGATAAGGGGCTAAATCCTCGTATGGTAGCATAAACCAACCACATCAAACAAAATTACCATCAACTTTCAACATGGATAATGTGGAATTCATGCCGGGAAGGACCAATGAATTGGAAAACATGTTGAGCGGTCGCTTGATCGGTCAGGAGTAGCAGCCGTTCAAAAAAGTCATTAAGCGTCAGTCAGGCGGATTTGCATTAATCGTCCACTTAATTGCTGTTTTTCCCACTTAACCGACCGCTTGTTCAGAAAACAAACGGCCGTTTTTTCCCCTTTTTGTGAAAAACGCTCAGCTGGCCAGCAAAAACCCACTTAACCCGCAGGCCCACTAATAAGTTAGAAGAAAGGAAAAAAAAAAAACCTGACCCACTTGCCTGGGACGCAAGTAAACGTGTTCCCTTCCGCGACGCAACAGTTCCGCGGCTTGTTCCCCGACGATTTCTTCTCCGCTGCCCTTCCTCCTGTCCTGTGGAGGCTCCTCCCTTCCGGCCATCCCTTCTACACCCCCAGGCGACCTGCTAGTGCAAGCTTTGGAGGGAGCCAGACTTCTTCTCCTCCTCTGGCAGCTCTTGCAATATCTGGGCGCTAACCTGTTAAGCCAACTCTCTCTGCCTTGGCCGTTGGACGCCAAAGCAAGTCTCGCTGCTGCTTGCAAACGTGAAGAAAGGCTTCTACAGCTACATCCAAGGTAAACCCTTCTATCTTACTTTTCTTTACCCCTTGTTTCCCTATTAACGCTTCTACCTATCTAATACTATTTATGTATGTCGTTATTTTATGGTCGCATGCTCTATAGTGTATACAGATTTGTATTTCGTTTTGTATGTGACCTTTTTGTAATTTAGTTATGTTCCTAAGTACTGTAAGTCGGTAAGTTAGTTTTACTTTTGGTGTGTTAAATACTACTAGCCAATCTACTGCTGACTGCTCTGACCTGTAACTAGTCTATAGATCATACTTGGATGACCTTAACACTGCTGTGACACTTGATAAATACTGATTTGGATGATCTTGATACTGCTGTGAATTGAGTGTGTGAATTGAGTGTACAGCTGTGACTTAATAAACACTAATATTAGAATGCAGAATTGTATCTTTATTTTCATGTTGGTGTTGTGGCGCTTCTTCAATTGAATCAACTTATTTTGATGCTGAAACTGCTCCATCTACAGGTTTGATACTAATTTACATTTATTTCTTCATGACTTAAATTTATTTAATATATTTGTATTTGTTCAATCATAGCCAACGAGCAGTAGCCCAGCTGGTCGCAGCTCGAGGCCCCTCACGAAGGGTCCCGGGTTCGACTCCCACTGGAAGCGTTGCTCGGAAATGAATTTCCCACAGCATCAGCCGGCCTCTGATGCGACTTATTGAGATACCAGTGTGCAGACGCACGGGTCTCCTGGTTTTACCATCCCTACTATTTGGGCCTCCGCCTTGGGGGTGGGTTTCCCCCAGCAATCAAAAAATTTGTATTTGTTCCATCATTATTTTATAGTTGTGTTATAAGCTATTTGAATGTTTTATATTGTTTTTAGGTGTTTTGATATATATATATATATATATATATATATATATAGTCAGGCTAGAATACACTCGAGTGTACGGATCGCACGAATACACTCAAGTGTGTTTTCATATCAAGATTATTTTTTGCAAAATATAAACCGTTGATCTTCACAGTCATACTATAACTAGGCTACATACAAATTTTGAGCCCATTTGGATGAGTGTAAGTCACTCATCCAAGGGCAACAAAATCGACGCGCGAAACTAATTTGAAAAGCATAATTTTTGCGGTCTTCATAACATGAGCTATACATATTCAAATGTGCTCAAATTTTGCGTATGAGTTGCTCACGAGATGTTTAAGAAGATCAACGGATTAGATTTTCAAAAAAAATATTGCATCATGAAAAACTACTTGAGTGTATTCCGCTCCGGATACACTCGAGTGTATTCTAGCCTGACTCTCTCTCTCTCTCTCTCTCTCTCTCTCTCTCTATATATATATATATATATATATATATATATAAGTTCCTAACAATATATTATTTATAATTTATATGTGTTTGTGTAATTTTGCATAAAAATTTATATAAAATTGAAACCCGTTTTTTTCAAAAATCGCCGCTTAACGCTTAACTAGTTACAAGGTGCCGTCCGCACGCTTACCGTTTAACGCTTTTTATAACATTGGGAAGGACTATAGCTAAAACAGAAGTTGACTGGGTCCTCTAGTACCATGCAACTGGGTGGACATAGGCCTAAAAAACCAAGAACACACTTCTAGAATCAAATATGAGCCATGATAAAATTTAGAGGGCATGGACACAGTGACTTATTAATAAAATGTACTTGCTTCAGAAATTTGTAAATGGAGATGAAAGTATATATTTACATTTCCAATGTAGCACAAGCTTCAAAGCACTCAATTTTAGCCTGAAAAAAGGTTTACCTTCATTCTGATATTTAAATATCAAGGAAAATATGTGAACAATTTTGGCATACAAATCTTGATATTTGAATCCACCCTGTCTTACTTAAATTTTCTTTTTTATCTTATAAAATTATCTAGCCAACCCTAACATGGTTGGGAGTGAGGCTTAGATGATGATGATCTCATAGAATTAGCCAAAAAAACTGCAAGAGAAATGTTGTGCACATGTTAAAGACCAGAAGGAAAACAAGTCCTACGGGTCATTACAGGACATAGCATGATAGGTATAGCGCTACTCATATCACATATGACACATAGCATCTAAGAGTTAACATGCACGTTATAGACCAGAAGGTTAACAGTGCTATATAAGTTATTACAGGACAGAGTGTGATAGATTAAATGCCCCTTTGGTTGCAAATATTATCTGCAAATGACAATCCACGCCTATTGTAAAATGCTTACGGTGTTCTTTGTCAAATCTAGAAGGATACACAAATGCAAAAATGTCAAAAGGGGGGCAAGAAAGAGTATTGCTTTACTGAACTTCCAACCAAAAGTAGTACAAGTCTGGAAGCTGGCATATGTTTCGAGCATGTCAAAAGAAGCGTCTTGAGAGTGGTTACATCTGGTAGATGTCCAAATTACTCTTGGTAGAAGCCTAAGTCAGCATTTTTTGGAAGTATTCAGTATTTTTATTACGTTTGGAGGAAACAAATTCTTGGCTGAATATATTTGCTTGGAAGGAAACAAATGCTTGCTACTTTGCTAGGACATTTGCACTTAGATAAAATTAGTCTTGGTGGGAATTCTTTACTTGGAAGCTGTTAAGAGTTATCAAGTCATATGAAATATAGGCCAAAGTCTGTAGGCAATCCAATCAGTGAGTCTGATAGAGTTCAGTCAGGCCCGGAATAGTGTCCACCACTCCTATATATAGGAGAGGGTTTCTCTTGTAACGAACAAATTGTCTATATGATCCATATAACATTTCCGCCTACAAAAAATTTGGAAAATAAATGTTTAGTTGGAGGAAAATATATTCATGATAGAAAGTGAATTGCGTGTGTGGGAGGTCTATAGGCGGAAATTCTTTACTTAAGCGGATCTAAATTCTTACCGGAATATTCTCTGAAGTGACTTAAATTCTTGGTGGGAAGCTTTTTTTTGAAAATAAATTATTGGTGAAAAGGTGATACTTCTTGGTCTGAAAATATATCAGGAGGGGAATATATTCCTGGTCGAAAATATCTTTAATTAGGCTCCCAATTGGTTCGATGTAAGTGGATTAAAAAGTTAAGGAACTCAAGTTCCAAAATAAGCTTTCAGATTGGTTTCTAGTAAGTCTGGAAGATCAGTTCTGGGATATTTTGAACTTTCACAAGTATATATAGGGTTTTGTTTCTTCCTTTCTGAGAAACTAGGGGGCAAAACAAGTTTGTGTTGGTGCTAGCACTGTGTGTTTGCCTCTTGCGGGGGCCATCTGATTGTCCCGGAAACCAAAGTGCACATCTTTTTATCGTTCATGCTCCCTCACCGAGAAACGAAGCATTTATTGGATCAGCCTGGCGTGCTGTGTTGCGTTCGTTTTCTGCCCCGGGATATTATCTGTCATTGGATTTATCTTGTATCTGATTTATCTATAGCACTATGGTGCCAAATGCTCCTCGCAATACTCTCGCCGTCATTTTCAGCAGTGTGATACATCGGTACGATAAGATTTGCATTGGTTAGACAAACCAAGTTTATTCCATTAAACTTGTAGGACTATGACACTAGCTATTCATAAACACTATAGGATAAACCTACTATGTCTACAATAATCAATCGAGTTATACTAGGAGCTGAAAATAGCTGGCTTCGATATACGGGAATGGGAGGATTGACAATTTTCATATTATTTGATATGATGAGGTGTAAGGTTTGTATAATTTGGTTGTTAAGCTGTCGTTAAGATACGAGGATGAGGGGACTAACACTTCTTAGATTATCTGACATGATGAGATATGAGGTTTTTTTGTATAATTAGATTTTTATAATAATGTAAGATCATAGAATAATGGGTTGTATATTATTGCTTATATACGATATTCACATGATGTAGTTCGAGCTTCATCAAACCCATCACATGGAAGTCATTTTTTGAAAGGAAAAAAATTGAAACCAATCACCTGTAATCTATTTCCAAGCTGAACTTAATTTCCTAGAAAATGAGTTCCTTGCAAACTCCAGTTCCAACAAACTAATTGGACCCTTTGAGAAAACCAAATATCTTAGAATGAAGTTTTAATTTGTGTGACTAGATGCTTAGTGAACAAAAAGTTACTTGGCAAATACATTTTCCCCATCAAAATGGGGAGCAAGAGACAGGCCAAGACAGGCTATATTTCCCCGAGGTTCTGCGTTCACATTTTCCCCTTCTCCATTAACTTGGAAACCAAAAAACAATAACAAACTCTCCTAACCCTCCCTGTCCTTCTCTTCCCCACCATTTCCCATGTACGAAATACAGCATAGATCTCTCCTCATTCTGCAGACTTGGATAGTTTCATAATTACTAAAACAAACTAATTGGACCCTTTGAGAAAACCAAATATCTTAGAATGAAGTTTTAATTTGTGTGACTAGATGCTTAGTGAACAAAAAGTTACTTGGCAAATACATTTTCCCCATCAAAATGTTGAGCAAGAGACAGGCCATATTTCCCCGAGGTTCCGCGTTCACATTTTCCCCTTCTCAATCAACTTGGAAACCAAAAAACAATAACAAACTCTCCTAACCCTCCCTTCCCTTCTCTTCCCCACCATTTCCCATGTACGAAATACAGCATAGATCTCTCCTCATTCTGCAGACTTGGATAGTTTCATGATTACTAAAACACCAAAATACTCCTTGCATCAACTTTATTGCAGCTTATTTGTGTTCAACCTCTTACCATAGCTCGCAGATCTGACTATTAGTAACATTAATACTATTAAGGAACTCAAAATTTCCACTTCCCCCTCAGCTAAGTAACCAGAAAACGTTAACAAGTTTCCCCTCTTTTCACCTTTTCCCTTCATTCCTCATCATTCCATTTGTATCAACTACCAAGCAACTTAAATCTCTCCTTTTCAGTCTGACATCTTGGGTCATCAAACTTATCCCTCCTTCCATAAAATTTGCCACTTCTTTATTTACTTCAACCTTTTAGTCTTTTATCATAGCTTACATATCTACTATATGAGTAAGCTTTAGTTCAAAAGCTAATGACATTACTCGTATTTAACCCTATAAAAAAGAGTCTCTGTCTCGGCTCTCAGCTTGCTTGCTTTTCACAGTTGTGCTTTAGCCAGCTTTTTTTTTCGGCCCGTCATTTCTTTTTTTCAGTCTGTCAATTAGTTATGTGCCAGCTTTTGTTTTCTTTTTCCAACTTGCTTTCTTGGATAAACTTCTAACTGGCCAACGGCATTAGCACCAAGAGCTCAAAAAAAACTTCGACAGGTGTGTTTAACAGCTTGGCACACCGGACTGGCACTGGTAAAACAGCATATTTTTGCGGCTAAATGTTTGCTATATTTTTGCAATTAAATCTCGACTGACATGCTTACCCGAATTCTTTGGATAGGCTTGACAAAAGTTCAACCATTTGATTTTCAGGAATCTGCGTTCCAAGCGCTCATTACACGCTAGAGGGAGCCAACTGACATTTAATCAAGATGTTCTCTTTTAGGAGGTCATATGCAAATTATTGAGGGTGAAATTGGCAGATGTCCAGGAAAGAGAGGCGTATCAAGAAAATGTATTTTGTGTATTAATTATATATTGGTCTAGAATACAAAAAGGGAGCACATACAATTTTGGTAATCACATGTCAGAAATCAGATCGAATCCGTTGAAAGTTAATCAATTTATTCTCTTTTAGCGAGTTATATGAAATTTTTGTGAGTACTGATCAATAATCATATATCAATCGTCAACTTGCACATGCCAAGAAAACAGAGCAAAGTAAGTTTGATAATCACACATTGCCGAGAGGCTAACTGAAAGCTAATCGAGTTGTTCCTTTAAAGAGGTTGGTTGTAAATTATTGTGAGTACTAATTATATATTAACATCAACATGCATGTCTAAGAAGGAGAGCACATGTGATTTCGATATCGACACGCTACAAGTTGGGAGTCAGCTGACAGTTAATCAAGCTGTTCTTTTTAGTAGGTTGTATGTAAATTATTATGAATAGTAATTATATGTTAGTCGTCAATAGGCACACGTCCAAGAAGGGAAATAGATATAATTTTAGTAATGACACCACAAAGTTGGAGGCAGTCAAAACTGCATATCAACGTAGTTGTTCGCTATCAGCAGAGTGTCTCTAATTACTGTCAGACTACATATAACTTTTTTTGTTTGTCGTACACCAGCCTGTTTGACATATTTTTCCAACCATATTTGTTTGAAACACCTTTCAAACAACAAACTAGATTTATTATTTTCAATAGCTATTGTGCTTTAATCGAATATATCACATAATATTTAGTAGCATTGTATTATTTAATTTAATTGTGTAACATGTGCTTAGCACGTGTCTTCCGCTCGTATTATAAATGATTCAGCAAGTTAAGAAAGACATACAGTTCTTCGAACATTTATCTTGACCCAATCAGCTGGTGGCCCTACATCAACCACCATGGAATCCGTCCTGTAGCACAAAATAAAATAAATACTTCACAAAGCAGGCAGAGTGTTGAACATGCACGAGGGCAATTCTTGAAATTCTAAACAACAATAAAAGATCAATCTTAACTGATGTTTAGCCATTTCTGTATGAGCCATTTTAAATGGACGTTCATTCGAAGAAGTTTTTTTTCTTTTGAAAACACCTATAACATGAAAGCTTTAGGAAGTTGCGTATCACATTCTAACAATGAACTGTAGAAAAGCATACCAATGTTCTTTAGATGCTTGTCACGTTTTAGAAGTGAAATCGAACTCTTATCCTGCACAAAATAATTAATAAGTCCCTATCTCATACATGAGAAGAATGGCTTATGACGGGAGAACACAATAAGTCCCTGTCTCATAGAAACATGTAAAGTGACCACGATCCTAACGCAGTTTCATGCTATCAAATATTAGAAAGTATTAATCTCATGGGCAGACAAACGGCTTTAGTCTTCCAGTAATGGTTTAGCATATAAGCAGTGTTTCTATAAAAAAATAGAAAATGTCATTTCTGGAGAAAACCTTCCTCCAAACCACGACCACAGTATTACTAGGAAATGCATTTTTTTTACCGTAAAAAACCCAAGCAATTGCCGTTGATTTAATTCCTTTTCTAGCATAAAACTGGCGCACTGAAATGATTAAAAGATGAAGTCCGAGCCAGAATCCATGTGTTCAAGTTTTATTTAAATGATGTCTGCAAGCTACCGTGATAACTAAAATCGCCAAACAAAGATCATAAATGCCAATATAGGACCTTGATTATTGGATCACCAACTTCACCATTGCTTAGAAGGCGTTGGGAATGCCAACCCTGCATTGCACGGACAGCAGAGTCCCGTTTAGCTCTTCCTGACCCAGCTGCTTGATTACCACCGGTCTGGAGGGTAAACCATAAACCCAAGATGATAAATGGCAGTTAAATAAATTCTAATATCAGAATCTTGAGAAAATCGTTCACTCAGTAACCAGATAAATTTACCTGATTTTCAACAGACATGGGCTCTGGCAGTGAAGATACAGGCACTAGCAGCTCCCCAGTTCGTATTTTGTGTTTCTCATATTCGAGAAGGGCCTGAACAAAGTTACAGATGCATAAGTTTGTGCTCCAAAACAAAAAATAAACTGAAATGGGAAAAGATCTGAAAAGTTTGTAGATGTGCCCAACTAGAATATATTGGTGTATTGTGCTTGCAACATTTCAGAAAATATTCCAGTAACTTTAATGCTTAGACAATGTGAAATATTTTATAAAATACGTCTTCATTTCCAAAATGATTTTATTTAATTATAAGGACACTCTTGCCAGTACTAGCACTAATATAACTAAGCTTTGTTATACATTGAATATAGAACCAAATACAATACCAGCACCAATCTAAGCCTCAATCCCAATGAGGTTGACTGCAGCTACAAAGATTCCACTATCCAGATTAACAGCTGTCCCGTAATCAATAATTCAAACTAAGCTGTAAACGAGCTCCTGACTAGCTGACATGTTATTTTTAGTCAACACTTTACTTTCAATAGCTGGATTCAACGTCCAATGTAGTGCATTCAAACAATCAAATGTGCCAAAGTGGCATAGTTCATCCTCGCTGTTGGCAACCCATATTTCCGGAAATAGTCATTTGAAATAAGATATTCCCTCGTCTTCCAATGCATCCATCTCAGCATCATTATTTCCGCAACACTAATTTTCAGACATTTGGTTTTTTCACATACCAATATTTACTTTCATACAAAATTGATGACTGTGAACACTTTATTGAAATTACCATTCAAGCTTATAGTAAATCCATGATTGCACAATCTTTAGTTGCAAAGTTACAGTCCTCTCGTGTACATCTATGAAGCATTCCTTTGATATTCGCAAAAGCGAACCTGAAGGCTGCTCTTTTACTAAGTATCTCAGAAAGTATGAGCCTGGAATAGGCTGTCGATAGAGAGGCCACAGCATGACCAGAGGCACATCAAGTTGAGCTAACATCCCTTGTAGCTTACAATATTTGCTCATAGTAGGAGAGTTTCGCCTTAAAATTCTCCTTTAGCGGCAACACTACACTGGGTCTTTTGATCTTTTCTCGGAATAAGCCTACTAGAAGGATTCTTTCTGGTGATTATTCTACACTGTAAGTACAACTTGCCTAGTTTTTGAATCACATTTCTTTTCGATTGCACAGATCTGAAGTGCTAGGACCTTAGTTATCAAGGCGCCCACCTAGGCGGCGCCTCAAACTAGGCGCCCAGCCTATTAAGTACATTATGTGAGCGTCTAAGGCCTTTTAGGCCCAAATTAAGCCATTCAAAGGTTAAATTAGCATGAAAGTCTGGATTTGGTCAAATTAGATCAGCTTGAGTCAATTTATGGTAGAAATAGGTAGGTCTGATTTAGGCAAAATCAGGTCAAATTTTGGAAAATTAGGGGGAAACAGGTCTCATTTGGGCCATATTGGTAAGTCATCATAGCTTATTTGTTTTAAAAAAATTACTTCCTTATGTCTGTTTTTATTGCTTCTTTTTTATCCTTTCTCCTGCATTTTATTCCTAAATCCTACTGCTGCTGCATCATTTTTGTGTGTTAATCCTCCTATATCCCCTCCTAAATCCTACTACTGCTGTGTTTTTTTTTTATTCTGTTTGCTTCTAATCCTCATTTACATCACCTATGCTTCGTATGTTGTTGATGTTGTACTTTCTATTTTCCACTTTTACATCACCTGTTCCTCGTGATGTTGCTAATGTTGTTAATATTTCTTTTCTTTTCTTTCCCATCCT
Source organism: Alisma plantago-aquatica (assembly GCA_963693085.1). Classification (NCBI taxonomy): domain Eukaryota; kingdom Viridiplantae; phylum Streptophyta; class Magnoliopsida; order Alismatales; family Alismataceae; genus Alisma; species Alisma plantago-aquatica. The sequence continues at coordinate 798,060,204 of OY856413.1, read as the reverse complement.
ACATTTCCTCTCTATTGAGTTGCAACCTCTTCCCACCTTTTTTTTCCATGTTTTCTTTTATTTCTTCTCTACATCTCCAGCTCCAATTGTTGTTGCATGCTTGTTGATATTACTTCCCTTTTTTTTCCTTACTATCATCGCCTGCTACTGCTGTCATAGCCTCATTCTGCCCTCTTTTTATGTTTCCTATATGGTATTATATGTAGTAATTATGTATAATAAGAAGTAAATTAACATACTGAAAAAAAATACAAAAACAAAAACGCCCAAAAGAGCCTAGGCGCCCCTTGGGAAATGCTGACCGCCTAGCCAACTTGACAACTATGGCTAGGACCCAAAGAAGCTGCAGAGGACTTCTCTTGTAAAGTTCTTTCCTCATTTCTCAAAGTATAGACATCTCCTTCCTTTTCTCACATATTAGAAGTTGCAGCACCATTGTCCCCAAAGAAGGAAGAAATTCTTGTCCAAGGATATGAGAAATACTCCATTCATAGTCAGAGGCTGCAGGAAACTAGAAAATGTAATTATTGTTCCTAGATTTCACATTTTCTCATCACCAAGAGTTTTATTTGATGGGTATAAGGACATGATTGAAGCAAAAGGACAGTTTTCTTCCGAAGTGTTTCCCAAGAAATTTTGGATGGTTCGCGTTCTTCATCTGAGTAAGACCTCGTCATAAACTTACCCCAAAAAGGATCATGTCCTACAATCAAACTTCTATCATTTACATTAGTGTTGAGGCAAGCAAGAAACGGGATAAGATAAATCCTATTCTTATGTTTGCAGAAATTCTCCTATTTAGCCTTTAATAATAAAATCAAAAAGTAAAATCCATAAACCAGTCTTAGTTTTTTAATTGGTTTTTTTCCTATTAGAAGAGGGATCGCAGTCTTAGTTTATTTGTCTCACATGTAAAGGTAGATACCATTGGCACTTTGTATGTGGTCATACACCTTCACTTTAGTAAGCTGTATAACCAAAGGCAGATAGATTCCAAATTATGAAATGTTGTTCTTTGTTTCTGTGGGAAGGGACTATCCAAGATTCCAGCTTTTTATCATTGGCATACCAGGTCTTGACCAGCTTCGGTTCTTTATTTTCTGGCACCTTATTTCCCACAATGACTGGTCTTTTTTTCCAAATGTGAAACACCTGAGGAACAATAACACAATTCATGCAGTTCAAGGAATCCGCCCTTACACAATTAGTTTGTATATGGCATGGATGATTAACGACCTTGATTTGGCAACACTTCTCTCAACAGCCCTTAGCAGATGATGATAAAAAAGCAGCCCATATGAACCCTAAAGAACGCCATATAGGCTGGTGAGGAGATAGGAGGAAGGGGCATTAAAGGCTAAAAGCATAGACTGTACCAAAGAAAAAACTGTTATAAACTTTCAGCCATCATTTGTATAAATGAATATTGTGAGAACATAGGCTGTGGTTTGTGGGCCATGCAATCATAAAATCCAGTTTGTATTGATTTTGAGCATCATTGTCTGAATGTTAAAATAGAAAGAATAAAAAATCTCGGATCGGGACATTATGAAGAAGTAGGGCATTAATCAAGGATATAAAAACTGAATTCAAGGTGGAAAAACTAAGCCAACGGAAATGGACATTCAGGTACAACTAATGCTTAGCTTGAACTACAACCCAAAAAAGAAGACTAATAATCCTTAATTGGTCTAAGGACCACAAAATTAAAATATAAGTCGGAAAATAAGTTGTGAAGCGCGTCTCATTTGAGGGGACTCGGGGGAGGGAGAGGTGTTGGCTTGACAGCAAAGTGGCTGCCTAGGTGCATGCCTTAACCCATAGTTTAAACTTTCGACGAAATTGTCGAAATTTCAGAAATTATTTCCATACCTATGGCCATCGAAATGACTATTGAACGCACTGACCATCGAATTTTTTCTTTCTTTTTAGTATATACTATATGGAGTTATGGACTACCTAGAGCATATTTGTTGCATAGCTGTGTTTTTAAGTATATATATTGTGCTTGCAAACTACAATGACTTAATTCATTGATTTCACCATTGAAAATTGATATCAAAATTCTCCATTGAAACAATTCCGGGTCCTTCACTCACGAATGAGCAGACCCCACCCTCCACATATCCAATATGAAATATTATTTCATATTTGAGTAAATCTGCAATAGAGTATATAATTCTGGCAAAATTTCATAAATGTATTCCTTCAATTTGCCATCAAAACGTCAGGAACACATTTATCAAAATTTTGGTAAATTTTGTCTCTGTAGCCACTGAAAAAACATCAAAACCGGACATTTTCTTCCTTTCCTTAACCAGTAATGGGTTGCAGCACTAGACATCCTAAACGAGCACACAAGTATTCATGTGTATTTGTAGCTTCCAATTTTAATGATAGCCCACATTTTTGTATCCATCTAAATATCAATTGCATTTAGATTAATAATTGTGAAGGGGTGTATACGATTATGTTGTGTTGTTTTATTGATATGTACACCCCTGTCATATATATAGGAAAGGAGGCTATTACAAGGTAGCATAAAGGAAACGACTCAACCCTAATGGGCCACGGGCAACAGGCCCATTTAACAATAGAATAATTAACCTAATAACTAAATAGGATTATATTATAACACTCCCCCTCAACTTGGAGCATGGGTGAACGCATGTCCAAGCTTGGAGTTACATGACTTGATTGAACGACAAGAAATAAACGATAAATGAAAGATAAATATGTCACTCCCCATATTAAAAAAATTGTTACTCCCCCTTAAACAATACTTCCTAACTGAAAAGATATGATTACACCTCTTTGAGATGTGTTCTGCAGGTTGGAGAAGCTCGAGCTTTGAAAAAGGTCTTTCTCTTGAAGTGCATCTGGAGTGAAGAACATCTGAAGCAGGCAATCATAAATACCACGACTACGCCCAGTGTTTTAAAAAGCGGCCCAGGCGGCCGCTCAGGCGGCCCAGACCCTTGGCCACTCAGAATGGGCTTTAGGCGGGCAGTCAAGCAGATCTCCATTAAGCGGCCGCTTCAGACCCGCTCAGCCCGCTTAAGCGCCCGCCTAAGCACTGCTTTTGGGCGCCCGCCTGAGGCCGCTTAAGTTAAAATCAGGTTATATGCCCACTTCCTCGTCCCAAAATGAAATATAATCATTTTGCTAGTATGTATCAACATTGTATAACATTATTTAACATGTTAATATAATACTATTGTGTTAAACAACTAAATATGTATCCAAATACTGTACAACGGTTAACTAGTGTATATATTACACTAATTTTACTTTTTAAAACACAACTTATGTTTATAAATCAAGGTTAGTATGTGTTTCTCATTTTTAATTGAGTTGTACATGCATCAAAATCGTTCCCACTTCATATAAGCTCTGTATGTATGTATTGCTGCACCCATTTACATCTTTATGTATGAACTGTTGTACCTACATTACATATTTATCATTTGTACATACATTGCTGCTCTGCTATGAACTCAACCACTAATATTTACTGATACATTATACTTGTACCTATGCATACATTCATACCTTAATTTTTCTTGTATTGTTATGCGTTCAACAAATGTATTATCTATGTAGATGTACTTTGTAGTTTGCAATACATATAACGGTATAATGTACATATCATGTACTGCCTACTACTGTATAATGCATATTCTATACTATGTAGCATGTACCTCTAAAGCATAACGTATTACATATATCATGTACTGGCTGCTACTATATATTCATATACTATGTAGTATGTACCACTAGTGTATATATATCATCTATGGGCTACTTCTGTATATATTTAATTTAATATATTACTAGTACTAAATTGAGTATGTTATAATTGAGTTAATTCAGTAATTTTATACTCATCACATGGTTTATATATGTATTATAATATATTATTCATATGCATATATGTGTAATATTCTATAAATTATATATGAATTTATGCTCCCGCTTTTTCAAAAAGCACCCGCTTGAGCGCCCGCCTGGTGCTCAAGTGGCCACAAGGTGTTGTCTGCACGCCTCCCGCTTCCCGCTTTATAAAAAATTGACTACGCCCTTCACTAGAGAGGAATGTGGAGTGGAATAAGCGCACTCAACACACCCAACGTACATAACATGGCACGAACACGGAGGCACAGTGTTGATGTAGCAGTGGAGATGTCTTTGAATTGTCTGAGAAATGTATCCAGTTGGAATAAGCGCAAATGACCACTGGCGTGCCTAACGTGGCACGAACACGCTGAACGAGATGTTGAGGTGTCGTCTCAACACGTAGAAGTAGCAAATGCAACTCGGAGAAGACGTGATGAAGTAGCTCGGTGAAGATCACTCTGGATGAATCCTTGCAGATACAATTTTGGCATAGGCTTGAAGAAGACGAGCTTCGAAGATGAAGAAACAACCATATGGAACACCATCAACGCAGCACGGATGATCAACTGGAACGTCATCAACACCAAAGGGACTAGAGGCCGAAATATGCACAGCAAGCTCTTGTCCTGGCATACATAATACGCTACGAAAGTGGGAGTCTTGGTGTCAATGCTGCAACTGTAAGATCCTTCAATGTTGTCTGGAAAGTGATGTGATGCTAAGTGGGAATGGCGAGCCACAAAGACATCAGGAAACCATATGTGTTAAACAATACGAAGCTCCATAAAGATATCCTGGAATATCACCTATTCTCATCTCATGTCTCTCTCCTCATATCCTCTCCTCATATTCTCTCTCATGTTCTCCACATACCCTCCTCCCTGTCTCTCTCTCCTCATATTCTCTATCATGTTCTCCACATACCCTCCTCTCTATCTCTCTCTCCACTATTCCACTCCCCCACACCAATAAGACGAGAGTGAGTAGATGGTGTAGAAAAAGGGAAATATGACCCCCCCCGGCACATGGAAAGACGCAAGCATGATGGGTGGGATAGGAAAAGGTCAAGTGAGGTGTAAAATGGAGAGAAGAACAACAACAACAAAAAGAATACCGGAATGGAAACATCGGTAGAAAGAGGAGATACACTATCATAATTTTGCCAGGTAGGGGAGGAAGTGGCACTGTCGGAATGATTTCTCAACATGAAAACTGATAAATGGAATCAATATGCAAAAACAACTCGATTATGATTTGGATAGAGAAAATAAATGGATCTTTTCTTGACCCATAAAGGACATTTGTTCGAAATGATTTCTCGACATGAAAACTGATAAATGGAATCAATATGCAAAAACAACTCGATTATGATTTGGATAGAGAAAATAAATGGATCTTTTCTTGACCCATAAAGGACATTTGTTCGGCCCTTAGGCCGACAAACGTGGAGGTGCGGGGGCGGAGCCCAGCCAAAAATTTTGCTCGGTCAAAAAGTAATAACAAGATTCGATTATCACAAGTATTGGAGGAGAGATAGACCTTTGGAGGACGTCATTACTGAATTTGGAAGTCGTCTGACTGCTTCGGACATGCCGTGTCTATGATTGGACACGCCGTGTAGGTTGCCCGAGGTGAGAGGCAGACTCTTGATGACATGCCGTGTAGGAATGTTGGGACGCCGGGTAGCTCTTTCGCTAAAAACTGATTGACTCCTTGCAACACATCGTGTAAAAATGTGACACGCTGTGTCAGATGTCGAAGGCGTGAACTGGATGTCCATCGACACGTCGTGTCTGATGTCGGAGGCGTAACTCTGTTATTTTTCGACACGCTATGTTCTAAGGATGGCACGTCGTGTATGTTGTGATATGCGTCGTCAGGATGAGTTCTGGAATCAAACACGACGTGTGCTTTGAGGAAACACGCCATGTCTTTTGCGTTCTGGACGAAACTCCACACTGTGAGGATGATTTCTGGAGTTGATGCACGATCTCGGCGGGAATTCGTGTCGTCAAGTAGACGAGTACCCCGGGAATTAGTACCATGGGTCGACGGGAATTAGCGTCGTCTTTTGTACTCCTTTGATCATGAACAAAGGTGATTCCTTACTTGATCACGGTCGGATTTGGATAGGAATAAGCGTCGTCCACGGTCCCGAGAAGTGGTGTAGCGGTGGAGTGATGGATGGATGCTTGGTGCGGAGGCTCGACACAGAGACGACAGGGCAACAATGTATTCAAGATTGATTTCAAGTGTTAAGTACATGAAAATGATCAAATTACTCAAGCCCTAATTTGCTACAGTTCAACTCAAAAGCTATACAAGTGTGTAATTTAGGAAATCCATGTAAATGACCTTAGAAGATTTTGTAATCACTTGTATTGATGATATGACTTGTAACTAAGATGAGAAAATTGATTGGGACACTTAAACCCAGTTTTAATCACTTTTGATGCACTTTAGAAAATTGATCACAAGCAGTCAATCGGTCGAGTTACAATCTCGACCGATCCACTGGATCAATTCTCTGAAGAGTGCATCGATCGAGTTTTGCACTCACAAAACTCGACCGATGGGGTTACTGACCAAACACAACATTTATTGGTCCGTCGAGTTTCCCCAAGACAAACTCGACCGATAGTTTGAAATTTGAGTTTGCCTTTTACCCCATCGGTCGAGTTACCTTTATTGAAACTCGATTGATTACACTGTACGGAAATTGCAGAAAAAGTGATTGTAATCGTTGGTGGCTTATTTGATCGAAAAAAGAGTCGTTGCCTTGGGCAAAAAGGTTATATTTCGGCTCTAAGTGTCCCCCAACTCAAAGGGGCACCCCTAGCTATAAATAGGACCTCTTGGAGTTCATTCTAAGGTTGCTCATTCACTACATGCTTGGTCCTAGCTTAGTTGAGAGTGTTCCAACCCTTTGAGCCCCTTTCTCTCTCTACCTTTAAGTCAAATCCGTGAGTATGAGTGAGATAGGTCATGTTGTAAGAGAGCTACCTCTTGTATCCATGTAAAGCTCCATCTCTATCTTCCTACCCCTTTCCTTATAGAAGAAAAGGCTTGAAGATCTTCTCCGAATGAAGGAGAAGGAGTTGTTGTTCTTCAAAGTTAAAGAAAGCATGGTGTTCCAGATCTCCAAGTGAAGGAGATAGGCAAGGCGGACGTTCAAGAAGGATAGGTAATTCCTTGAAGGCCAAAGACTTGAAGGAGTGGGTAAGTCCTTGTTGAAGGCTGAAGACTCCATGGTTCAAGTGGGTAAGTTCCTTCGGTGGGTTGAAGATCCTTGCTTGAGGTATTAAGTCCTTGGATGAATGTGGTTGTTGTCTTGTAATTTTATGAATGAATATAAGAGCATCAAGATTGTAAAGTCCTAGAGCCTAACCACCTCTAGGTAGTGGACTGACTCACTTCTAGTTTGAAGTGTGGAACCACTCTAAACCACTTTGTCCGCGTGTATGTTCTTCCTTGTCTCTCACCCTTGCTATGCATGCTAGTTTAGACTTCAAATTGGTTGTGTGATTTAAGTTTCTGCACTTAATATAATTTGATGGTCTAATTCGTTTTGTGAGATTTGTGAACCTTTATTCACCCCCCCCCCTCTAGAGCCCTTGATCCAACAAAAAGAAGGCTATTACAAGGAAGCACAAAGGAAGCGACTCAACCCTAATGGGCCATGGGGAACAGGCCCATGTAGACAATAGACTAATTAACCTATTAACTAGATAGGCTAAATTCTAACACAATAGAAATAACACCTGATACTGATGAATCCTTATCAATTCACCCCACATTTTTGATGTATTAAATGTTAACAAAAACGTAAACTACAGGATAAATAATGTGTGATATATAATGTTGGACAAACAATGTGTGACGAAAAACAATGTGGTATATAATGTTGATAAAACAATGCGCTGGGACACATTTTTGTATCTATCCAAATATCAATTGCATTTAGATTAATAACAATAGCAATAACACCTGGTACTGATAAATCCTTATCAGTAAACACCACATTTCTTAATGTTATCAAAGGATAACAAAACGTAAACTACATGCTAAATAATGTGTGATATATAATGTTGGACAAACAATGTGTGACAAAAACAATGTGTGGTACATAATGTTGACAAAACAATGTGCTGCGACACTGAAATGCCGCCAATGTGTGACATTTGAAACTTTAAAATGATTTTTAGACACTATTCGAGAAAGATGAGGATCACCTTTTCATAGAACCCCCTAAATGTCCATGAGACAGTTGTACAGGTCCTGCAAAGAATATGATAATAAGCAAGTCAATTTTCTATGTGAAACAGGTACAAATGAAGCAAACAAAAAAGCGGCAAAAGAAAAGAATACATTGACTACAGAACCAAAACTGCCTTCGGAAAAAGGTACGTTGTGAATATGTTGATATAATATATGTGTATGTAAATGCTGAGTTGTGAATATGTTGATATAATATATGTGTATTTAAATGCTGATAAGACAGTAAGGATGTAAGAGGGAAAATGGCATTGTGTCATAAATACAAGGATGCCAAAGGAGTCGGATCCATAATTCCAACATCAGATCTGGATACAAAGTAACAATGGCAATAGTACGAATAAAATAAGGCAATTTTAGTTGCTCTTTGATTGGATCTGGGGTAGTTCATCGAATGCGTCCAACATTGTTTTGTTTGTAACCTACCATTTGATATGAATGTCAGATACTTCATTGTAAGAGCGAAATTTACAGTGCATAACATAAAGAACCGTGATACATTGTTTTTCGCTGGTCAACAGTCATCATACGAGAGCAGTGGAAGCTCCTCAAGACCCGTGGGTTAATTTATCTTACACTACAATGTAACCACTTTTACACTATGATTAGTGTAAAAACATGGCTTCAAAATCATGGTTGTTAATGTGAGTGCTTAGACACCGCCTAGGCAGGTTCATGCTTCAAGAGGGGAAGACTTGCCACTTGCCAGCCACTAACTTCGCACTCCAAGATCGGGTAGGTCGTTGGCCGCCTAAAGTTATACATGGCGGTCATCCAGTGGGCTGCCTAGTCAGATGCCTAGCAAATTGAGCCGAGTGATTGGCTAGAATAACTAGTGATAATAATGTTAGGAAAATAGAGCATTGTTACCCCTGGAACATGCGCGTCTTCACCTACCTCCCCCTAGAATGATTTCCTTGAAAACGTGATCAGTTGACAAGCTTCACGACTGCACCCACCATCTACGGTAACCCAGCCGACAGCATCCATGGTCCTCCAAAACCCTGCTTGTACACTACTTTGTATTTTAATGTTGACCTCCTATCATTGTCTGGAGGATTCATCATGACGAGAAAGTGGACTTCACTGTCAGCAACAGCACCGTCAATGGATTGTGATTCCCCTGTTATTAGTTGCAGGCTACAGTCAGTCTTGCTCCCCCTCCGGTCATTTATGAGTTCTAGATAAGTTAGTGGGTTTTCTTTACTTTTGGTACTGAATGATTACTAGTGTTCTTTCTATATTTTGTCGATGCCGATGGGTTGTGATTCGCCTGTTATTAGTTGCAGGCTGCAGTCCATCTTGCTCCTCTTCCCGTCATTTACAAGTTGTAGATAAGTTAGTGGGTTTTCTTTATTTTTGGTACTGAATGATTACTAGTGTTGTTCCTATTTTCTGTCGATACCGTACATGATCATCAGTTTTGCGGCTAAAATCATTGAGTTGTGATTTTTTTCTACTTGCATGGAATTTTAGTGTTATCATTTTTTTGGTGACTGTGAAGCCTCTCCAGTCAGCCACTAATGGATCGTCCCCACCGCTCAGCCCTCACACAAGTAGGAACCATCAAAGTCGCACATAGGTTGTATTGCAGGTTCGTTCATTTCCGAGGGGCACTGTTAACGAGGGTTGAACCCAGGACCCTTCATTGAGGATTGTCATATCACGCCATCCAAGCTAGTCCTCATCGGTATGAATTATCATTCTGTTCTCAAAAAAAATGATTATGCAATCAATGTTCACATAATTTGGAAATTTTGTTATCAAATGTTTGTTTGTCTAGAAATTATATAATAGATAGGGATGGTGATGCTCTACATAAGAAGAAAAAAAATCCAATCACAGCTAATTCTAAAGATCTTGGTGGAGATAAACATCTTTGCCTAACCCATATGAACATAATAAAGCACGGTTTTGCTTCTCTGACGTATAAAAAGAAATCTTCCATTTAAGAAGTTGAAGCAACGTGAAAAATGGGGTATTTTCAGACAATGCAAAATGCTGTAACAGCATTCAAGTCATTCAAGATGAGCTGAAAGCATTCTAAATGGATGCCAAGAATCAAAACCCAAATGCAATTTTTTTTGTTTTAAAGAATCTATAGTTGTCAAGTTAGAGGATGCTGGTGAAACTAAATTTCTACTTTTGCTATAAAGCAAGGAGCTTGTAGTTGCTCAAGTGTGTTTACATCCGCTATAGCTTCTAGATGGCAGTCTGTTACTTAGAGCTCACTCTAACTAATCACATGACACTTTTACCCCGCTACCTGGTCATCGTATAATGGATGCCATATTGAGGTGTGAAAATAATTGAGTAGTCTTTTATGAAGAATGATAATCAAAGCATCCCATGTGTATCTATGATATAGATATCGAATTCAATGTATCAATGTGTACTCTTTTCAAATGATATTAGAAGCGCCTATCCAGTTTGGCTTTGTACAATCCCTTTATGTAATCAAATTTGGACAACCTTGGTGGAAAGGAAGTATAATATTTGATGAAATGCAGGAAAATGATGGTTAGTAACATCTCAAAGTTGATAAGATAGTGGTCGTGGAGCCTTGTCAACTTTCAGACAAGTAGAACTGAAGGGTCACATTCTAGTGCATACATTTTGTTGTCCCCGATGACTGCGTTGATAAAAATGAAGAGAATGTGGTAGAACTGCTAAGAGTTATTATACTGAGTGATGGAAAGAGATTAATACAGAAAAGGAAATCCATATTTGAAACCATGTGCGACATATTATGAGCATCGAATGCAGGAAGTTGTCGGAGTTTGTTCATGCAGTCACAAACTTAAAGGCAGATAGCATCATACATCTACCAACATATGCACTTGAAAGACGGATTCAGTTGTTGTAATAAGGATTTGATGAGGCCCAAGAGTCCTGGTGTAGCAAATTCCAGATACAGAAGTAGCAAAGTGGCATGGTAGCATGCCATATTACCAACCAGCTAGGAAGCACGGACACGGACACGGACACGGACACAGACATGGACACGGACACGGGACACAGCAATTTTTAAAAATGTAGGACACGGACACGGACACGGGGCCGGACACGGCAAATTGTTTTTTCCACATACATATGTATACATTATTGATGTATAAACACATTCTATTATAGAAATTTAATTGTGGAGTTTGCATTTCATTTACTTAAAAGACATACAATCATCCATCAAACACATTCATCCAAATAGGAAAAACCCATCAGATACAACAAGCATGGAAAGACATACAATCATCCATCAAACACATTCATCCAAATAGGAAAAACCCATTAGATACAACAAGCATGGCCTAGTGATATTTATAAATTTATGTAAACGCATTCATGTCCATGCTTCCAATCAATTAAAGCAAATTGTCAATTTAAATCATAACGCAATGACTTTTGAACAGTAAATAAACAATAATTAGACCAATTCAACAATAAAGAAATCCTAACTCAGAATGATGTATGATTAAATACAGTAAATACTACAGATTTGTATAACATAACTGAACCAACGGCAGCAATTATTGTTAACATTATAACAAAACAGAAGAAAAAGACTTATTAGAAAATTTGGGCATAGATTGATAGAGGGGTAGGATTACAGTAAGAAAACAACAAAAATTTGGAGTGAAATTGAGGAGAAGGGGAGCAAATATTGGTGGGTTAGGGAACAGGGACAGGTTTAGTCTTTTTCCTTAACATAACTGGACCTGGATGTGGTTGGGTTGGGTCAGCCGTGTCCAAGCCGTGTCCTAGCCGTGTCCAGGCCAAAAACTCTTCAAAAAAAAAAGTTGGACACTCCGGGGCCGTGTCCACCGCGTGTCTAGCCATGTCCACGACGTGTCCGCGTCCGACACGCGGCAGACACGACAACGGCACCTCTCGGGAAGTGTCCGTGCTTCCTAGCCAACCAGGTCAGTAATCATCATCGCCATTGTTATCTACACCTCAATTGAGCCATGGCTGGTTGTACCAAGGAAGAAAATATCTGATTTTGATGTCGTTTCGAGGGCCACAGAAACAGAAATTTCGACAAATTTTGACAGCAAATTAGATAAATCCGTTCATGGCATTTTGACGGAAAAATAAACAAATTAATTTATGAAACTTTACCAAATTGATCAACTAGTGTATATCTACTCAAATATGTAATAATATTTCATATTGGAGATGTGGGGGTGGGGTCTCGGCATTTTTGAATGAATCGTCCTAAACTGTTTCGAATCTTTCGATAAGCATTTCGATGGGGATTTTTTGATGTCAATTTTCAATGTTGAAATCAATGAATTAAGTTATTATAGTTTGCAAGCACAATATATAGACTTAAAGACACAAAACTGTGCAAAAAAAAATACGCTCTAGGTAGTACATAGTATATGAAAAGGTAGAAGGAAAAAATTCGATGAAGGTGAAATCAATGAATTAAGTCATTATAGTTTGCAAGCACAATATATAGAGTTATAGACTTAAAGACACATAACTGTGCAAAAAAAATACGCTCTAGGTAGTACATAGTATATGAAAAGGTAGAAGGAAAAAATTCGATGAAGGTGAAATCAATGAATTAAGTCATTATAGTTTGCAAGCACAGTATATAGACTTATAGACACAAAACTGTGCAAAAAAATATGCTCTAGGTAGTACATAGTATATGAAAAAGTAGGAAGGAAAAAAATTGATGATCTGCCTGTTTCGAGATGTTCGTCAGTCAATTTCGATGTCCGATTGCCATGGAAACAGAAATTTCGGTCGAAATTTCGACGACGATTTCGTCGAAATTTTGAACATTGGGTTGTACGCTATTCTATGCTAATTCAATTCTACTAGGAGGAATATTCTCACAGTTATTGCAACAAAGTCAAACTTCTTATTTCGCTCTCCCTGTGTTAATTCGGGTACACCTTTTCACCTCCTAACTCTGACGCAATGGCAGCTGACAACTGCACTCACCTGCCTATGGTATACATGCAAAAGCAATCCAGGCAACGTCATAGTTATACTTTTAGAGCTTTACCTTAATATTTACCAAGCCCCTATGTTTCTTAAAATAGCAATTTCTTATATGATCTGCACATCTCTTTAACTGCTGGTCATCTGAAAAACTTCTTAAAATTAAAAATGTGTGGCAACAATTCAATCATTGCAAATGGTCTGTGAAAGATTTAACACAAACCAAAAGATCGTGGCAGTCTATCATACCCACATATACTCCATATAAAAACTACTGAATGGGTCATTACAACTTATGCATGAACAACTTTGCATAATGAATGGTGATGATAGGTTTTATAGACCAAACATGATTTCTAATGTATCCGGATATTGATTCAGTATACTTCATCATAACTGAACAAATACCAGGATGAGTAAGAACATGCTAGAAGTGTGAATCACTGAAGGACAAAAACTTGGTTGGAAAATAAATAAAAGTCAAAGACAAATGATAGTGATAGCAGAAGATAAAACCAATTAATGGATACTTGAACCAAAACAAACCATAAATATTTTAACATGTTGTCATTGAAAAAACTATTTCTGCATTGGAATATTCTTACTTTGGTGGTCTGAAGGATTCTCCCACCTGACGCCACAGCTTGCATGATGTGACCTGAGGTAGATGATAAAACACAATATCCACTTAGGAAGTGCCCAATCATTCTATGTAGTTTTCAGTTGAAGTTGCTATAAAATAAGATCATAAAGCTGATGCAACTGAGCAAATTACTACACAGACCGAAATTACTCAACTTTTAACAAAACTATATGTAAACCAAAAGACTAAATTTCATCAAAACCTAACTATTAGCTTAAATCTAGCACTGATCCTAAAAGATATCCTTCTATTAAAATAAAACACAGCACATACACACAAAAAAAATCATTTCACAGTTTTACTCCAATATCTGTCCTTCCAATTTCATTTTTTTTTCCATTCTTATTCCCTGTAGAAGCTAACTTGGCGATTCCTTCATTGCCAGGTGGTTTCACTTCCTCTAGCAGATGACAGCATTGGTGCAAAGCCCTAAGCTGGCAATCTGCTCCCTAGCCTCACATCCCTCTGTCGCCTTCCATGTCACTTTCTCTACTGCACGTCGGGGTACTATTACAAGTAGTAGCAGATTGATGCAGTGACACTACACACACAGAAAAGGTGCAAGCGTGGCAAAAAAGAGAGTAAGGTTAAGGAGGTGGCCATTGTCTTGGGATCACGATGGAGTGAGACAATCAAGCGGCATGAGCCGATGAAGTAGGAACACAGTGGAAAAACCAGGAGTCTTGGAGCATTGTATACCCCCATGCACTGACACACAAATACCCAGACTTTCCTCCTCCTCGATGCATTTAGTAGACACTGGCTGCACAAGGAAAACAAGACTGTAGGGAGAGGAAGTAGAGGTAAGAAGCTTTCTTGGCTGTGGTACTTGTGGCAGCTGTGGTACTTGTGGCATCGCTGCCACAGGAGGCAGTAAAGGGTTCGAAAGACATTAGGGCTAGATTAAACTGAGGGAAGGAGATGGGCTACAATAGGCAACGAAATAATAAAACAGACTTCATAAAATATATAAGCTAGATTAGTAATTGTCTCTGCTGTTTTGAAAGCATGCGCTAGACATTGAACATGCATTAATGACATTTTTTTTAACTGTAAACGGAGTATTCAGTGCAAAAAAAGATAGAATGATGCCCTTAAAGACCAACTTTTATGCATGAAACCTCCTTTTAGTTGTATAATATGCTTGCAAATTAAACCAGCAATTACAAATTTAAAAGGCAGGTAATCTCAAAGGCCATTCATGGCCTTTGCAATCCTCCTTAATGGCATACCAGGTGCTGTATTTCAAATTCTAACTTCTGATTACCCACTACAAATAAAAATGGCAAGAACTTAGCAACATGTAAAGGCCAGGAACATGCATTCTCAACTTGAAAATGCCAATAGCTTTTCAGCTCCAACCCCCTAGCGAGACAACATGTATGTGATTTTATATAACCACCAAGTATTGGAAATGTCTTAGAGCGGTACTTAGAAGAAAAAAAAATCATATTCATTAAACACATGGTACAATGTTTGGATCCATGGCAAAACCATGGTCTATAACAAGTGAGGAATGTCTATTCATCCTGTTTCTAGTTGCAGATTTTTTCACAAGAACCCGCCCCAGACATAGCCACTTTGTGACTCATCTTAGCACGGAAAACCTCAGGGCATGAGAGGGTGTGGTCTGGTTCTAGTTGCATTTCCCTTGTCTTTTCACTTGTTCTTAGGATTTTAATGGTTTATGCAATTTATTTGGTATTTAATTTCGTTTTACGTTTTATTTGGAGAATTAATGCAAAGAAAAGAAAATAAGTCACAAAATGTCCACCAATTGTCCAAGAATTGATTATAAGAGTCAAATCCTCACTCCCCAACTTCAACTATTCGAGTGAGGATCAATACATGACAGCAGCAAAAT
This sequence comes from Alisma plantago-aquatica, assembly GCA_963693085.1. Classification (NCBI taxonomy): domain Eukaryota; kingdom Viridiplantae; phylum Streptophyta; class Magnoliopsida; order Alismatales; family Alismataceae; genus Alisma; species Alisma plantago-aquatica. The sequence goes on along the minus strand of OY856413.1, from coordinate 798,044,569 downwards.
AAAGAAACTGCAGATATCCGGTCGAACGTCTCAATAGCCAGTCGACCTACTGGCCATCCAGTCGATTGAGTCCAACCCAACAGGGAATATCAGCAATCAACGGGGGTTTTCGTCGACCGACTAACCCAAGCAGTCGATCGACTAGAATCGTCACATGGAAAATCAACACATAGCTCAGTCAACCGGCTCATTTACACAGTCAAGCGACTGTGCAACCTAGCATTGCAGATTTCAATAGCCAATCAGCCAGCTTCCCAAGCTTGTCGACCGGCTGGAAAGTATAGCAGGTCAAAAAAATGAGTCTAGATTTCACACCTGAATTCAAGATTGAGTGATTTAAACGTCATTAGTTTTGTAACTCAACTATCTACAGCAAGGAAGAAAATGTCCGATTTCGATGCCGCTTCGGTGGCCACAGAAACAGAAATTTCGACAAATTTCGAAAAAAAATTCGATAAATGCGTCCCTGGCGTTTCGACGGCAAAATAAACGAATTAATTTATGAAATTTTACCAGAATGATCTACTAGTGTAGATCTACTCAAATATGTAATAATATTTCATATTGGATATGTGGGGGGTGGGGTCTCGTCATTTTTTAGTGAATGACCTTGAATTGTTTCAATGGGCATTTCGATGGGGATTTTTGATGTCAATTTTTAATGGCAAAATCAATGAACTAAGTTATTATAGTTTGCAAACACAATATATAGACTTAAAGACACAAAACTGTGCAAAAAAAAATGCTCTAGCTAGTACATAGCATATAAAAAAGTAATTAAAAAAATCGATGATCTGCCTGTTTCGAGAGTTTCGTCAGTCAATTTCGATGTCTGATTGCCACAGAAACGGGAATTTCGTCAAAAATTTCGACAATTTCGTCGAAATTTTGAACATTGATCTATAGACTGAACATATTTACTGACATGGCCAATCGATCAACTAGTCCTTGGGTCGATCGACTAGCGAAGCATGGAAATATGTATAAAACACCTCACAGTTGTCAAATGATATGGGATCAACTTGATATTTCATGAACCAAAATCACTTGGGGGACATCCAAGAAAGCGGATACAACCTGTCTTGTTCCCTCCAAAAATGAAATGTCCTTGGGGAGGGCCTGGAACGAACATCGACATGCAGACGTGCTTCGTCAGAGACATGACCAGAGATTGCAATTAGTCGTTCGAGAAGAGGGGGGGGGGGGTGAAGCATATAATGGAGCTTCTCCCTGAGTTATCAAAACACCCACCTAGGGGCTCATAGGCGCCCTAGGGGCTAAACAAGGCACCTCAAATTCAGCGCCCAGCTAATTAAGTGTGTTAAGTGGGCGTCTAAGGTCTTTTAGGCACAAATTAAGCCATTTAAAGGCAAATTAGCATGAATCAAGTCTAGATTTGGTTAAATGATATCACATTGAGTCATTATGGGCACATTTGGTTTGATGGATTTTCAAGAATCCTGCATTTATGTCATCCTGCATTTGTAAAATACTGCATTGTCAAAATCCCACAAACATAAATTTTATGTTTGGTTTCCCGGATTTGTAAATACATGATTTCATTTTTTTTTGGGTCCACCGGCCAGCCACAGCTGGATTTTGGCGTCCGGGAGAATTTTGATGGAAATCAAAATGTGGGATTCCTATTATGTCTGGAAATCCCGGGATTAGCTCCGTTTTCGTAATCCTGTAAACCAAACATCATGGAAAAAAAGGCGGTGTACGCCTCGAGGCGAGGCGCATCCCAGGGCGCCTTGAGGCTTAAGCCTCACCTGTGATCCAAGAGGCGGACGCCTCATTTTTTGCAAGGCGCAAAGAGGCGCAAGAGGCGTTGAGGCGCAAGTGAGGCGCTAGCCTCAAGCTGCAACCCAAAATACAGGTTTCCTGGTTCATTTTAACTACATATGGGCCTGGCCCAATGGGTTTTCCATTAGCCCCTTTGATTCAAAGGAAAAAACAAACAAATTGTGGTTAAAATACTACTATTTGGTTACAACTTGTACTGCTTTTATTTTCCAGCTGTTTAAATTTAGATTATAAACAGGTAGTGTAGTGTGATTTTGTTATGTAGTTGTCCAATTGTATTAACTTACATTGTATATATATTTTCTTATATATATAAACATATTAATACATATAAATATATATAAATATAGGAACGCCTCGGTACATTTTGAGGGTTACGCCTCACCTCGCCAAGACAAAAACGCCTCGTTACGCCTCACGCCTTTTTCAACCTTGCCAAACATAAACTTTTTGGAGATGGATGCGAAAATACAATCCAATACAGCAAAATCCAGGAAACCAAACATGCCCTATATGGTTGAAATAGGTCTGATTTAGGCCAAATCAGGTCAAAAGTTGGCAAATTAGATCTGATTTGGAGGAAAACATGTCGGATTTGGGAAAATTAGGTCTGATTTGGGCCAAATTGGTAAGTCCTCATAGTGTTGTTTGTTAAAAATTTCCTACTTCCTTGTATGTATGTAGGGGTGTAAACGGTGCGGGTACAGTGCGGGTCTGGCCATACCCATACTCATTTAATTTAGCAAGTCCAATTTCAGTTCAGAACCCGCATAGTAAAATCTAGACCCGCACCACTCGCACTCGCAATAACAGTGGATCTGCGGTGTGGGCATAGTCACAATATATTGCGACTTTTTGAAAACAGTCGCCTTTAAAACGCGAAATTTTCCCTAGACGAAAAAGTCGCATTTAAAACGCGAAATTTTCCCTAGACGTATGAAACGACTGAATAAATTCCATTTTTCGAATACTACGTTTTATTCTTGTATTATTCGTGAATTATTCACGTTTAATGTTTTTTCCCATTTTACACGTTCTTTTTCCGTATTATATAGATTAAGACTCCAACTTAGTTTGAGTGCATATATGGGATTAAGAGAAGCATTCTCTCCCCCTCTCCTATGCCGGTGACGGAGGTCAAACGTCAGGGAGGGTGGTAAACCAAGGCAGTAGCTGGGATTCCAACCCAAGTCCCTTTGTCAGGGGACACCGTGGTTAACCACTTGAGTCGCTCCTTGTCGACAGTTTGCGTGCATATCTACGTGTATATGTATGTGTGTGTATGAAACACATATCTGTGAGTGTATGTATGTAATATATGTATATGTCTATGCATGTAATAGTCACAGATGTGTATGCAATATATATGTACATACAAACGTGCAAAACATATATATACATATAAGATGTATGCAATACAGTGTTTCAAAAAAAGGTTGCACAGGCCGCATAAGCGGCCCCCATATACTTAGCCGATTAGTCAGCGCTTGTTAGATAGGCATTTGTTGTCTCAGCTCAAGCTAGATTATAGTTTTATTGATAACATTCTCTTAAAGTGCTATTGTGTTGATGTCTTGTACATGAGTCGCATCCTCATTTAATGTTTGTTGTGTTGGACCTCTAGGACATGCATGCATCTTTTTGTATGATTTGGTTAGTCTTCATTGTTATGTACTTGTGTTAAACCATTTCGTCCATGCTTCATTGAAATTATGCTTAAATAATTCTAGAATACATTCTAAATGGTGCTTTATTTTTCATTTAAACTTTATATTTAAATCTATCTCAAATTTTAGGGTCCAAATATGTAATGGTACAATTTAAATATGCAATTATGTGATTAATTTATGTATAATAATTAAATCATAAAAAATTCCAAAACCACATATACTCTACAAGGTGATCTCTCTGCAACGCATAACGCATACCACTTTTTAAAACACTGATGCAATATATGTATATATCCTCCGATTTTTCCCGACTTTTTCCCGAATTACTGACGGTATTTTTACCGTGCATTGACCGCTTTTTACCCAAATTTCCCGCATAATTGCCAAATTCTGAATTTTTCAACTCAGTCGAATGCATCCCGAATATTGAATTTGTGACTATGACTGTGGGTATGCGAGTAAGCAGTTCTACATATACATCATATTGCTTATGTAAAAAAATTTACGACTATGTTTTATATATTCTAATACAAGATATTTCTATTATATAGTATATAAGCATGCAGAAGTTATATTAAATAATGTAATACTTTGTGAAGATTAGTTAAGTTAATTATTTACAAAGTTGTAGCCATCGTCATAGTGTTTTAATTATGTAGTATATCATGCAACTATAGTGATTTTAAGTTTACATATTTTGCTTATGATTGTAATTAGAATAGTCAATTCTCATTTAGATGACTAGTCTTAACCTTATTATAATTAGAGTAATATGTAATATCAAGTATTATATTAATTAGACTAGTAAAGTATGATATAATGACATTATTTAAGTAATTATTTATGTACAGCGAGTACACGGGTCTGTGGGTTTGGGTCCAAGCATACCCATTAGTGAACCCGATTATACAGACGGACACATGGGTATGCGGTTCCATAGTTCTACGGGTCCGAAAATTTAGACCTGCGATAGATTTTTAAAGGGTCCGGATTTGTCTGCGGGTCTACCCGTACCATTTACAGCCCTATATGTATGTTGTTCTTGCTTCTTTTTCGCATCTTTTTTTATCCGTTGTCCTGCATTTTATTCCTAAAACCCCTTGCTGCTGTGTTTTTTTTTTGGGTGAGCTATTCCTCCTATATCCTCTCGGACCTCTCCTACTAGTACGTGAGTGTGTGCATATTTCTTATTTCAGATTTGTCCTATATCTCCTGCTTTTCAAATCTACTACTACTATTTGCATAATGCATATATTTGTTTTCGTTTTCTGATTTCTTCCTCCTAAATCTCCTCTTACAGCTATTGTTATTTGCACCTTTCAATTTATTTTTACTGACCTGTTCTTCCTTCCTGTATATATTCTATTCTAGCACCGGCTACTGTTGTTCTTTATTTTGTTTTGTTGAATTCTTCCTCTTTCAATCTCCTTGTACTGCCCTTGCGTTTGTCTTATTCTGACGACTTCTGCAGAACTCCTACCATTTGCATGTTTTTTATTCTATTTTCTCTTGCCCCTGATTCTCCTATAGTTATCAATTCAAATTAGACTTAGAATTACGTTTCATGAAAAAACAATTACATTAACACATACAGTATCATGTGTACAAACATTTAAATATGTAACTGGAACAAAAGTATAAAAAAAAGGCCCACAAAACCAAGGTGCCCCCAGACACCTAGGCGAGCTAGGCGTCCCTTGGCTAAAACACACAGGCCACAGCTTAGACGCCTTGACAAGTATGGCTTCTCCATACCGCTACTTTCTTCATGAGTGTATCCTTATCCTTTTCTCTTGTGTCATTCACATCACGGAATAAGATTTCGATCAAAATTGCAAAATTTCGCTCGAAATTTCGTTTTTTTTTCAATTGGACATCGAAACCTATGATCGGACACGAAATGCAGGAAATGGGACGTAATTTCGCAAAAATTTTGACCCTAGGTGCGAAATTTCACAACATAGGGTGAAATTTCGCATCAAAAAGGCCAGTTTGGGCCGTAATTTTGCGAAATGGTACAGAAACACAGCTTAAATTTCGAGAAATTTGTTCCTAAGGCTGCTAATACTACATCTTGGGTATTTTGGCAATTGTTTTTGAATCTCTTGCATCTAAAGCCTATTTTCCTTAATTCTAAGGCATGTTTCCACTATCTCTAGACCATCTATACGTCATCAATTTCTACACTTCTATAGAGATATGGAGAAATACTTCGAAAATAGCAAAGTTCTTTCTTGGATCTAATGTATAAATGTCCCATGTAACCTAGTTAAATGTGAACACTAGACTTATACAACTTGTAGTTCGTAACTTTGTAACTTGTAATTGTAAGTTATACATTCTAAGTTGTAACTTGAAGTTTTGAACAGTCTAACTGTCTAGCAGACTTGTCATTTCTGATCATTTGTGCACTCACTCATCAAGACATGGATTCCAACCTAACCTCTAAACATATAACTTTAATATATAATCTAGTGTATCTTTGTCTAAACATTGTGTATGCAAAATTTCATAATCTAATTCCTTCATTTTGTCATCGAAATTGCCATCGAAATTATGTTGAAATTGTTCAGCTTCCTTCACTTACAAATGTGGGAGACCCCCCACCCACATATCCAATATGAAATATTATTGCATATTTAAGTAGATCTTGGCGTTTAGATCGTCCTGGTAAATTTTCATAATTTAATTCGGTTATTTGGTTGTCGAAATCGTTAGGGCCGTAAATATCAAAATTTAGTGCAAATTTCAAAAAAAATCCTGTTTTGGACCATCGGACACGACATCAAAATCGGACATTTAATTCTATGATTCACATAAGTAGAGATTAGATTCTTTACTTGGGTGCCGCAAATAGCCCCTCTGTTCACATTTGTTATTTCTTGTTTGCATCTTCATTTGTATAAACCATTTACATTATGAATCAATCATTTCTCATCCTTCAATATCGTTTGGCCAACTTATTGATTGTCTATTAGATTATGGGTGTAGAAAACGTTGAGCCCAAAATCTAGGACATCGGTTGCTTTTAATTAACGCTCTGATGAGAACTTCGGAATGAGTGGGCTTCCGCAATGATGGATAAATGATCTCTAGTTAACGTGCTGGCGAGCCCAGAGTGATATCTATCCACGTAAAATCCTCATTCTGAAAGCATTAGATTTTACACAGCCTCAATGAGTTTTGTTCATGCTTATGATAATGGAGTAAAAAAGAGAGAACGTAGGTAGTGGTGGTGAAAAACATCCACCCCGATAATCTTATGATACTATTCAAAATCAATTGATGTCTAGTTTAATTTATTGTTTGTTTAGTTAATTTAGATAATCAACAAGCCATCAACCACTCAATCCTTCTTAATTGCTTTTTTTTAATTAGGCTAAAATCCAAATTGTTTATAAAAAGGTTGTCCTTTGGATTCTATCTCAATTATATTGCGATAAAACTAGTCGTTTGCATGTGAGTTTATCGGACAGTTAGTTTCGGTAAAAGTTGGGATTTCTATCCTAGTAAATTTGAAGGTATAAAAATATCACATCGATGTGCAACATGGATATTGTTAGAAATCAACTAATTGACGGGTTAATTGTCTATATAGTAAATAGACCTAATTGTGTTGGCTCGTTAGCATGTGTCCAAATCTGTAATTGTGCCCCCTTTCCTAATGGAGAAGGGTTTCTCTAATGCTAATTATCTATTAGTTGTCTATTCTACTGTAACATGGCCCTCCGCCGCTACTTTCCAAGGATTGATTTACATGGTGTGACCGTACACAATCTATCACTAACAATATATCTCACTGACCACGTTGGTCCTTGTGTTAGGGTCTTCAAGTTGTAGCAAAAACCACTTTGTGGGAGAGAGAAACTTATATATCTTATCCTTTATTTCGTCATTCTGGTTTTTTACTCCCCTAATTTATTGCAGTCTATTCCTATTGGCACATGATACCATTAATTTATCTTCTACCCTAAATATCACTACCTCGTATAAGTTTAATGTTTAATGCTAAACGTCCAATTTTTTTGTCAATAAAAGATTCATTAATTGTTCTAACCGGGTCTATCCAGTCGGATCATGTTGCACATTGACTCCAGTTATCAATATCTATCCTCCACATAATAGCCTTACTATTGACTATCTTTACCTATATTGGTCCAAAATATTAAAAAAATCTTTCTTTCTCTTGCTCAACCTATTTTTATTATTTTGAACTCCTCTCTACTCTCTCCACCACATTTCATGTCATATGTTTCGCTTTGTTTGTCCATAATCTTCCCCCTTCCCTCTCCCACTCACTTTAGTTTGTCACTTGGCTTCTCCACTCCAACCACTCTTCTGCTTCTATGCATGGTTGGTGTGAGGGAGAGCATAAAGCAGAGATGAAGTGAGGAGCGAAAAGGAGAGGAAAATATACATAGTAGAGAGGAAGATTGATTTTTTTTATGTAGCTTGTATTTGTTTTATCATAAAACCTCTACTTAATTGTGAGTGGGTCTCTAGAGTTATATCTTTAGCTTACTTTTGTGTATTTGCATATTTGTTCTTTGGAGTGACATCATCAGGTTGTATCGTTTTTTCTGCTTGTTTGTGTTTGTGCATGCTCGCTCTCTGCTACTTGTCCGCACTTGCATGAGTGTTGATTTTCCATTGTTTGTCTTTATGTATGTTAACTTTCCACTGCATATCCCCATCTTTATAAGTGTTGAGACTCAGCCACATATCCATGCCTTTCTGTGTATTGATTTTACCACCTTTTGTATGCGCTTTATGTGCGTTGGCTGCTACTTGTCTGCAATTTGTTGTGCACGTTGACGACTCTACCTAGTACCTATGAACCAACACTCCCATGAATCCACTATCTTTGGGCTACTCGACATGCTTGTGATGGTGATGTTGTCGCCTGCTCCAATTTGCTGCTCTAAAATGTAGCTCCAGGTACTTCTCATGCTCGACTGAGGCTTACATGCATCTTACCGCATGATATGATGTTGCTCTCCTACTACTAGCCTATTATGTCGATTTTATGCTCTTGCATTTGATTTGATGTGTATTAGTTATTTGCTCCCTTACAAGGTACTCAAAAGATTGATTTAAGTCATGTTGATTGATGTTGATATTATCTGCTCGAGGGGGAGTGCTTCAAGTTTTTACATTGTAAGATTCATGAGGAAAATTTTATTCTTGTATGGGTTGTGCTATATATGCCAATATGTATTTTTTCTACTACTTGAGTTTATAAGTTTGCAACATGGTATCACATGCTAGGAATCAATGAACACCTTGATATCTAATCTAATATGTTATAAGCAAGCGAACAACTAATGCCAATCCTCCAAGATGAGGTTGTTGCATTGTTGTTGCCGATGGCAAAGCAGAAATCAAAATGGAAGGGACATCGCAGCAGCCCAATTGTCATTCACACTAAAAACAAAACCATCTTATAATTGAAATGCCACTTATACTAGGAAAGAAGTTGCCATTGATTGTTGGACCCTGTTTATCCACCACTCCAAATTCACATGGTGAGAAATCAGGCTGTAACATCCCTGACCTGGGTTATGAATTAACCCTAGATGTTTTGCCTAATAAGGTTGAGTAGATTCTTAATCTTATCTTGGGATAAGTAATTAGGGCTCATGAGGAACTTATGTTTCAATTTTGGTCCTGTTTGAACAATGTTGAAGCAATGATTGCTTATTTTGGACTAAAGTGCAAATTACCCAAGTTGAGGGGTTAAATGGCAAATGTTGCATGATAAGATGTTCCTCTGATGTTGAGACATCATAAGAATGAATATGATGTAGTGGTATGGTTTTCACAAGCTTGGGCACCAAGATTAAGCTTGTAAAGCAATGTTGTGCATTAAAACCTAGTTTTGGTGTAAAGTGCAATTTACCCAAAACCTAGGGTTCAATATGCAAATTACCACTTCAATAAGGTCCGTAATGTTTCTTGGCATCATGTAGAGCAAAGAAAATGAGAGGGGCATCTCATTTGAATTAAGTTGGAGGAGAGAGAATCTTGATATTAAAATAATCAAGATTTAATCTTAAGTGAAACCCTAATTCAATTTAGGGCAAAAATGAATGTATTAATTAAAGGGCCTTCAACCAAAATGTTATTGGTTGATTTTGAATAAGGATGGACGTTCTTTTGCCAAGATAAGGAACGAAAATATCTAAAGGAGGTGAAACTCCACTCACCTTATTATAAAGGAAAGTAATTTCCACTCACATATGGGATATTAATATAATAAGCATTAAGGTGCTTAATTTGCTTTCCTTTAAATCATGGATAATTGAGAGGAATATGAGGCAATGAAGATAGCCTCGTATCCAAGGAGTTGAGGGGGAAGAGGCGGCATCATTTTTGGGATTAAATGCATTTTAATAAGGCATTTTCTCTCTCATCAATTTCCTTATAAAAGTGCCCTTTCCAAGCCCAAACAAAGGCATTTTTTCGGATTTCTTTCTTTCCCCTTGCTTGGAAAACGACCAAGGAGCTAGGGAGGAGCAGGAGGACGACCCCAACCTGTTAGTAAGCCCTTGACCTTCGTTCTCCTTGATTCCATGGTGGAAATTGAAAATAAATCATTGATTTCTTCTTATTTCGATCTCCTCTTCAACCCTGGCTAAACTTTACAATCAAAAGCTTGAGGACGAGCCTAGGGGGATGCAAGAGCTTCATCCACCATTGTTGCCGTGATCTTGGAGCTTTGGAGCTCAATTGGAGGCGGGTTTTATAACTTGAACCCTTAATTTTATTATTGCAATGAATTCCTTATCAATTGGTGATCATTTCTACATTTCCAAAATTAAGTTTGGTTGATTGATGCAATCTCCATGGAAATCACAGTAGATCTCGTGAGTTTGAAACTTGAGGATGATGACATCATCATAAGCACACACCTCCCCAAATATCTTGGGCAAACGGTTTCAAAGTTTGGACCAAACGGTTTCACCAAACCGTTTGGTGACCAAACGGTTTGCAAACCGTTTGGGAGCAAACGGTTTCAAAACCGTTTGGTGGGGTTGACCAAGGGTTGACCAAGGGTTGACCAAGGGTTGACCGTTTGAGAATCTTGTTCCTAATTATGTAGGCTGATAACCCACCAAATTTGATGGATTAATTCCAAAGGAATCATGAGTTGAAGCCCAATCAATTAGGCAAACCTAATTGAATTAAGTGCTGATTTCCAACTTGACTTTTTGGGCAAACGGTTTCAAAACCGTTTGAGATGGTTGACCAAGGGTTGACCGTTTGAGATTACTGTTCATAATCATGTTGGTTGATGACTCACCAAATTTGATGGATTAACTCCAAAGGAATCGTGAGTTGAAGGCTAATCAATTAGGTAAACCTAATTGAATTAAGTGATGATTTTCAATCTTATTTAACTTGACTTTTTGGGCAAACGGTTTCAAAACCGTTTGAGTGAGTTGACCAAGGGTTGACCGTTTGAGATTACTGATCCTAATTATGTTGGTTAATGACTCACCAAATTTGAGGGGTTAATTCCCAAGGAATCATGAGTTGAAGGCTAATCAATTAGGCAAACCCTAATTGGAATTAGTGCTGAAATTCCAATGAGTTGATTTGAGATTTTGGGTTGATTAGCCCAAAGGGTCACCCAAACGGTTTCAAAACCGTTTGGGGATCACCCAAGACCGTTTGGAGGTCTAGGGTCAAGTATGGATATGTGTTTGAAGATCCAAAGATGTGGTATGAACCTTAATCGGTTAAGTACTTATTTTGCAAGTGATTGAGATGATGTTTTGGGTTGATTGGCCCAAACGGTTTCAAAACCGTTTGGGGATCACCAAACGGTTTCAAGACCGTTTGGGGATCACCCAAGACCGTTTGGAGGTCTGGGGTTAAGTATAGTTGACCAATTGAAGGTCCAAAGGTACCAAATCATATTGCAATTAAGTGATGATTTGTTGATCAACTCGATAGACCAATCCTTGATGAAATTTCACTAGAATCCAAGGTTTGGATGAGCCAAACGGTTTCAAGACCGTTTGGAGCTCATCCAAACGGTTTCAAAACCGTTTGGTGGTCACCCAAGACCGTTTGGAGGTCTAGGGTTGAGTATGGTTAGGTGTTTGAAGGTCTAAAGGTACCAAGTTGATTTGCAATCAAATGTTGATTTGGTGATCAATCCAATGATCCAAACTCTAATTGGTTGACTTGGATTATGATGTGGACATGGGCAAACGGTCTCAAGACCGTTTGGAGGTCATTCAAACGACCTCAAGACCGTTTGGGGTCAGGTCATGCTCAATTTGGATGATGGATTAATGTTTTCAATGTAACTAATCTTGCATTGATTAATGTTGAAGGATCAATGATTCCAAACCCTAATTCAATTGATTTAAACCCTAATTGATGATCAATTGAGGGTCAATTGAGGGTCAAATCAGTTGAAGGTTGACCTATTAAACTCAATTGAAGTATGAGTATAGGTCCAATTGATGATTGGTTTCATGAATTCAATGATTGAAGGAATCAAAATTGGAAACCCTAATTCAATTGGATACCTTATGTAATGGAGGTCCAATGTGATTGAATCTTTGAGAATTAAGATGATGAATGTTCTATTGATCCTATAGAGATATGTAGTTTCATATGTTTTTCTGTTCCTTTACTTTGAGTGTCATGTGCTTAGCATGTGCCTCACTTACTCCTTTTTCTTATGTTGTTTAGTCCCATATGGGTAGCGCTTAGTTTAGTCTCTTGTTATGTTTGCTATATAAGAGACTCCTATGTAATCTGTTTTGATCATCCAATAAACAACATTTCTCCTCTCTACATGGTATCAAGAGCAGGCCCGCAATTTCTCCCACCCTAATTTTCCCACCCATGACATAACAGCCCCCCCACAGCCCCTCTCCCTCACCTCCTCCTCCCTCCACCCCTCCTAACACTATCCCTAGCCGCCGCCCCCAACAGCCGCCAACAGCCCCCCCCTTCCAGCCGCCGCCCCTACTGCCAGCAGCGGCAACCTCCTACTGCCGCTCCACCAAAACAGCCACCTCCCATTTTTTTCCCCTCTCCCTTCATCCCTCCCCACCCTACCCTCTCCTCCATATCATCTATCCTCACCATATCCACCATTTCCCCCACCTTTTCCCTCACAATCACCTTCTAAATCTTTACGTACAGCACTGTGCACTTTCTAATTTTTCTCCGTCTACGTCCGGCAGATTGCGGATTTGTGATCGGGAAACCTCTGGCCTTCTAAGTTGAGAGTCTACTTTGTTCCTCGGGATTTCTGCCTGCGCCTCATGCTGGAACGTTGATTTTTCCTCATGATGGCGTAGGTTTCTATGTCTCCTTTGCCCATATTGGGTCTCTCTAATCTGACTTGTCAGATCTCTACTACTTCTGCCCATTAAGGGTCTCTGCTGCCTCTGCCAGTCAAGGGGTTCTACTGCTTCTCTACGGCGTGGTCCATTCTACAGCCATGGCACATTCTGAGCCACCCAGATCTCTGTGCGTCACCACTGTCAAACTTGAAGGAGGATCCAACTACCATCTGTGGTCCGCGTCGTTTGTACTATATGTCAAGGCCAAAGGTCGGTACCATCATCTCACCTCTGATCCCCCTGCTGCTCCTACTGCTGATGCTGACGACAAGACTAAACAGAACTATATTCAATGGTCCAAGGATGACTCGGGCGTCATGTCCTGGATCCTCAACAGCACTGATCCTAGGATCAGCCAATCTCTACTCTGCTTGCATGATGCCAAGACGATGTGGGACCAATTGGCACATGTTTATTCCCACCAGGAGAATCCCAAGCGGGTGTTCGAGATTTTCAAACAACTCGCAAGGAAGGAGTTCTCCAATGACTTGTCGATCGATGACTTCTACAATCAATGCTCTGCTTTATGGAATGAATACGAGATGTATCATCCGTTGACTGCCGATATTAAAGTTGCACAGCAGCACCGCAATGAACTTCGACTGGTGCAGTTTCTGGCTGCGCTTCCTGACTCCTTCTCAGGGGTTGTTGATCAAATCATGTCCAGTGACCCGCTTCCTTCTGTTCGTGATGTCCTCAAAAGAGTCCAGCGACTACCTTCGCTGACTCCTGCTTCTGCTCCTGCACCTTCGGCTCTGGTTGCTCGCTCTACTGATTACGGCCGTGGTCGTGGCCGCGGTCGAGGCCGTGGTGGACGACCTCCTACTTCTAGCGGACGGGGCACTCCTGCACCTGGACGGAGCACTTTACCTCAACCACGCCACTGCGGCTGGTGTGGCCGTGATAACCATACTGAGGACCGCTGCTGGATAAAGCATGGTAGACCTGCTTGGGCCAACCAAGCGGCTGATGATACTACTCCTGCTGCTTCTTCTGTGGATCAATCTGCTGCACCACCTAACACTGAATGGTTGCGCTCGGAGTTTGAAAGAATGTTTCAAGAATGTCTGGCACAACTACCATCTACCTCAGACTCATCAGCAATGATTGCCTCGTCCTCGGCCGGTAACACAAAGTGGTGCATCGACTCTGGTGCTTCCACTCATATGACTGGTACTCGTCATTTATTTTCACACCTTTCCAACCATACTCCTATTTCTTATGTCACTGTGGCAAATGGTTCAAAAACTACTGTTAGTGGCACTGGCACTGTTCCTCTATCAAAGGAATTATTTCTTCGTTCTATTTTATATATCCCAAACTTTCCTGTCAATTTGCTTTTGGTCAGCAAAATGGTTAAACAATTAAACTGCTTTGTTAAATTTGACCCGTCTGGTTGTATTATGAAGGACCTCCGCACGAAGACGAGAATTGGTTCGGGCCGTGAGGGACCAGATGGGTTGTACTACCTGGATGGACCACCTACTCCAAAGGCGATGCTCTCTACTTCTGTGACAGAACTTCAACTGCATGTTAGACTTGGTCATCCATCTGCGGCGAAACTAAAACATCTTTTTCCTGGCATCTCTGGCAATAGCTTTACTTGTGAATCTTGTGTAATGGGCAAGCATACAAGATCTGTTTTTCCTGCAAAAAAATCTATTTCTTCTTCATCACCTTTTGAACTTGTGCATGCGGATATTTGGGGGCCATGTTCAGTGCCCAGTCATTCTGGAGTAAAATATTTTCTGACTTTTATTGATGACTACTCTCGTCTTACTTGGCTGTTTTTACTCAAAGGTCGTAACACTGTATTAGATTGCATTAGTACCTTTTTTGCTGAAATTAAAACTCAATTTGATCAGCCTATTAAAACCTTCCGGACTGACAATGCCCTAGAATTTATGCAACAATCTGTGACTCAGTTTTGCATCTCCCATGGCACACTCCACCAAACCACTTGCCCATACACTCCACAACAGAATGGTGTAGCAGAACGGAAAAATCGCCATCTCCTTGAGGTTGCTCGCACTCTCCTGTTTCATTACAAGGTGCCTCACTGTTTTTGGCCTGATGCAGTCTCGACAGCATGCTATCTTATTAATCGCATGCCTTCTTCTGTTTTGCAAAACAAAGTTCCCTACATTCTGTTATTTCCTGATAAACCCTTATTCTCTGTACCGCCTCGCATCTTTGGTTGTACATGTTTTGTTAAAAACCTTCGCCCTGGTCTCACAAAGTTGGATGCTCGGTCTGTGAAATGTGTATTTTTGGGATATTCTCGGACTCAGAAAGGCTATCGCTGTTTTGATCCTGATAAGAAACAATGGTTTGTAAGTGCGGATGTGATATTCTTTGAACACATGTCGTTCTACTCTGTTGCTGGGGACCGCCTGACTAATGATATTTTGACTAGCACTCCTCTTCCAGTGGTTGACGACATACCTTCTGTTCCTACTTCACAAGAGAAACCTCTACAAGTATACAAGCGAAGACCAAAGCCCCTCACTGCCCCGGCCGAACCAAATCCTGCGTCAGCGGAGGATCCACCACAGGCTGAGGTATTTTCTGATTTGCATATTCCTATTAGTTTACGAAAAGGGGTTCGTTCATGTACTCGGCATCCTATTAGTCGCTTTTGTTCTACTGATCATCTGAGTGACAGTCTTGCATACTTTACATCTGCTTTATCTGTTGTGCACATTCCTAAAACTGCTGATGAAGCACTTCGACACCCTGCCTGGAAACATGCCATGGAACAAGAAATGCAAGCCCTATATGAACAACACACCTGGGATCTGGTTGATAAACCTTCTTCTTGTCATCCAGTTGGTTGTCGATGGATCTTTACTGTTAAATATGAACCAGATGGCACCATTGCACGTTTGAAAGCTCGATTAGTGGCAAAAGGATATACGCAAACTTATGGCGTTGATTACTTTGAGACGTTTTCTCCAGTCGCACGTCTTAATTCTGTTCGTATTTTGATATTTGTTGTTGTCAATAAAGATTGGCCTCTTTATCAACTGGATGTGAAAAATGCTTTCTTATATGGCGACCTTCAGGAGGATGTCTATATGGAGCAACCCCCAGGATTTGTTGCTCAGGGGGAGTCTGCTTCTCAAATCTGCAAGCTGCGCAAGGCGATTTATGGGTTAAAACAAAGTCCACGTGCATGGTTCGACAAACTTAGCAAAATCTTAATGTCCTTTGGATTTCGACGGTCGCAGGCTGATCACTCTGTTTTCATACGCAAAACCACAGCAGGGCTGGTTATTCTTATTGTGTATGTTGATGACATCATCTTATCTGGCAATGACCCCGCAGGGATACACGCAACCAAGCAATATCTCGCACAACACTTCATTACAAAAGACCTGGGCAAATTGCGTTATTTTCTGGGAATTGAGGTTGATCCTCTGCAGGTGTTTCTCTCTCTCAGCGCAAATATGTTCTTGACTTATTACAAGAAACAGGAATGTTGGGATGCAAGCCAGCCACCACTCCTCTAGATCCCAATATGGATTGGGACAGTGATTCATCTCATACATATGCTGATCGCCACCAGTTCCGAAGAATAGTGGGCAAACTCATTTATCTGACTGTCACCAGAGCTGATTTAGCTGCTGTTGTGGGATTTGTTAGCCGCTATCTTGATAAACCAAGGCAATGCCACTGGGATGCTATTATTCATATTCTTCGGTATCTTAAAAGTGCTCCTGGAAAAGGCCTTCTGTATAAGAAACATGGCTACTGTGACCTATCTGGGTTTTCTGATTCAGATTATGCAGGGAGTCGGTCTGACAGGAAATCCACTTCTGGATACTGCACATTTGTGGGCGGCAATCTAGTCACCTGGCGCAGTAAAAAACAAACTGTTGTGGCAAGATCAAGCGCTGAGGCAGAATATAGAGCGATGGCTCATACTACTTGCGAGCTGCTATGGGTTCATAGTCTTCTGAAGGAGTTTGACATCTCTCCGCCTAGTCCTATGCCCATTATCTGTGACAATAAGGCGGCCATTTTCATTGCGAGCAACCCAACCTTCTATGAAAGAACCAAGCACATTGAGGTCGACTGCCACTTTGTACGGGAAAAGGTTCTTTCGGGTCAGATCTACACTCCATATATCAGTACAGAACACCAGCTTGCGGATATCTTTACCAAAGTGCTACCCAAGACTCGCTTTCAGAATCTGAGTTCCAAGCTGGGCTTCTTCGATATCTTCACTCCAGCTTGAGGGGGAGTATAGAGATATGTAGTTTCATATGTTTTTCTGTTCCTTTACTTTGAGTGTCATGTGCTTAGCATGTGCCTCACTTACTCCTTTTTCTTATGTTGTTTAGTCCCATATGGGTAGCGCTTAGTTTAGTCTCTTGTTATGTTTGCTATATAAGAGACTCCTATGTAATCTATTTTGATCATCCAATAAACAACATTTCTCCTCTCTGCAGATCCAATGATGATTAGTAATGATAATCAATGAAGGTACAAAGGTTGAAACCCTAATAGTACCTAAGTGATTAGTACCAATTAAGGGATGAATTTTTAATTGCTTATAGGATCAATAACTTGATACACTATGTTAATCATAGTTGTATGTACTTGATTGAAGGGTTGATATGACCTAATCAAGTTTAAAGGATGAAAGATTAGAATTCATATATAAATATGAATCATGTAGTGATCTTCTGTAGCACGACCGTGCAAGGTAGCACGGCCGTGGTAGCTTTACTTTGCACGACCGTGCAAGGTAGCACGGTCGTGGTGGCTTCCCTTTGCACAGCCGTTCTTGGTTGCACGGCTGTGGTGCTCTATGCTTGACTTGGAACTGATTTGTAAGTGACCTAACATGGCCATTTTGTTAGTTCCTATCTTAAGGATGAGTCCATAGTATTGGAAATGGTTGTAATTTCTAAGTAAATGAATCATGACCACTACGTTGCATGATGAATGTGATGAACTGGTGCATAAAGTATTAGGATGGGTAATACCCTAATACAAGCTAAGTATATGAACTTAAGTAAGATAAAGGTGTTGAGGGAAGTGATACATCAAGATATGATAGATATCATATCCAACACCCCAAATACTAGTACACCTTGTTGTGTTATAAGTCCAATATAATTGGATGAATGATACATGAGATGTGTGATGGAAATCCTAATCCTGGTAAAGGAATAAGGGTGATACCCTTGAATTAATGATATATTTGTTTTTGCATGGTGTTGATACATAATTGATGTACTGCTATGATATGTGCTAACCATGCAGGTACCATGAGATGATGGGCATAGCCAGGTATGAGCTATGATGTGTTTTTAATTTGAATTTGTTTATTGAGCCTTGTGTGCCATAATATACCTTGTTGCCTGGTAAGAGGTAGTAAGAGAGTTAATGGGCCTCAAGTATCATACTTACCTTGGTCAGATGACCTAAAGGTGTTAGTTACCTAAGGAAGGGGTAACAATGCTCAGGTGATGAGCTAAGGGTTTAAATACCCAGAATCACATGGTTATAGTATTGAAATTGTGAAAGGATGAGAAATTTCCAGTGGTGAATTGAGGGATTAAGATCCCAACACTTTATGAGAAGAGTATGGCTACGGGCCATGACTCCACAATGATAATGCCAGGCTTTAGATATATGATCTAAGCCTGAAGAGAGTTAATGCAGTGGTAATGATTCTGTAGTTTGAATAGATGTTATACATGTTGTTTATATTCATTAAAGGATATGTGACATGTTGATTCTATCAAGTTATAGTTGCAATGCTTCTGATATAGAATAATGTTCTAATCCGTTAGACATTAAATATATGCTGTTAAATAAATATGATTCCTCTGTTCATATTTATCTTCTTAAGTTGCAATAATAATGTTACTGGCGGAGAGTTATATCTCTCGCTGGGACAATTTTTATAATTGTCTCACCCCCGTGGGAACCACATTTTTAGGTGGACGCGGACGAGGAGACAGGAATCCTTCAGCAGGTGAAGGACAACAGCAGTAGCAGGGACAACAGTGAAGTCTCAGGTGGAGACATTGGTTGTTATGTCATGTTTAGATGTATATAGAGTCCTATGTGTCATCTCTGTACTCTCAGGTCCTCGGAGTTTTAGTTAGTGTTTTAATGAATCGATCCGAGATTTTGGCTTGATGCACTCGAAGCTATATGCTGTCTATATTTTATGTCGGAGACAGCTGATGTTGTAAATCTCGAGAAGAGATAGTACAAGACATGTACTTTGAAATAGAATGTAAAAGTTATACTTTGGCTCTTGAAGAAAAAGATTTCCAATGTGTGGATCTCTTTGCAAAAAGTTTTAATTTTTAGTGATTTTCTCTAATCCGCTGCTTGATGAACGCTTCCGCATTAGTTAATTATGTTTTTATGAGTTGTATGCCACACAGGCAATGTGCAATTAAATACATCAACAATCATGTTACCAAACACTATCTAAAAAATTGAGGTATGACCAGATATAAGTCCTAAAAAAGACATTAAAATAAAGCCACCACACTCACTAGGGGGAATACTCCAGATGATTCAATCATTATGATTGTTACTAAAAATGGTTTAGTTCCCTCACTAATTTACAAATATCAAACTAGTAAATCTTGTAAGTTTAGGAAAATATGACATCAGATATGGCAGCGGAAACGAAAAATTTACTGTCATATTCGCGTCAATAACTATGAATTGGGAAGGAGGGTTGCAAGGCATATACCTACTCCTGGAGGAAGTCCAGCGACTATCCTTTGCTGCAGCGTGCTTCTTTCTCAAGTTGCCCCTGGATGGCTTTTGGCGGCAGCCTCCTAGTTGATCACCACGGACGGCGGTTGACAACGTCCTCCTTTACGGGTGGCAAAGGCCTCTTCACCTCTACCCAGTCCACACGGATCACCGAAAACTCATGTCGTTCTTTTAGAACAGACAACGAGTTGTCTCTTCTAGTCAACGTGCTAGTGTCGACTTGCTCTCCCTTGTTGTCCCTCCCTTGTTGTCTATCCCTTGTTGTCCCTCCTTTTTACGGGGAGGACTTGCTCAGGTTTTCACGTTATCACAACTATGAGAAGACAACAATTGTAAGACCTTATCATTGTGTCTATCTAAAAAGCCTCGAGTACCCCTCTATTTATAGGAGGGTTGGGGTCAAGATTTCCAGACCAATCGAGAGTCAAAGAGACGGAATTTCATTAATTTTCCAAAACCTACAAACCATGAACAGATTGGTTCACCAGAGAACCGATCGATTCACAAGCGAACCGGTTGGTTCAAATGTGAGACGATCAGTTCAACACTTGAACCGGTTGATTAACTATCTTTCCTATTCGTAATTGTATAGGTATTTAATATAATATTTGATTAATACACAACATGATGTCAGCATAATTTTAATCCAATCGTATTGATCAACCAAACGGCTGGTTCACAACCTGAACCAGTTGGTTCAGACATCTGAGCCAATCGGTTCACTTGTTGAACCGGTCGTTTCAGAGTTCTGATTGTCAATCTTGTTTTAATCGAATACCTAACACTTTCGTAATCAAGTTTAAACCATATTCATGAGTAAACTCCTATTCCATGTGAATCATATGTGTGTAACCCTATAAGTCTCAAGTTACGTTAGCAGTGAATGTCTGTAACCAATTTATGACATTACAAGCAATAAGTGGTATCTAACACGACATCATTGCTACCCAAGTAATTGGAAAGTTGGAGAACAACTTCAACCTACAATTTGTGATTAGTGTTACAGTGATCATATAGTTCATTTGTCACTGATATCCAGATTGAACTCGAGGCATGGAATCGCCATCCTCTTCAATGTTCAATCCATGTTCCTTGAACTAGAGCAGACTGTCTGACATATATGTTAGCTCAATATTACATATTGACTCACACAAGCATGGCCATGTATTTCTCAGTCTCGCTTATAAAGTGGTCAGGATATCAAACTCCTATAGGAATATGGTTGTACAATTCTCGGTCCAGACCGGTAGACCGGACCGGCTATTTGATCCGGTCCGATCTTGGACCGACTTGACTTCCGGTCTGGTCCGGTCCTCGGTCCTTTATTTCTCCTAGATCCGGTCCTCGGTTCGGTCCAGTTTAAAACTGGTAGAAATCGGTCTGGACCGGTTGGACCGAATGATATAAAAAACTTCCTATACATGTTAATTAAATGTAATATTTATGAAGGATTGTGCGGATGTAGAGTATATTATAAATGACTCCATAACTTATTAAAACACAATGATGTCATTATATCAATAAGTATCAATATTCAAATTAATCATTGTACTTATTAAAGCACTGAGTAGCCAATCAATAAATTTGAATATTACATTATATTGTGACGAAGAAAACTGAAAGCATGTTACACATTGAGTTAAATTGATAATAAATTAGTATATTACGTACTAACTATTACATAATTCAATTTTAACTGCAAATGTTAGTTTTTTATGTGCTACAAATTAATGAGTTAAATTGATAATAAATTAGTATATTACGTACTAACTATTACATAATTCAATTTTAACTGCAAATGTTAGTTTTTTATGTGCTACAAATTAATGATTGTTAGTCTCAAATGTGTTATTGTTTGTAAGTTTATATTAGTCCTATCCCGAATAGTCTTATAATGGTTTACTCTCTCGAGTTGAAAGGATTTAATTGTGTAACTTGGTTTGTGTTACCAAACCCAGATTGTCTTTTATAATTTTTATAACACATTTATTTTATATTTTATAATCAAGGGTTTATAAATGTAAGTTATTGGGTCCGGTCCCGATCCCGGTCCGGTCCATGATTTTTCCGGTCTGGTGTTCTTATTCGGTCCGGTCCTCGGTCCATGATTTTTTTTGTTAACCGGGTCTCGGTCCGATCCGGTCCGGGTTTGGACCGATGTACATCCCTATATAGGAGAGACAAATCCCATCTACATCACTCACAGTCAATCCCCATGTGTCACAATGTATCCGAGAATCACCTTTACGGTAACCCTTATTCAAAGGTCATGTTGGATTATATCAAAGTACTTCGAAAGACATGTGATGAGTGTAGTGATCTTAGGTCTAAGAACCACAATCACCACCATCACTACTAGAGATGATTCTGACTACAGATCCATGGTTTCCATGCATCACATTCAAGGTGTGTTTGCCCAATAGACTCTTCTTTAACAAGTATCTATGTGTTTGGTTTGATATCACATATCATGACTAAATGAGATTTTGTCATCAACCAACACACTCTAGTATTATGTGTTATCGTTGCCTATCAACTTCCACAATAACAACCGACTAGGGACATAACAAGAACGTATATACACTTAACATTCATGTGATCTCATTGTTCAATTCCTCAACCTGAAGACTTGTCATTGAGTAACATCATTCTTTAGACATTTATTAAGTTACATCATTATCTCCTAACTGAATAAAACAGAATAAATGGAAGATTATCTTTATTATAAATCGAATCGTTTACAAGATATGTCATTACAATCATCATATGATGGCTCTCTGGGCATACATACCAACAGTAGGTACATTATGTTAACACAATAATAATCACTGCATATTTCCAACTTATAGCAATTCGGCACCAATATTTGGAAATAATAGGATAAATAACTTTTTATCCTATTTCTCCCAATTCATCAAAAGTAGTTTGAGCTTTTCAATCGTTTGGAGCCTTGAAATTTGAAAGAGCTCAGTTACTATGATAGGTTGCGGAATGAGAACAACAACAAGATCTTACAATATGTTGTGTAGTTTTAAGTATAATTCCTATGATTTATTAAAAAACTCATTTAATTCAATAAAATTAGAGGTAAACTTTATTTTGCCTCAACTACATTCTTCAGGTGTTTAACGAGAGTTGTTGATTAGTTCTTCTGTTGTGATAAAGTTCCACCTTTTAAAATGAAAAGATCATGAGACAAGCAAACATACACAAACATGGTTGGATTCCCGAATCCACCAACCAACCTCAACTTCCACCCATCGATTTTCTTATTACATGGATGTCCAAACCAATGGGTGTTGGTGGAATGGATTTTTGACGACATGGTAACCATAGATGTATCATGTCATCCATTGTCGCATATGGTAGTCTCGGGCAACATAACATTGTGTTGACTTCCAATAGTTGATAAAATCACATGTGAAAGACATCGAAGTTACAAGATCAAAAGATTAACGTAATGCTCTGTGTGATATACGTCATTTGTTTGACGGATTGGAAAAGGCTAGACGGAAGACCTTTGTTTGACCGATAGCAATACACTGGTTGAGGGAACATTAGGGATAAGGCAGAGGGAGTGTCGGGAGGAAGGATGGAGGGTGTCGTCAAAGAAGGGAAAAGGGTGTCACTGACAACGGGTGGACGAATTACTGAAGTAGGAGCAACACGAGTGTTTGTTGGAGGGGCACAGGGAGTAGCAAGAGGAAGGGAAGACAGGTTCACAATAGGAGGCGCGGTGAAGAGGGGGGATTGTCGACATCGGTGTAGAAGAAGGGGGGGTAGATGGAGAAGTAGAGGTCGATGCCATCGACATCGATATGGTGACTAATGAGGATGAGGATCAGGTTACCCAACAGGGTTGAAGTTGTTTCAACGTCATGGGGCAGTGTTTGACTAGAGTTTGTCGTTGTCAAGCAAAGGACCGGCCCAACTCACATTGCCTCCTCTTCAATGGAAAGGAAATAAGGGTGAGGGGGAAGAGGAAAAGGTGCAAAACAATGCCCGACACAGGTGTGAGTCGAGAGATCATGGATGCACTCAGCTCCGTACCAGTTGCTTAATCCACAACCATGTAAAAACTATAGTTATCAATACCATTGTATTTGTATATGATTAAATCCAAAAAAATTATGGACCAATTAGACCAGATGGTGAATATACAGTAGTAAATGGCTTTTTCTGCCATTCCTAGCTGCATAAACATATATAAAAAGACTCTGTCACGGAAAACATGCAAATCTACAACAAGCAAGACTTGTAAGCTCACACACAGAGATAGAAGCGCATACATAGAATCTTGCATGATGAGCTAATGTATGTGCATACGTACACGGCAAAAATACAATCAAGCACTAGCACACAAAATCTCACAGGTCACAGACACATTATTGTTAACGATATCATAGACAATTTTAAGCTATGGGGCAATCATGAACCCTATATCTAATCATCTATCACTGGAAATAAACCCATTGGGTGCATACCAAACCTCAAGAATCCCAACCTATTGAAGTTCGTTTTTTATTAATAAAGAGAAAAACCATGCACATAGAAACTCCATAAAGTAGGTAAACTGGTAATAAACTATAAGTATTGGACAAACACTACAGCTTCTTTTTTATGGCCATGCACTTAAAGCACTCAAACAAGTTCTACCGTATTTGGGCAATTTTGTTGGATCTAATTTCGGAAATATGGAAGAAGTACCATGTAGGGTGTTTAATCATTAATCAAGGAACTCATGTCTTTCTGTTAATGACTAACTCAAAGGTTAAATATTAAATCAATCTTCATAGCATTCACTACTAACACGCTTTCTTTTGGACAGATGAGACTTAAGCTATAGAGAGTTCACGCCAGCAGTCAGCTGTCACTATATCATCATCATGGTATTTATGGCTGGTTGTCAACCTACTGCTAACCCTCAGTTATTCAGACTTCAGGCCAGCTATGCTTGTATTATTGTTGCAGATAGTATGATACATATCAGAACTTCCATTAATTATTCACATTGATGCCATGTTATAATATGATACATATCAGAATTTCCATTAATTATTCACATTGATGCCATGTTGTATGATATCATGGTTCTGAGCTCACGTACTTTATGGTTGTGATGACCTTTTGTTCCATGTTTGTGTTGTTCGTCTTCACAAAATCGTTTCAAGTTATGGTTTTAAATATTGCAAGGCATATTCATATACATTGTATCTTTTTTCCTAAAATATCGGTCTAGACCCTATGTATGGTACAATTATCACTTTCTTTCCTCTCTGTTAGTATTTTCCTAAAAATACTGGTCTATACCCTATATGGCAAAAAGACTAATCCAATCATGTACTTTCACTACAACCATATAAAATTAGAGCAACGTACCTGCTCATAGCCACCAAGTCTAGTTACCTGCCTCCATAATCTGACAAGTTCAAGATAAAAAGTACATTAGAAGAATATATAAACAAAGTGCAAACAGAGCGTCAAATAAAACTGAAGAAGAAACCTCACTTGAGACAGTTTAATCCTTCACCATAAAATTTTGGTGCCTTGAACTCCAAACTCCTCTCCTTGTGGAAATTTTCAAGCTCTTTCATGAATGCAGCTTGTTCCTCCTCTGATCCAGAATCATCACCCTCATCATACTGTGCATAGGAAACACTAGGTACAGTAGAAACCTCCCCCCGAACTGGATATACACCGCTAATGCCATCTTTCTTCAAAAGAGCCTCTTCAAGAATAGTTTCTCCTGGTTGAATTTCCTCTTTCTTTTCCATTAGCTGATCATCAAGAGCCAGTGCCAAGCCTACTGGTTCACGCACACTCTCATCCTTTACAGTAGCCCCACTCTCCTCCTTTACAGGAGTTAGGTTTTCACCTTCAGAGTTATTTGCTGATGGAGGAGTTACATGATGGTCGGCTGCTATCTGGTTGGCAACACACTGATTAGCGTCACCATTATTCAATTGCATGTGCTCAATCTGGGGAGCAGCATTTTCAGACGATACTGTTTCTAAAGCGACCGTTGCAGTTCCAGTTTCCTTAGGCTCAGACGCTATTGCTGCCCCTGGATTTTCAGCATCCACACTTTTTACCTCAGGTGATATGGGTATCTCAGGGTGCGGAATTCCATTATTGTTACCCTCCATCTTCTGCTCTGTAAAAAAACTTTGGAAAGGTGTGATGCACGAATCCAACCTCGACAGAGAAACAAGAACCTCAAGCCAGAATGAAGTCCAGTTTTCTGCAGCAAATCCCCATATGTAAAGCAAATGAGTAGCAGTTATCAATTAAACTCTTTCACGTTCCTATACTACAGGATAAAAGATAAGATGAAAAGGCAGATATTACATAAACCAAGTGCACATCCACGAATGGTCTAGACTTTCAAGCAGACAGTTGAAATGTGAAGATGAAATGGATTAGTTAACTAAAAGTAGCTTAGAGATTCAGCTTTAATAACAACTCTTGAATCTTGATTCATATAAAGTCATTTCCCAACACAACTGCGATATTTGATATCTATACTACTATAAAAAGAGTGAGTTTTTCAAATTATTTACAAACTAGCCATTCTAAACCACAGCGACCAATCAGAACAAAGCATTTTGAATTGCTATTCTCTCCTTCACTGGATCTCTTCTCAAGTTTTTTCCTCACTTATTTCCAATTTTAATTGCTTTTTGTTCACCCCTTCTCAAAATACGCACCATTGTAACCACGTTCTCCACCACGTCCGGATCCATGTACTGTGTGCATCACCACATATAAACTATTTGTGCTAATATGGGACTCTCATCAACTGTCTTCTTCGCTAATTTGTTTGTAATTCCGTTTTCTCAATGTCCCCTCCCTATGCATCCGCGCGACTGCACCTTCCTGTATGCATCTGCACCGGTAGTTGCGCATTCCAGATTCCACTTACTCCACAATCGAGGAAGTTGTTCACCGCGGATCAACTACAACCGCCTAAACCATTAGAAAGCAACTGCAACATGGGCTCTACACATGCGGCATATCTGGTTTCCCTCTCCTTCTGATATCCTCTCGCATTTTCATAACTCCTCTCAGTGCATAACCGATAACCCTTAAACATTAGCGTCCTCCCCTGCTCACTGTCGCGAAACAAGATAGCCTGGGACCAGCATCTTTGTGTCTCCAGGCAGTTTCATCATTAATTGTATAGTTCATGGGTTTCGCGGTTCCTTAAGATCTGCACGACATTACAACAAGTTCACCACGTCGATGAACACCATGAGACGTATCTTCCATCCATGTTTGGAGTTTATTTTTTCTTGCTGTTAGTTCTGTAACCCACGACGGTGTCTTTTTTTCTCTTGAGAAGTTTCGATTTTATTTGATTGTTTATTTAGTTTTGCAGTCACCGTGTCAAAACATAGTATGACACAGAATATGTCAGGTGGCACGATGACTCACTCACTTCATCAATAGTATATACTGCAGGCACTACATAACACATTCAGGAGAAAAGCTACTGCATCAATTAACTTCTGTACTAATCGAGATGTCAGAATTTCAACGGCCAGCCACCGTACTCCTCAGGTTCTTTATTATTTAACATAATCGTTGTGTTTTCAGAAGACACGCTAACGATGCGTGACATACCGCCGGCCACACCCATGTACCAAAATTGTGGCGTCGATTTGCACTTGTTATTGTTACTTGTAATTAAATCTCACCCTATGACTCCTAATCTTCCATCTTTGGATTAGCCTTACATGTTTGGAAGGTTGATATGTTGATTTTGTTAACTTCTGTCACCAACATTCATGTGAGAACTGCACAAATCGCGTTTGATAACTTTCTACGACAAGCTCTCAGTTGATTCGGTGAAGGCACCACGCATAAAATGTCTATGGCCATAATGAGACTAAACAAGTACATGTCAGGAAGCCGTATGAAGTTTTTTTGGCTTTTGTTGAAGTGTTTTTTCTCTGATGTATTTGTGTGCGAGGAATGATGCTATGCATCGAACATTGTCTTGTTGTTACACATTAATTTTCATTAGAATTTATATGAAGCCAAATTTAGATCCACAACATGTCATGCTCACTATGGTGCTACATCAATCCAAAGCATAAAGAGTGAGGTTTTACTTTGGGATGGCTGATTTGATGACCACAAGGTCCACAACTAATGTAACATATTTTGTCGGTTCCATTATATCGATATAAAGTTATTTCTTACATAGTTTCTCCCTAACTACAGATAAACTATCATTGTAATCTAAAACAAAATTGAACACAAAATACCATGTGTGCATTATTATTATTATTATTATTATTATTATTATTATTATTATTATTATTATATATAAAGTTATTTCTTACATAGTTTCCCCCTAAGTACAGATAAACCATCATTGTAATCTAAAACAAAATTGAACACAAAATACCATGTGTGCATGGCAATATATTTGTTGATGAGGTTACAAAAAACAAAACATTTACTCTCCCCCCCTTTCAGTGTATTCATTTATCTATCCTGAAATCATTATATGAACTCCCCTCATCTTCTGTGTACATCATAACCAATACAAATTTCTAGGGGAACGCGATACAATATAGGGTGGTCATGTTTGATAAGAACACCAATTCACACGTAATATATTCCACCAAGAAAATATGGCATTTATTTGTATCTTGGACTAACAATATGTATTGAAGTTTAAAACATACTTTTATAACTCCTAATATTAAAATTATTTTATATTTATACTTTGACTTGAGGAAGTATCATCTAAAAAAAGGAATTTGTTTAATTTTTCACACGTGTTGCTCGTATGCATTTACGAAATATGTCTATTTTTATGTGTCTATTATATATTATTTTGCAAAAGGAGAACATGTTTCTTGTAACTTACTACCCGATCTAATGAACACTACACATTAATCTGAACCTAAAACATCTAAAATCCAATGTATAATAAATATAGGTTGTATTAATATATTCTACCAATATAAGTTGTGAAATTGAATACTATTGTAATCCCTACAACCTATGAATAATATATAAGATGAAGATTATGTTCATTTTAATTGGTTTAAAAAATATATAAATAATATAACTATCGTAACATTTTACCTTTTAAATTGTTTTAGATTTGGTTTAAAAAGTAACATTTCTCAAATATCAATGAATACCTACTTCAAATTATTTCACAAATGCAAAATATTTTTTGGATTATTTATAGAATTGTACAATACAAAATAATCTAATACATATTCCTATTTTATACTAAATTACAAATTGAAAACATATTCCTAAATTTTTGAAATATTTAATTAAAAAGACTTTAATCAAGATACCTACAACATCAAAATTCTAATTTATAACATCAATTTTTCTTTGGTAAGCAACCAATCTTCAATATTATAAAGTACATATAGTTCTTTGTGTACACTAAGATATTGTATTGAGTAAAGTTGTAAATTAAATATCATTATAATCACTACTATATGTGAATAATATATAAGAGACACATTTTCTTGACTTTAACTGGTTTTGTTAAAATAAAAAGAATATAACTAACATAATTATTTACCACTTGAATTACTTTGAATTTACTTTTATTTGAAGATAATTATGTTCCTTGAATATTAGCAAATATCTATTGTATATCGTTTCATAAAGCGAAAAACTATCTAATGATTTACGTGACTATAATAGAAAAAAAATAGAATAGAATATATTCTACTATAATATGCCTATTACATCATTTTTTTATAACGAGGAACCCCTCCCAGGCAAGGCCACATTGGACCCCACCCAGCCAAGAGTAAATCCCGAGACCAGCCGTGTCATGGGCGAACACCACGGCGCGCCCAATCAAATGCCAGCCACTGTTGCACCACGGTCGGCGCCCACCACGGTCGGCGCCCAAAGTCGAACTCGGGTCCCTTCATAGGGGATTGTCGAGCCACACCGCTGGGCTACCGACCGCCCCCTCCTATTACATCATGTTAAAAGTGCAAAACATGTTTCTACTGAATTGTTAGACTATTCAATAAGAAATTTTATTATTAATCAAAACACCTCCAATAACTAAAATCCGATCTACAATGTGATGATCTATATATAGTTCTTGGAGAGTACTAAGATATTATATTGAGAAAATGGTTAAAATAATTACTATTTTGATAACCCTTATATTATGTTAATAATATATGTAAGCAAGGTATCAAAAAGCGGGAAGCGGGAGGCGTGCGGACAGCACCCCGCAACCGATTAAGCGGTAGGCGGGCGATTTTTGAAAAAGCGGGTGTCTCAATTTTATATATTTATATACAAAATTACATGTATGTGTATATAAAAAATATATTTCTAAGGAAGTTTTATACATATCTAATCAGAAAATCAGTAATTAACTAAGTACTCATCAATACTTTACTATTAATCAATATCTCTAATCACTAAAATCAGCAAGCAGATCAGTAATTGTAAATAACAAACTATAAATTATTGATTTAAAGTAATCACTAAAGTAATACTAACCTGTAGTACCAATCATTAATCACTGAAAGCAGCAAGGAAATCAGTAAAACTAATCATGCATTAGAAGTATAATAGAGCCAAATGATATTTACTTAGATGCATTACAGCAGTACCCAATTATACAGCTTATACACAAAGTATGCATTCTAAATTAAGACTAGCTATATCATAGAACATTTAATGTATACAAGTTTCATATATTATAGTCGACACTACTTGGACTATGTAATAAATTAATGTTAGATGCTTACATTAGTATTTTTAAATAAAGCGGGAAAAAAGCGGGAAAAAGCAGGTGAGGCGGGCAAAAAGCGGGTGATTATGTTCAAAACACTTAACCGGGTGCTTAGGGGCTAAATTAAGCGGATGAGGGTCTTGGCCGATTAAGCGGCCGTCTGGGCCTTTTTTAATTCACTGTATGTAAGAAACATTTTGCTAATCGTATCTGGTTTCATCCAAACCAAAAGAATAGGAACTGCTTTGACTATACTTTTATTTGAAAATGTTTATGTTCCTTATATGTTAGCAAGTTAATATTGACTATAAATTGCAAAATATGTTTGTAAAATTCATAGAAGTATATAATATAAAATTATATGATATAATATGTTATGTTTATATAAAACTAACACATCTTAAAACATATTATTAAATAAAATTCAACCTCTGCAACATGTCACGTACATGTGCACGTGTGTGTTTACTAGTAAAGTTATTATACGTAGACTATCAGGAAAAGTCATACATAGACAAAAAAAGTCCATAAGGAATATATATTATTAGTGTCATCATAGGCCAATCAATTGGCAAATCTTGAGAGTTGAGGGTCAAAATACAAAAAAAAATATCCATAAGGACATAATACTATTAGTGTTTTCATAGGTCAATCAGTTGGCAAATCTTGAGAATTGAGGGTCAATGTACAAAACTAAAGATAAACCGTATAGCAAACAATACAGTTAAAGTCGATTGGATAATAGCTAACTGTTGCAGCAAACCCCAAACTTTTGGAAATACACAAATATCAAGGAGTACTTGTTTGTTGAGAAATGGTAAGATCTACCTTCTACAGAAGGATCTTAAAAAGTAGTAGTGATTGCTAACCAGAAGGTAAGGCGCAAATAAATCAATCGTTGTAATAATATATATCTATAACCAAAGAAAAATTGCAAATTGACACTAACATGTCCAATAGAGTATGAGCCTTCAAAACTTTGTTTTAAAACAACTCTAACTAGCTAATGGCTGCCATCGGGACAGCTTTTGCTTCAACAGATGAATTACACAATCTCAAGCTAGTTCACATTTCTTCTAACTTGTGGAACTCCAGTTGTAAATGGTTCACATCGCAGTTAGGAGGGAGGAGGACAAGAGACCGCCAAAAGGGGTGATGCGGACGGAAAGTTGAGAAATGTTGTTCCAAAAACAGATCTCAAGAGATCCATGACAGCCTCTCAAGCAACAGCTAGGATGGAAACAGTAGAGGTAGGTCTCAATTCTTCAAGCATCTGTTCGACGCTTTCTTTTCAGATAGGTAATGGTAACACATGTAACCAGATGATGGCATAGATGAGTAATCCAGCCACCGTCTATTGTTTGGGGATGGATTAGGTGAAGGAAATGGTCTTACCAGATGAATGATCGGTCAAAACAAGAATCAAGCATTTGCTCACATCAGCAGCCCATCAGAAACATCAGGGACTTCTTCCCAAACTGCTCCAGGACTCAACAAAGATTGTAATAAACTCACTGGAGGTTGAGCTTTAATGTTTTATATTTGCTCCTCTGGCATATAGGGTAATTCTTCAGCCAACGGCCTTCACCCATGGTTAGTAGAAATCTCTCCAGGCACTACACAAAGTTTCTACCAATGTTTTAGAAAGCGCAAAGCAGGAGGCGGGCGGACAGAACCTTGTAGCCGCTTAAGCGCCCAGCGGGTGCTTTTTTGAAATGCGGATGCTTTACTTTCTATATATTTTATACATAATTACACACATAAATACATATCTAATCATATATTTTTGAACTTTTATACATATCTAAACCCATGTAATAGTGTAAAGTTGATTTCTATACAACTCAACAATAATACTATGGTGCTTCTAGTAATATGCATATACAATACGTTGTGCGATAACATAAATTTAGGTAATAGAGTAATACAGTCATGGGTATACAATATATTGCATATAATAACAGAGAGATCACAGTATTACTGTAGATCATACAAAAATACTTGTATTTTACAAACTTACAGTACCAATGTAATAATACGTCTATAGATAGTAATGTTACAACAATAACATAGATAATAGAAGTATACAACCTATTACCTAACACAAAACAGTTATATGCAGTTGGTTACATAATGCATAATGTCAAATGTTGTAATGTAGAGATGTAGATATACAACAACAGTAGATGACACAATAGTAGTATACTAGTCATGCATGCTAACGTGGTAATAAACAATACTATATAAAAGTGGATATTGCTTACTATACAATATAAATACACATTATACATAGTAGATATTGCATATCTATACTTAGTATTTATTTTATATACTAGTATAAATGTATTGAAGTATAATTAGAAGTGTTTAGAGATGTGCAAGAAGATATCTTGGGCTTAGCTGCTCACTTACTTAAGGCAGCCACAGGCGGGCTCATAAAAGCGGCAGGGACCTTGCAGCGCTTAGGCGGCTGCTTAAGCAGGTGCTCAAAACGCTTTTTAAAACACTGGTTTCTGCATTTCAATGAGGAATGCATCTCCTAGAGGATTAGGAATCAGGATATCAGGGCAACATTAGGGTTAGAAAGATGTGTATGGTATAAGGGTTCTTCTCATGTTGAATACTTTTGGTTATCAAGTCTTCCCTCCTCTAATACCTAGATTTTTTCCTCGAGATATGTCATGGATTCTTACAGGCAGTTCACTTCTTCTAACAAGTCACAAACCACCACCATCATTCCCTTGATTCTAAGTGCTCTCTCAGATCATCTGAGAGACTTAAAAGTAGAAGGCAGCAAGTGCATTATGATAACAAATGCACTACGTAAAAGTAGTACTGTCCCTCGTGCCTACTATACATTGTTATAGCAAAACTCGGATCAAGAACCCTATCTAACGGCACCTGAGAAACGATCTAGCTTGATAAATGATTTGTCTTCCACCAGTTCGTCGAGGAAATTTGTCTGTTACCAATATCATATACTTGTCCTTGATGTATAATGATGGACTGTACAGTAATCCACGTAAAAACATAAAGGGCCTTCATTTTTTTCTACCAGTAGCACTAGCCATGAGAAAAGGTGTTGTTATTATTGATTAGTCGCCGACTCTTCCATCTTGAAAACTGGTGACCCAAATTTAGCTTTGTAAGTGTGTGCTTAGTGATACTGACAACAATCAAACAATCCATGTTCATCCTTCGAAGGAATGCTGTGGTTGATTGTTTGATTGATAGAGCCGGTAAAAGTATCAAACTGAAATCTTGGATAATCCAGGTGATGTATGCACCAAAATCCCTAAACTGAAATCTTGGATAATCCAGGTGATGTATGCACCAAAAACCCTACGGAAAACCTATATCCCTCTAGTTTGATATTGTTGAACCACCATAGCCAGGCAGCAATGCAACTGTAAGGTAAATTCTCCTCACTATTTTTCCTCGGTCTCATAGTGCCATTCCTTGCAAGATGATTGTGACACCATCAGCACCAAATGATATTAACTTCAGCTTGTAGTATTACGTAATTGAAACCAGGCATTCTAGCCATATCATCCCTAGAACCACTTCCTTGCAACCCAATGCCTATAGGTCTTGAACGATGATATAAAAACTATAGATCTGCATTTTAATACAAAAGTATTATACACAGTCGCTAGACATCATGATCACCAATGTCACCGACAGTCCCGCAGTAAACCAAGATAGCCAATCAACGATCAATAAACTTTGTGGGTAAACACGACAATCAGTAACTGAATCTACTACGTGCAACAGCAATTATTTCTACATGTAGATAAATAGGTGGGAAACAAAAAGAATGTCAATAATTAAGGAGGGGGAGCAGGGGATGAAGACCACAGAGGTCAATAACAGGAAGAATATGAGGAGGGCGTGGAGAGAGAATGGGAAGGAAGAGGACTGAACCGACGACCAATCAAGTCAGAGATGGGAGGGATAAGAGGAGAAACAGAATGAGTGGATAGAAGTCCATAGGACGAAGAGGAGTGGCAGTAGCAGGTAGCATAGAAGTACAAGGATTGAAGAAACGAAAGTACGATGAGGTGAAAGAGTGTGACTGCAAAGAAGAAAGTAGTAGGAGGCAGCGGACCAAATATGAACGGCAGCACAGGAGGTGGAAGCCGAGGAGCGGATAGAAGACGAGGAGGAGAAGTGGAATATGATAAGGAAACGTTATATTACCTTCTTTTCCTTCGTCGGCTTCTTTGGTGACCAGGAGGGGGGGAGGAAACAGTTGGGAAAGAGGGAGCCGCCGGTAGAACCTCCGGTAAACGTTGCCGCCGCCAGTAGAACCTCCGAAGAACGTTGCCTCCTCTGGTACAAACTGCAGAGAACGTCGCCGCCCTAGATGTGAGGCTCTCCGCGGTGTGGCGCAGTCTGGGCAAAGAGGGTTTTTCTTTTATTGAGGATGTGACTGCGGTGACCGAGGAGAAAACAAAGTTTGGACCGACCTGGGACGGTGGCGCCCTAGATGTCTTTGGTGCCACAGCCGTCGACGAACGCTGCCGACGTCGTAGTTTTGCGGTACTCACGACTTTCGCCGGCTAGGTTATTAGGGTCGGAAAGGGGTAGCGATCGAACGAAGCGGGAGACTTAACAGATCGAGATGAGAGGATTCAGAGGAGCTGTCTTGCTCACGTGCCCGCAGGTTTAAGTGGATTTGTGTTGGAGAAACCTGAAGCTACTCTAATCCTTTTGCTGTACGATTCTAATTAGCTTCAAATCCTTAAACCGGAACACGAACTATCAGGGGCTGAGGGATGAATTATGTTAGGCCTCGTCTAGGTGCTCACTTTGTGAATCCGAGTAATTTGTACAAGAACATTACATGCTTAGCATCCAAACAGCCACTTTGTGACTATAGTCATCTATACTATATATAAAAGCCCGTTGGGGGTTTTCTCTGCGATTTTTCACACTTATTTTTCTTAATTACGAATCGGTCCTTCTATATGCTATATCTATACTATATAGTAAAGCCCGTTCGGGATTAACAGTTGAGGACTTCTTTATAATATCCACAATCTATAGTTGCGAGAGGGGTCGGCTTGGCACTAACCTCCGGATTCTTCTCGTCACTTCGTTTCTGTATGCTCGAATCGTCGCTAGATGCTGATTGCTAGGTTTCGCGTGCGGAAGAAATTGGAGGTTAATGTTCTCCACTACTCATATGTATAGCCTCCACTCCCTCTGTCGTTCCGTTGGTGTGGGAGAAGGAGAGGGTTCTTATGTGGTGGGTGTGAGTGGAGTGGAGAGTGTTCGGTTACAAAACCAAGGAATAAGAGGAAGAGAAGAGCGACGGCGATGACATCCAAATTGGTAAGACAAAAAGATTTCTCATGTTCCTTATTGTTCCTCTTAATACGTTGTTGCATACATATCAGTTGATTTTATTTTCTTCTTTTCGGTTGCAGGTAACACAGAGATGCACCACCTTGAGGTCCAGTACCAGGAGGAAGAAGTTGGCCCGGTTCGTTGTCTACAAGGTCGACGAGGAAAGTCAGACGACGATGGTGGCCTGAACAGGGTGGCTCGGCCAGGGGAAGGCTACACAGCTTGCAAAGGCTCTCTCGCACACCGATCTGGACTATGACTTCTCAACACCGAAAAAAAAATGACAAAAACAAGATCTTCTATACTGAATGGTAAGGGTGTTAAAATATAAGCCTCTTGCTTGGATAGCTAGGGGTCTATGCTCTGTCGGCATTCGTGCTCTTTGCCCTTTACGGATCATGCTTGCTTGTGTGCCTTATGAATCAGTCTGTATCTCAGTGCTCCGGAATTCTCAAAGCTAACGCCACTGGATATTCCCCCATTGTCATTGTATAATAGGCTTTGACGCAAAGATTTGAACGTATTTTGTGTTAAATTAAATACTTTATTTTTCAAAAATAAAGAATGGACAAGCAAACGTGGAGGGAAGATTCACAAAATCACAAGAATGTTATCATATGTCTCGGTATGGGGTTAAAACGATCACTATTTTAATCCAACTACTTTACTATTGTGGTTAATGCCCCTCTTAAAGAAGATTATATGTCTATCTGAAATAATTTGTTGGATCAAAGGCTAAAGTTTTTTCTTAATTACCAGAATTGAGCTTCCTCTTTCTCTGAGTTATTTGTGTCATTTATTAGCTATTTGTACTTATTGTTTTATCATCTGCATTAGTGCTAGACTACTAGATTAGATTGTGTCAATGTCTCTTCTAGGGTTATAGTGCTACATGTTCCTTTGATTTGGGTTCTAGATACATACGAAGAATGCCAGACAGCCTTAAGTTATCCAAATAATCACACATGCTTTTTAAATTCGTCTTCATGAGATGTTCTTCTTTCTTCAAATATGGCATGTCGGTTCTATCTGGTCATTATATATCATTATATAGTATTATGTAGTATTTCAAACTGCTCTTAATATTGTCATTTGTGCACTGATACACAATATGTAGTATTTCACACTTGTTTTGATATTATTGTTTGTGCATAGATTCACATACTGAAAGAGTCTTGCCTTCGCTTTGGCTTTAGTTGTTATCTCTGTTTATATACTTCTAATTAATTACTCAAGCGCACTGTATGCGCAGAGGCTTGCTGCAATTCAAATTAAGGAACATAAATTCAAATTTACACTTTGCATTGAATGTAGCAAGGGAATGCATGTCAATGTTGAATTTAAAGGATATCTTAAGGAGTAAGCCCATGTAACTATTACCACTCAGTTTCATGTTCTAGCATATAAATGAAAGAACAATGTTATTTTCCCGTAAAGCTAAGGCTTCATTTTTAAAACGTATAATAGCTAATAGGCCCATAAGGATCCGATGAGTGTGTGTGAAATATTGTTTCCACGTATTTGGTGAAAGGAGAAAGCATCAAGAAAATGGGAAAAAAACAAAAGAAATAATATAGATGCTACTCAGTTCACAAGTTCATCTAGTTGCAAAGCCCCTTACAACTACAAAGTTTATGTTTTCTACTGATTTGTCATCCACTTGCAAGGTACAAGACCTTTCATGTCTTATGTTTAAGGTATCTATGATAACCTCTATTGATATCATAAATCTAGTATGATAATTAGATCGCTGCTTGCTACTTTGTTTTTTCGTATAAGGCATGCTTAGAGGTTGTTTGTGGTGGAAACGTGTTCAAGAGGCACCAACTAGGAGTATCTTTTTCTCCATTGCTTAAAATGACCATATTTTCAACCTCTATGTTGGTTGTCCAATTGTGACTACAATCTACACAAAGTTTTGTTCACTAATTCTATTTGATTTGCCTACAGTTTATTATCTCTTCATAATTCTATTTCTCTCATGGTTAATCACCTATCTTATATGTAGAGGGACTGTTATCCATTAAAATGCATAGTGAATGACAACCCATCTACTGTGTTGGCTTTTAAAGTTACATATGTAGTATGGTTCCTCTGTGTGTCTATAATATATGTACATTGCATATCCACCTTTGTATGCATCAACAACTTCCTCGCTAACCATACACACATTACCCCATGTTGCTCAATCACAAATATTCCTTATTGTTTCATCAAAAGGACCTTTAAAGGCATTAGAGGATTGTTCTAGCCAATGAGTTGGCCTCACCTTCCACTATAGTTACATGCTTTGTTCACATCCCTCTAGGCTTTGTATAGCAGAAAGTTTGTATATTGATTAGCTTGATCATAATGTTGTTGAAGGTGTATTAGTATTTTGTAATATTTGTATGATTTATACATGTCATAACTTAGTATATGCAACTGCAACATACATCATGAAAAAGACGTTGAATAGGCCAAGCCAATCTAATTTTTATGACAATAAATCAATAAATGAACTTAGGATCCTTTTCCTCAATAATTTATAGGTTTCAAAATGAGATAAATAAATAGCTTGAAATAAGCACAACACAATACATATGAAAAAATAATGAAAATCACGGAACTTGACAGGAAGAAATCAATAAATCAAATCACTACTTAGAGAGACAACATGAAAAAAGATCTTTTATTAGCAGTTGATTAGCTTACCCTTTCTTTTTGATATAAAATGAGGTTTCTAAAAATTTACATTATTTCAACTTGGGTGCTAAAAATCAAAGATTTTCTTCTAATATATTTTACTTTATTTTTTAATGTGTAGTGTACATATTAACATTGTACTTATTATAGTAGTTCAACTAACTTGGGTGTATAATCCTACAATTTTTAATCTTGTGCATCGCACGGATTAATGGTTGTTATATAATATAAAAACTGACTACAATACCATCCTGACATATACTATTTAAACGGTCAAAATGTCTTTATGAATCAAATTAAAAATAAGAAGTATTCATATTACAATTTTCGTATGATTGGCTTCTGAGACATACTAGCAAGAGAGCATGTGCTAAGTACATTTATTTACAATTAAGCATTTTAATGACATGTATAAGCATATACACTCAGTTCTACTTATTTCTCAATGTATATCTAAGTGATATTTGTGTCATACTTTAAATACTACTAATAAAAGATTTTTTATTAAAATTGTGATGGTAATGTGTATTTAAAGCATAATTAAATATGCATTCATTCACATCCCATCACTTTGGATATTTTTAATATATCACATAATAAAAATCCCTATGTAGAATCTTCATTTTCTTTCAAAATTCGTAAATTTTATTCAAAATCCAAGACCGAGTTATAATTTTTATAAACATGCAACTAATATTTCAATGAATGTCATATTATTTGACATATAATGGTATTTCTATTATCTTTTATGTGGTTAATAACTCATGATATCTAGTAAACTAAATCTCATCAAGATATTGATTATTTGAATTTATCATAGCTAAACTAACTTGACTTGATAGAGTATGACTCGTCAATCTGGAATCATTTTAGGCACCAACTTTCAAACTTGGGTATGATTCATGATGATAAAATTCACTTTCACAGCAATTTTTGCATGTCAAACCAAGTCGGGTTCACGTGTTTGACAAAATATTGACGTGCTTAAACAACTTCCCACTAATCATCAGGATATCATTCTTGAGTTTTCAACATTGACTGCCTCATATGTATACCACCATATATGTGTGTGTAGTGCATATCGATTCTTAGGTTTAGTTTTAATTAGCCATGACTTGGCTTGTATAATAGTATCAGTTCAGCTAATTAATCTAGCTTATACGAGTTAGGTATGACTCGGGTTTATGCAAGATGTGACATCAGTCGAATTGGGCCACTGATGTTCATCCCATCTTGAAGTGTTTCCTAGAAAAGATATAGGTTAGACATGTCCATAAACCACACACATCCCATGTATTCATAGGATCTAGTAAAATTATCCAATAATTTCTGAATTTTCTTCAGCATGCACATTATGTTTTAATGGATTGTCTAAAAATACATGGTTAAGATGATTTTTAGAACACATTTAAAATGAAAACACTTCTATGCTATAAGGTTAGATTTTTACATCTTAAATATCAAACTGGTACATGTCACTTAGTGTTGGTATGTATGCCCTGAGAGCCAATCATGGGATGATTGATGGGATACATTAAGATTGATTTGATAAACATCAAAGGCAAGCTTCCAATTCTTTCTGGTTCAGTCATTTGAGATAGTGATAGAACAGATTGAATGTCTAAAAGAATGACAGTACTCAATGACGTATGCGTTCAGGTTGAGGACCTGAACGATGAGATCATACAGATGCTAAGAGTTTGTACATTCTTGTTATGTCCCTAGTCAGATGTCATTGTGGAAGGTAGATAGACAGCAATGACACACAAGACTAGATTGTGGTGTTGGTTGATGACAGAATCTCATTAGTCATGATATAGAGATATCAAACCAAACACATAGGTACTTGTTAGAGAACAAGTGTAACGGACAGACCCACCGTGAGTTTGACACATGGAACCATGACATGGTAGTCACAGTCAGTACTCACAGTGATGGTGGTGAATGTGATTCTTTGACCTGAAATCACTACACTCAACACATGTCGTTGGGTACACTTTGACATCATCAAACGCAGTCCTGAAACATGGTTGTTATAAAGGTGATGATTGGATTGCTTTGACACATGGGGCTTTTGAGGGGTGAGTGATAGATATGAGATTTGTCC
The DNA here is from genome assembly GCA_963693085.1 of Alisma plantago-aquatica. Taxonomy (NCBI): domain Eukaryota; kingdom Viridiplantae; phylum Streptophyta; class Magnoliopsida; order Alismatales; family Alismataceae; genus Alisma; species Alisma plantago-aquatica. The sequence goes on along the minus strand of OY856413.1, from coordinate 798,004,075 downwards.
CTCGTGAGGGAGTTTGATATCCATGGCCACTTGATGAGTAGGATTGAGAAAGGCGTGAACGCATGTGTGAATCAGTATGTGATATTGATGTCATACATATCTCTTCCAATCTACTATGAGATCAAGAAAGTGAATGAACGTTGACAGGATGATTGTTCCATGCCTCGAGTTCATTCGGGATATCAATGACAAAGGAATTATACATTCACTGTAACACCATTCACATATTGTAGGATTGAAAGTTGTTCTCCAACTTTCTATTTCACTTGAGTAGCACTGATGTGTAACTAGGCACCGCTCTTTGCTTGTGAAGTCATAAGTGTTATGGACTTTCACTGCCAACGTGAAAAGGACCTGCAGGGTCACACACATAGGATTTAACCTGGAAGAGGAGTTTTGTCCACAAACTATGTTTAGATTGATTGCTAAAGGAGTTTAGTAGTTCAATTAAACACTCAATTAATTGATAGCTCAAAATCATAGTATTCAAGGTGTTGGATCGATTGATTAGAGTATCTGATTGATTGAAACTGCAATTGACTTTTTCTACACAATCTGCAATCCCAACCGATCGGCTCATGTGATGAACCGATCGGCTGAGCATGGTGAACCGATCGGCTCAGGTGGTGAACCGGTCGGCTTATGCACAGGATGAAAGGATCGGTTCAAGTGTTGAAACGATCGGTTCAACTGGTGCAACTGAGCAAGTTGGGAAAATAGGATTGGTGAGAAATTTCCTTTTGTTTCACTTGCCCAATTTGATTGGAACAAGGATTAGTATTTGATACTGATTCAAAATAAATGAAAGAAAGTCAATCGGGAACTGACCAGGGCCGCGAATCGATCGGTTCATGAGTGAACCGACCGGTTGAGGTGTCCCAAATGATCAGTTGAGGTGTATATAAAAACCAAATCCCTCATTAAATATTAAGTTTTAGATGCCTTCCAAATGTGACACACATGAAAAGCTTGATCGACCAAGTGTGGGAACGCCCAAGCGTGGTGCACCATCTATCTCGTGGAAGCGTGAAGGATGAATGTGTGGGTCTACCCAAGCAGGGTGCATAATCATCGTGTTGGCTTTGGGTCGGACTTAACAAGGTGACCTAGATAGGATCTAGTGCCTTGAGGCATGGAGATGATCATGGCAAGGAGTTGCATATGACATTTTATCAAGAGTTGCATATGATGCAATTGGCAAGAGTTGCCTACCTGAGAGATCTAAGTTGTGGGTGATAGCCCTAGCTGGTCCATGACTTAGAGGATTTCAGGATCTTACCCACTAGAAGTTTGTACGCTGCAATGTTCTGAATTGATGGTGATGGCTATCAATTTGAAGTAAAATAGTGGGAGCGATAATTAATTAAAGGCCTGATTATATCATCAAACTTTTTAAATCAATCAAATAAGTCAAAAATGAGTTTTGGACTAAAATTGCATATTTTTCTTTTTGTAGTACAAATGGCAACAAACAATAATCACTTTTCTTTGCGATTGGTCCTTGACAAGGACAAGATAAATGGGACAAACTTCCACGACTGGTATAGGACATTGAGAATTGTTCTCACTCAAGAGTGAAAGCTCTATGTCCTGAATACTCCAATTCCAGAGGAACCTGCTCCTAATGCACCAAAAGCAGAAAGGGATGCTTACAAGAAGCATTCTGATGATGCCATTAATGAAAAGTGATTGATGTTGTGCTCTATGAACCATGAGTTGCAGAGACAACATGAGAACATGTGTTCCATTGATATGGTTCAACATCTCAGGAACATGTATGAAGATCAAGCACGACAAGAGAGATATGATGTCTCAAGGGCACTATATATTCAAGTGCGTCATGACAGAAGGAGATCCAGTTGGTCCTCACACACTCAAGATGATTGGGTATGTGGAGAACCTGACAAGACTGGGATTTCCACTGAGCCAAGAGTTGGCTACTGAAGTGATACTGCAATCGTTTCCTGAATCCTACAGTCAGTTTGTGATGAACTACAACATGAACAACTTTGATAGGCCACTATTAGAGTTGTTGGGCATGTTGAGGACAGCCAAAACACAGATGAAGAAGGACAAGCCTAAGTCTATGATGGTGATCACAGGCAAGAAAGGCAAGTCCAAGCGCAAGGGCAAGGGTAAAGCTAAGAAAGGTTCTGATGCTAGCCAGGAGTCCAAGTCATCTTCAGCTCTCAAGGCCAAGGGAGGTGTGACCAAGAAAGGAAATTGCCACCATTGTCAAAAGTCAAGACATTGGAAAAGGAATTGTCCTCTCTATCTTGAAGAACAAAAGAAGAAGGAGGCAACGGTCGTCTCCACATAAAGGTGTCATAGAAATAAACTTGTAACACTTTAGAGGTATATGATACCAAGATGTAAAGTGTAAAGCACTCAATAAATGGGGCAAGTGTTGCCGCCATAGTTATAAGTACTTTAGTTTATTTTTCAGCCTTAAAGGCATGTAATACAGTTATGAACTGCTATTTCATATTTGCCAATAGATAGAAACATTTTATTTTTGCATATTGTATGACAATGATGGCAATCAATAAAGTTGATGTTTCATTCTTTAAAAGATATGATCTTTGTGGCAATGCCTTGTTTATCTTGTGGTATTTGATACGCATAAGATAAAATGATACCTAAAAGTTATAGATAACTCAAACAATCAAATTAGCATCAATCATGAGAAATTCATTTCTAGTTTCCATATGATGGATAGATCTAGACTCTTTTGGTTAGAGAACCAGTAAGAGACATGAATATCTTGGACATGATTAATCAATCTTCACTAGTGGTAGTGGGAGAATGATTATTCTATTAGGTATAATACATGTGATGTATTTACATACCTATTGGAGTGAATGCTAATACTTCATATGGTGTTTAGAGAAATACCAATATGAATATCTTGAAGTGTTCAAGAATATCATAAATGAAGTACGGATTTGGTAAAGTGTTAATTCTTGATGAGATCAATGAATGAAATACTTGGACCAAATGTTTGAGATCCTTATGAGTGATTATGATAGTGTATCATAGTGAGCTCATGATTAAGGCATAGTGATGTCTAAATCAAGAAGGAGTCATATTCTAAGGAGTTAGAGAATGATTATCAAATAACTAAATTCTTCTTAATAAAAGAATACCCCACACTAATAAAGGACATTAAGAATCACAAGGAGTTGTGAGTTCTTATATCCTTGACAGATACACCTCAATTATCTATGTGATGAGTTGGTCATGTGATGAGTCAATTATCTAGATGAATATGAGGAACCAGATTTCGAGTTATGGTATATGACCATTACATCCTAAATGACTTCCATGTGAACCACAAGGTATGAACTTGATAGTAGCACCCATTGGATGGAAATCCATAAGTGCAAATTAGTCTTAAGTGTTAAAACACATGGATAACATTTGAGAAGGATGATGCTTGTTAATTGCAACTTAATGACTAAGACATTTGGCATATGGATACTAAAACTGCATTCCTATGAGGAATAAAACAAGGATGTGTACATGACACAACCTATAAGGTTTATGAATCCACTAATGCAAATGAAGTCTATAAGTTACAATGGACTAATCAATGTGATTGATTGAATACAAGCAACTCAGAATTGGATTTTTACTTTGATGGTATAGTCAAAAGGTTTGACTAATATGTCAAAGATAAAGAAGGGATCTATGATTTAGTGGGAGCGTATTCACATTCCACATGTTGATGTGAAATGGAAATGTTCTAGAATGGAAATCCAAAGTGGAAATTATCTTTAGGGAAGATAGAGATGTTTCCTATGTGATAGGAATAGAGATCTATGAGATAGTTCTCGAAAAACCTCTTGACCTGAAAAGAGAAAGCATACATTGGCAATCTATACTGAAGGGTTCAGTATGCACAGATTCAGTGGGAGAAAACTTGTCCATGCTTCATGGAGTTAGTATCCCAAGGCAAAGTGTCCAAATTCTTATGAAGAATGGGAACACTAAGAATAGATATGGATCTATCATGTATGTAATCATCCCATTATCTTGCATGTATGGACATGGCAAGAATAAAATGCATTCATCATATTGTATGTAGGACATGACAATATGATGTGCTCATCCTGATAACTCGTATGTGGGACATGACGAGTGGATGTCTGTCTAGTTCCAGTAAGGGTTATTGGAAAGCATAAGAACTTGATAAGTACTTATGAAGTACTAGTTCTATGGAGATAAGGAAAAATTCGATGTAAAGAGTTACATTGATGCGAACTTCCGAAAAGGACAGAAAATTAATCGCAATATATATATATAGGATATATAAAAGTGAAAGTTTGTTGATAATTGGAAGTGTTCCAATAAAGCCATTTAAAAGGAAATTCTGAGTATCCGTATGTTAGAGAACAACAATGGATACTATATGGATCTGGAAGTTCATGAGATGAACTTATAGATATTCCGGTCATTGATGACAAGTATGGAATCCTTGATCGTGCAATGTGGCTAAAGGTTAGCAAAGGAATACTGGATCACATATTACGGTAGCTCCATCTCATACGTGTGACGTACAGTGAAGAGATGTGAGACATGCAATTTATACTGACTTTGGCAAGGTGTTGTCGTTACTCACTATGTTCGCACTAGAGCAGAGTAACATGTGGGACATGTTTGAAGGTCACTATGAATATGATTCAAGGGTGATTGGCTCGTAGTGCAAGTGGGAGTCTATTGGTATGTATGCCCTGAGAGCCAATCATGGGATGATTGATGGGATACATTAAGATTGATTTGATAAACATCAAAGGCAAGATTCCAATTCTTTCTGGTTCAGTCATTTAAGATAGTGATAGAACAGATTGAATGTCTAAAAGAATGACAGTACAATACTTAATGACGTATGCTTTCAGGTTGAGGACCTGAACGATGAGATCATACAGATGCTAAGAGTTTGTACATTCTTGTTATGTCCCTAGTCGGATGTCATTGTGGAAGGTAGATAGACAACAATGACACACAAGACTAGATTGTAGTGTTGGTTGATGACAAAATCTCATTAGTCATGATATAGAGATATCAAACCAAACACATAGGTACTTGTTAGAGAACAAGTGTACCGGACAGACCCACCGTGAGTTTGACACATGGAACCATGACATGGTAGTCACAGTCAGTACTCACAGTGATGGTGGTGAATGTGATTCTTTGACCTAAAATCACTACACTCAACACATGTCGTTGGGTACACTTTGACATCATCAAACGCAGTCCTGAAACATGGTTGTTATAAAGGTGATGATTGGGTGGCTTTGACACATGGGGCTTTTGAGGGGTGAGTGATAGATATGGGATTTGTCCCTCTTGAGGGAGTTTGATATCCATGGCCACTTGATGAGTAGGATTGAGAAAGGTGTGCACGCATGTGTGAATCAGTATGTGATATTGTGTCATACATATCTCTTCCAATCTACTCTGAGATCAAGAAAGTGAATGAACGTTGACAGGATGACTGTTCCATGCCTCGAGTTCATTCGGGATATCAGTGACAAAGGAATTATACATTCACTGTAACACCATTCACGGATTGTAGGATTGAAAGTTGTTCTCCAACTTTCTATTTCACTTGGGTAGCACTGATGTGTCACTAGGCACCACTTTTTGCTTGTGAAGTCATAAGTGTTATGGACTTTCACTGCCAACGTGAAAAGGACCTGCAGGGTCACACACATAGGATTTAACCTGGAAGAGGAGTTTTGTCCACAAACTATGTTTAGATTGATTGCTAAAGGAGCTTAGTAGTTCAATTAAACACTCAATTAATTGATAGCTCAAAATCATAGTATTCAAGGTGTTAGATCGATTGATTAGAGTATCCGATTGATTGAAACTGCAATTGACTTTTTCTGCACAATCTGCAATCCCAACCGATCGGATCATGTGATGAATCGATCGAATGAGCTTGGTGAACCGATCAGCTTAGGTGGTGAACCGATCGGCTTATGCACATGATGAAAGGATCGGTTCAAGTGTTGAAACGATCGGTTCAACTGGTGCAACCGAGCAAGTTGGGAAAATAGGATTGGTGAGAAATTTCCTTTTGTTTCACTTGCCCAATTTGATTGGAACAAGGATTAGTATTTGATACTGATTCGAAACAAAAGAAAGAAAGTCAATTGGGAACTGACCAGGGCCGCGAACCGATCGGTTCATGAGTGAACCGACCGATTGAGGTGTCCCAAATGATCGGTTGAGGTGTCAACCGATCGGCTCAGGTCCCCAACCGACCGTTTCAAGGATGAAACGATCGGTTTAGGTCATGCAGTTGGTTGTTTTTGTGGAAAATCTCGAACCCTTCTACTCCTGCTTTAGTCCTGCATTGCCCGGGATAGAGAACCCTGTCCCATGACCCTCCTATATATATAGGGGTATTGGGGGCTTCTCAAAGAACAACTCTGTACAACCAATTGCTCTGTAAAGTTGTCATTCTCTCTGGTTTTGGTAACCGAGAGAGCCCGAGCAAGTGCTACCTGATAAGGGAGGCACAACAAGGGAAAGACAACTGCAGAAAGCGACTGGTAGCAGGAGAGTGTGTTGGCGACTAGTACACTAACAGGAGGGTGCGACTCCTTCCAATTCCTTGTGGGATAAGGAGATTGGAGTTCCAGGTGGTCTGTGTGGACTACTTCAGAGGCGGGAGGTTTCTGCCGCTTAGGAGGACAACTGTCAATCCCGACAGTCCCGGTGAGACCAGGAGTCATCAGTCCCGGTGCGACCAGGAGCTGCACAGACACCATCTAAGACCGAAGGTGAAGACCGCGTAAGGCACGAGGTATTGTCGCCGAGCAGGCCTCGGGACAAGGTATGATTCCACAAACCTTCCTTTCCTATTGTATAGACGTTGACGCGTTTCCTTGTTATGAGTTCGGGGGAGGAGAAATTTTTTATTTCCGTTGTCTTCTCTGCCTCCCCTAAAACCCAACACTTAGGTATACCATGCCATGTTGTTTTTATAGCCTTACAATATGACTAACACTTTAATAGGTAAACATAATTAGTAAAGTTTGCAGTTAAATTATTATATGGGAGATGCATATTTTATGTAAAATGTAGCTATACTATATGTATGTTACGGGTAATGGGGTATCTTTGTGTTTGATTGGTGTGTGGATCAAAATTTGTAGATGGATTGTTATTGTAGTTTATGTGAATTAAGTCTAACTTAGATGATGTGCCGAAAGAATTAATCAGATTGCTTTGGGTCAATCGATGACTATTTCATCTTCAATTATTTTCTTGAAGAAGCAAAAAAAAAGTAAACAACCTAAATAGTTAAAAATATATGACTAAATAAGTTCTCATGGTTGAGTTTACTTTGGGCATCATCTAGGCCATATAAAAAGTTGGACCAAAATTTCCAGCTAGGTTCATCAATGTTGTTTATATGAATTGGGTATTTTTTAAATTATAAGGTCAAAAAATTTATCGAACCATGTCAGCCTAGTCGACGGAAAAAAAAGCAAACAACTCGAATAGTTAAAATATTGGTGGCAAGTTGAGTTTTTTAGCCATTGGTTTATCTTGGAATGACTTGTGCCAAATAACAATCCAAACCAAAATTTTCAATATCGTTCATGTAAATTAAGTTTATTTTAAATTATATGGTCAAAATATTAGTCAAATCATGCACATATAGGTTCATGCCCATGTCTTCTGAAACAATTATCAAGAAGAAAAAAATATAAACATCTCAAATTGTTAAATAGACATGATCAAGTGATTGAAGACTAAGTGCTTGTTTATAAGGTAGTCGATGCCCACCACATCTTAAATTGTTTTCTAGAAGTAGAAAAAAAGAGTAAACAACCTAAATAGTGAAAATTATGTGACCAAATGAGCTCTAAGGCTTGAGTTTATTTTCTTCTGAAACACGCTATCTAAAAAAATACATCTCAAATAGTTAAATATAGGTGACCAAGTGAATGGAAAGCACACAGGCACACACGTGAAAAGTACACAGACACACATGTCACTTGTGCTTAGTCATAGGGTAGTAAAGACACACCAATAGATTCTTTCCAAAATTGGAGGACCTCTAATTTATCTCCATTCACAAGCGCTTCCATCAAAAACCTAGCTTCACCTTCTTAATTTTACTCTTAATGCTATGTGTGTGTGTGGATAAACTAAATACAACATACTCCTTCCATATGACTTGTGTATAGTGAATCATCTATATGTTGAATTACTCATTTAATGTTTTTATTTTAGTTTGGTTAACTGCAAGAATTACTGACTTGTTAGAGGTCAACCTGATATTTTTCTCCATGTCCAACTTTACAGGTAGGGCTGGCAATCGGGTCTGGGTTGAGCGGGTCCTATCTTGGGTCAATTCGGGTCAGATCAAATATACTCAACCCAAGCTCGACCCGAAAATAATTATGGGTCATACCTACTTGACCTGAGCCCGAAATTCATATTTGCGGGTCTGACCCGATGAACCCGATGGACCCGAAAATATTATATAATATGCAAACCCGAAAAACCCGAAAATGCAAACCTGAAAAACCCAAAAATAGAAACCCGAAAAACCCAAAAATTCAAACCCACTAGACCTGAAATTGCTGCAGAATTTGCTAATTAATTATTGTTTTGCAAGCAAAGACTTATATAAACTATCACAAATTTATGTTTGTATGTGTGAAAAATTTATATGGCTAGAACATGGAAATATATATATACATACGAAGATATAATTTTGGGTCGAGCGGGTTTTGCGGGTCGAGAATTGCAAATCTGGACCGACCCGCAAATAATTTTGGGTTTTTCAGGTTCGGGTCATTTCAGGTCGGGTCGAAAAAATCAAGACCCAAACCCACTTTAGTCGGGTCGGGTCGAGCGGGTCGGGTCAGGTTTTTCCAGCCCTATTTATAGGGGTCCAGTTCATTCTAATTTTGGAAATTGGGTCGACTTGTCATGTCAATTTGTCTGAAGTCATTCTTACCAGCCTTTTCTGAAGGTTGCACAGTTTTATAAAGGTCATACCAACTTCTTAGAAGAATGACTGCTCTTTCAAGAGTTCTAGTCCATATTAAAATTAGTGTTTATAAAAGCCATAGAAAATCAACCCTAAGATTAATAGCATTCTACTTCTACAAGCTCAAAATTTGGATTATTATTTAAATTTTAAAACACGTCTTAACATATCAATTCACAATTATTAAGAATTTTATGAGTTTTTTTGTTAATAAGTTTTTTCCTCCAATTATGTCCTGACTAATCCATGATTCTCACATGTGTGTTTTTCTAGAGATTCAATGTGGTATGGAAACCCTAGAGTATATATGCCTTTCTCTAGTTATTTATTACAAGTATTGTGGTTGTCTAGAATGTATACTCTATTTTACTACATCAAGTCATCACCATCAAGCTTTTATAGTAATTTAAGGAGATCAAAATATTAAATTCATAATTAATCCCTAAATTTGGTTCATTTGCTAAACCAAAATATGCTATTACATACATTAACCAACAACATCATGGAAATTAAACAAAGTAGTTTAAAATCATGTCGTGTGTTTCAAATTTGTGAAGTTAACATGTTAGTTGTTACAATCAGATTAGTGAAATTAAGATGGCATGCCCATGCCATCCTTTATCAAAAAGTTGTAGATTGTCACTTCTTTGTGAATATTAAGCTTGTAACTCGAGATAATGAAATGTTTAATCTCATGTTTATAGGAAGGTGACCTAGCTAACCCAATATAAAACTAGTGGTACCAGTTAGAGATTGCTTAATCATCTTGTTGAATCATGTTCTAGTCATGCAGACCTACTTCCTCCCATAAATGCATATTCTCCTGGTTCAAGCATAAAATCATGGTATAATTGTTGATTTTGAGTCTTAATATCTTTACTCTTGCAAGGAAGATCTGTTGTTTTGAAAGTTATGGGATTAAACAATATGTGTATAATATTTTGTATTGAAGATATTACGATGCAATACATGATGAGGTTTTTTTTGTCGTTTGTGGTTGTTAGAGGGGGTGAGTGCGCAAGGCTAACGCTTGGTCGCATTTGTATACGAGGGATGATTTACTCTATGTAAGTGTGTCAAAAGGGGTACTTCAAGTCTTCTTTTAATTGAAATGGATTAGTTGGAATTGTTACATCATTCATTGTTTAAGCCATGACACCACTATAGGTTTGGCTTTGCCATCATCTTCAACTAGTGATGACATAAAAGTGAAATGTGTTGTAAGAACCCATCCTGATAATCAAACCTTAATTAACCATGAGGATAGATCCTTAGCCAAAACCCAACTTAAATTTAATATCTATCAAAACCCAAGCTAAAAAATCCGAATAAGATAATTCACATAAAGAACCAATTACAACATCTATCACACTTCACATGAATTTTATAAAAAGATGTATTTCTTTATATTAGAGCCATTCCAAAAAAGGACATGATATGAGCACAATCTGAGATTCTTTTATTAACTTATCAAAGTAAGATTACAACAGGAGATATATTCATTCGACTAAAACATCATCAAAGTGCTAGCTCATTTTACAGCTCATATTTGTAAGAAAACATCACATAAAACATCCTAACATGTATTTTATCAAATACCCACCCATCACTCAGGGAAATGAGAATACAAGGACACTCTTGACTTAACTATATTCTTTCTTGTTACATCTTAATCAACACTTTCTTTCCATTGCTCCATCATACCTAAAAAGATGTGGATAACCATGGGTGAGACCCCCCGGGCCCCAGTGATATGATATAACAAAGATAACATTCTATCGCTTACAAGCATATTATAATCAACTATATAGAAGTAGATTAATGAACAGTTACATAAAATATATGCATCAAGTACTAATTCTCATAACTAGATATGTGTATTCAGAAAATATAAAATCTCTTCACATGGTTGTATAATTAGTAAGCACAAAGGACAATACCATGTATGTATCTGAGCCATATGCTTACCTGTACAAAGTAGGAAACATATAGGATATTTGCAATAAGTAAATGAATACAATTGTGCATCCATATGATTCATTAATTAAACCTAAACAAATATATGATATGGTTGGATTACATATTTTATTATTATCGTAGGTAGTTTGAGATGTACCACTCAAACTACTAGCTGACCACTACAAAGATGCAATCAACTCCATATAAGATCTAGGACAACCAGAATCCTAAGATCTCTTTCCCTCAGTCGATTTGAGTCTGTCGTAGTGGCATATCAACCAAGCTACAAAATAGCCTAGTCTACCATGAATATACAGGTCGCGACACTAGAAACTAGGGTTTACAACCCTCAAATCCAAGTTACGACCATAGTCGTCCTAAATTATATCTACATTCGAGACACGACTATGACACCCCGCTATCACACAGATAGCTAGATGACACGTGAAAATGTGTGGAACTGCCATAAACCACATATTACCAAAACACGAGTTAATTAAAACCGATTGCAGAAAGTAAGTAAACAGAACTATTACATCCAGATCTTGCATGAAAACATGTTATATAAATATTACAATCCTGATATATGTCCACAACTTAAAGAAACTAGCTGTCTTTCCAGCACATGAGTTCATCAAATGTTTATGTACATAATAGGTCACATCAGGATATAGCAAAAGGACAACAACAATACAACGTGAAACGTCGACAAAACACCTCTGAGGACCTAAAAGTACAAGGATGACTCTAGGACTCTACTACAAAACCAAGAAAACCGCAACATGTCCATCTCTTCCCTTCTACTGCTCTTCTTCTTGCTGCTCGACTGCAACCTCACAACCACCACCACGTCTAGCGCGATCACCTAAAAAGGTTGTAAACCAACAGGGTGAGACACCGAGTCCCAGCGAGAAACATAACTCCCCGCCGAAACTATAAAACTCCAAAATGGGCTAAAGCAGTTAAAATAGATAACTGATATAAGCCGATTATATGAGCATCATACTGAGCATAACTTATTGTATTATCCAACTTACCAAGATATCCGGGAGGCATATAACCTAATTTTCTTTATAGAACATGATTGGCAAGATAAGATTTATAAGGTCTTATCACAAAACATAAAGAACGTACAAGTAACTGCAAGGTATAACTAGATCAACTACACACGCTAGGCATCAACTAATGTTTCGTGTTCTGCCTTAAGCAATAAATACTATTCGGCTGGATTACGTATTATTATGCCTTGAGGAAGTGAGTCGTACTGCTCAAATCCAATCGACGGCTGCGAAACCCAGAGTTGGTGCCATACAAGGTCAATGGAAGAGCCAGACTCCACGACCTCACCACCTCGTGGTCAGTGCACGAGAACCAAAGTAGGACCGTAGTCTCATGCTTAAGTGGCCTCAGCCACAGGGTCAGCTCTGCAAGCTACCCATCACCCTAGCCCGCCTTGGTACATGTCTCGGCACTAATAAACCTTGAGCCACGAGCCTGTTCACCGTGCTCTGAGCCATGAACGCATTCATGCTCTATCATACTGAGCCATGGGTATGTTCACCATGCTCAAACTATCCTGAGTCTGCAACGGTAGTTGCACTCAAATCCTCCTATTTTCGGCCAGGAGAAACTTTGCATATTCAACAATATGCGCTCTGGGTTAACCCGTAGGAGAACCCGTTTCACCATCACCAGCTACTGACGATGATGGATCTATGGTCAGGGAAAACTACATGATATGTTCCACTATAATTAATTAGTATATTTTATGTGGATTGTTGAGGTAACCAAGTTGTAAAACATACACAACATTGAGTTATATTATTACTGTCATCATCACATTATCCTAGGATCTCAATCCCTCATCACATAAAGCCACTGCCTCCCAAGGCATCATCATCTTACATCATCACTTGGGATAACAATCCCTCATCACATCATCAGAGGATAACACCTCAACTAGGCACTCAGCCTTTACCAGGTCTACAAACCTATCTCATCATACTGGTGATGCATGTTATCTCATCAACAAGGATTATCATCATTCAGTGTTATTAAAACACATATACCTCATAGCTCTTACCTGGCTATGAATTCATCTGATACACCTCCATGGTTGTTAGTATGCACATCAAGAGAGATAACTTAAATCACCAAACATAGATCTTTGTGATTACCATATTACTAGGGTTGCAGATGCACATGTTGGAACAACCATCATAATTACATGAAGCGTATAGTTGTATTGATTACATCATTGATATTAACTTATGAGCATCCACTTATACTCTCATTTATGAACACATCCATGGATCTTATTATCCGATCTAGCATCATCTTTAGGCATCAACATAGCATTGGTTTGCAAACTATCATCCATATCTCGTCATCAACAAAGATACGAGTTTAAGTTAACATATCATCAACTAGGGTTTTCAAGTTAGCATAACCCTCACTAAAGGTACCAACTACCCTCATAGGGGGTAACATGCAGGGTAACATCCCTCACTAAAAGGCATGTCGGCCAAGGCACTTAACCACATCTCTCAGCCAACCCAAACTCAAGGGTGTATCGGTCAACAAGGCCTATGAGATGTCGTGCAAAGAGAGCAAAGACTGTGTTGAGCAACTCATGTCGTGCAACCATCAAAACATGAGTGTATCGTGCAGCTGGGTCCAAAAGACATATCGTGCACCCAAGGTCAGCTGTGTATTGGTCATCTAACTGTATTGACTACGACCCTATATCGCCCAACCAGCACACATCAACAAACGATACAAGGGCACCATAAGGAGGCCTATCGCCCAACAAGATCAAGCACACCATATCGGTCACACTAAGGTACTCACTAGGGATTCACTACTCAACCCATATCGGGCAACTCAAGACCAACCCAACCTGTGTCGCACAAGGCACCAAATAGAGTTAACAACTAGGCATCATATCGGCCAAGGGGACAACACCTACTAGGGCAAAGGGGTCATCTCGGTCAAGGCATATCGCCCAAGGTCACCAACAAGATCACGAGGGTCATATCGGGCACAAAGAAAACCAAACTTAACATGACATATCGACCAAGATCAAAACCCTAAACAAGGGGTGTCGGGCAACCTCATCGCAAGGGTGTATCGTGCAAGGCACAATGATCATCTCGGCTTGGTCACCATCAACCTCAAGATCACCATCATCAAAACACTAATAGATCAAGAGAATTGGCTCACCTCTCAACAATCAAGAGAGAGGGGTTTTGCACAACCTCCATCACATATCTCGGACAATCATGATAGTTCATCCCCATATTGGCCAAGATCCCAACCTCTACTAGGTCAACATCCAACCAAGGGTCACCTCTCAAATCCATGGTGAGAGAAGAGTATTGCCCAAGCAACTAGAGTATAGACTCATCTCTTAACAATCAAGTGAGAAAAGTGTTGCCTATACCACTAGAGCCGAACTCACTTCTCAAGACCAAAGGGAGAGAAAGGAGTTTTGCCTAAGAAACTCTTTCGGCCACCAAGGTCAAGAAAACATCTATAACATGAAAATATATCAAACAAGATCAAAGATACCAAATAGAGCAAGAAACATATCTAACAAGAAGCATATCTAATAAGATACATGGCCGATCAAGGTGAAACATAACATGCAACAAGAAAAGGAAGTAGTATAGCTAGGTTTAGGAGTTATGTAACCAGCCTTAAGCAAGCTCCAAGATCCTAGCACCAAGCTCCCAAGCTCCAAACACCACCTTCGACCACCTCAAGAAGAGAAGCAAAACTTTTAACCACCATGGCCAAAGATCAAACAAGAAAGAGAAGAAGAAGATGCTAAGGAAAGAGGGGAGATGCTCACCACAAGAAGAGAAACAAAGATACTTCTAGGGTTCGACCACCACTAGAAGGAGAAGAAGAAGATTCCAAGTAGAAGGAGGAGGATCGACCACCATCTTTCAAGGAAGATGTGTCACCCACCAAGGAAGGAAAGGAAACAACACCAACTAAAGGGATCCTAAGCAAGAGAAAGGAGAGGCATATATTGAAGAGGGTGGGGGAGAAAATAAGGCAAGGTATCGCCCACATAGGGACACTTGTCCATGGGCAATGCCACCTCCTTATCTCGCCTCATACACATGTCCAAGGCAATTGCCACATGCATGCATCAAGCACCAAGTGTCCACAAGGGGATGACACAAACAAAGCTAAGGTCAAAGATGGTCAAAGGCCGACACACCACATGGGTGATACACTCTCTTCCCCAACACAGCCTCATGGCTGACACAACCATAGCTGACACAAGGCTCTCAAACACACCCTTGCTCGATACAAGGTCCATCAAGGTGAGGCAGGGCCCAAACAAGGCAAATCAAGGTCCAACAAGGCTCAATCAAGCCCAAGGCAACTCAAGCATCAAGCCCAACCCTTCCTCTCAACTCTAGAGGAAGCAAGGAGAGAGAGAAACACCTCTCAAGGTGACAAACTTGCTCACCAACCCTAGTCTTGGGTTATTTGCAAGTAGCACCCTCAACACTCAACAAAGCACAAACAAACCCTAATCACCACTATAGGTGATTAGCAAGCAACTAAGGACAAGGTTTAGGCAAAGCAAACAGGATAAGCCCAAAAATGAAGGTCAGGGTCCTTACAAGCCATAAACCTCTACAAAGGGATTTCACCCCCGAAATCCGAAGAGAAAAGTGAGGGATACTTCCTCCTCTCCTCCTCAAGCTCCCATGTGGCTTCCTTAATGCCACGGTGATGCCAAAGAACCTTCACAAGAACCAGATCCTTCCTCTTCAACTTCTTTACTCTTATGTCAAGGATCATCACTGGACCTTCCTCGTAGGTCACATCTCCATCGAGCTCAACCTCCTAGACATTGGAAGAGAAATTTCCCACTCTAGTTATAGGAACTAAAGAAGAAGAAGGATGGCATAGAGGCCTCCACTTCAGGTATAAACCATATACGTTAAATTTGATCAGTTCTTCATTTTGGTATGTGAAACTGAATAGAGATCTGACATACTGATATGCAGGATCTGACAAGAAGTAAAGGCATTCATGGAAGGACAAGTATGGAAAGGGTAGAGCATATTCCCCACTTTATAAAATCAAACCCTTCTACCAGGAGGCTCTTGTAGCACCCAATAATCTTATGGAATCTTGGAGAGAACAATGGAGGTCGAAGTAAGCTGATAGGAAGGGATGGACATGGATGGAGCCTTGCATGTTGATGGATGTGGATGCAAGTTGTAGATTTGGCTTCTTCAAGATGCTTCCAAGCTTGACGGGTTCATTTCCTGCCCTAATCATGTAATATTCATCTTTTAAAATCTCTTTTCCTTATGTTCTCACCTCATCTTCCTCCTGTGGTCGTGCCCCATGGACATCCACGTTGGAAACTACTCCATCTGTCTAAAGAACCTCCCTTTTTCCTCTTTTTGATCTAAGTAGAGTTATATCTTACTTAGAGCATGGATTTGGGAGATTTTAGAGGCCTCATCTAAGATCTAGAAGTACGATCGTGACCTCCTTCTACGAACCTCTTTATTATCATCATAATAGGTGAGTGATATAACATCCTTATCATTCTTTTGCCTACTACTTCATGTAAATCCCTAAAACTTGTTCAAAACTTGATTAGCATGCCTAAAGATTTAATCTTTGTGGATTATTTTACTACTGTGTGATATGTTTGAACTTTTATATCTTCCCAAATATCTAAATCATGAATCTTTCATTAAATGGACACACACTCTTTGATTTACGGTCTGAAATTTGAAATTTATGCATCAATAGTTCATTTTGTTCTATGACCTCTTAAAGTGCTAAAAGATGATGACTTGAGAACTACTCAGGATAAGTGGACTTGATTAAAAATTTAAAATTATTCTTAACCTTATGGAGTTTCTCTCTGATGTCACTTATATGATCAAATAATCATGTATTTGTTGGATTTTTAAATACAAGTGAAATTATTACTAAATTTGTCATCCTTGTGGTGTATTAGCATCATATGAAAGGAATGTCTGTATGAATGCAATTCTTAGTGATTAGGAGTTGACATAACACTTTTATAAGGCTTTACTATAACCGCTATGTTTCTATAAGTTCCCTTGATTTAGGTCAATAATCCCAAAGTAGGTCATCTATGCATAGAGGTGGCACATATTATGTACAATAGTGTTACTAATGGAACTCCCTCATATTTTTGAAAATTGGTATGGTGGTGTATAAATATAATGTGAATTGTAATTATAATTGATTTGATGTTCTTACATAGTATTGCACATAATGTGGACTTATATGGTGAAAATATTCTTTTATGTATGATTTTGGGACTGTATATCCTAGTGAATACTTGGAATGATATGATGAACCATATTATACTCCATGGATATGTCTTTCTTCACTTATATCCAAGATGAATGTGAAATTAATTTCTTAATCAAGAACTATTGTAACATCCCTGACCTGGGTTATGAATTAACCCTAGGTGTTTTTCCTAAATATGTAATTAAATCCTTGTGATTATCTTTTGGAATGTAATTAAGTTCCTAAGGAACATGCATTTTCATTTTTGTCCCTTTTAAATAATGATTGTAGTATTGTTTGGTAATACAGGGACCTATGTGCAAATTACCCAGTTAAGGAGTGTAACTTGCAAATTTCACAAGTTAAGATGTTCCTCTGATGATGAGACATCATATGAGTAAATATGATGAGGTAAGATGGATTTCCCAAGCTTGGGCATCAAGATACAGCTTGTGGAATGATCCTTGTGCTTAAAAACCCTAATTTGGATTAAAGTGCAATTTACCCAAATGTGGGGTGCAACTTATAAAATATACCATCTAGAACATCTTTTATGACTTTTGACATCATTTAGATTAATAATGATGAAGGGGGCACTTCATTTGAATAATTATATAATAAGAGAACAACTTTGTAATTAAATCACCTAGTATGAGTAAAGAGACCTTTCATATAAGTACCTTAGTATGCATGTTGGTTTTTCTACCCTTAGATCTTGAGTTTTGGTGAGCTTTGCATAAGATTATCATGCTTGGACGTATCTTAGAAAGAAGGAAGGACCTAGATGAGAAAAGAAGAAGTAAGTTGTCCTTATGTTGAAATTAACCCAAAGGTACTTATACCCTTTCCTTTGCAATCAAAGGCAACGTTTCCCTTTCACTCTTCACTTATCTCTTGCTGTGGCCGACTAAGGAAGGAGCTCAGGAGCTCAAGGGGACGACCAACCTGTTCTAGGTAAGAGAACACCACCTTTTAGCTTGGATTCATGGAGGAAATTCATGTATAAGGTTGGTTCTATGGTTAATTCACTTAGATTCTTTGTTCTAGCCGACCATCCCCATCTTTTCCTTGGAGAATCACCTCTGACCGAGTTGTGGAGCTCAAGACACCATTAGAAGCTTGAAGCTTGGAAGCTTGGAGCTCTAGGAACAACGTTCTAAGGCGGGTTTTATAACTCTAACTCCTAGCTTTGTTATGCATACCTTTGTTCTTACTTTTAGTGCTTAGTTCTTCTTCTACCTCCCTCCTTCCTTGCTCTTTTGCAAGCAAAACGGTGGTGTAACCGACCTGATAAGAGGTTAGGGATGATGGGCGTGGATTCCTAGGTCACTTTATGAAACGACCCTGGACCCTTTTGGTCCAAACGAGTGCAACTCATTTAAGGTCAAACGGGTTCAACCCGTTTGATCTCAAACGATCTTGCAAGATCGTTTGGATCAAAACGATCCCAAGACCGTTTCATAGGGTTGACCAAGGGACGACCGTTTGAGGGTCTGTTCATGATGTATTGAATTTTAATCCTACAAAGAATCGTAATCTAATTCCTAACCAATTGAGAGTTGAAGGCACTTCAACACCCTAACCCTAATCGGGTTAAAATTGCTGAATTTAAATATAGATCTTGTTGAGTTTTGGGTTGAAGGACCCAAACGGGTTCAAACCCGTTTGGGGTTCACCCAAACGGTCTCACACTCTTTTAGTGACACCCCAAGACCGTTTGGAGGTCTAGGGTTAAGGAAAATTGATTAATTGAAGGTCCAATTTCAATAGGTTGAAGAATTGATAAAAGTGCTGATTTTAGACCTAATTAGGGTTCAACCCTAATCAAATCGACTTAGATTTTGGTCAAACTTTGGGAAAACGGTCTCAAGACCATTTGGAGGTCATCCAAATGATCTCAAGACCGTTTGTGCCAAGTTTGGGCCCAATTGGAGTTCAATTGATGGGTTCAATTACACTTTGTTTCACATTGTTGAAAATTGATGATTAGCCGATTGGAAACCCTAATTGAGTTAGACTTAACCCTAGTTGGCTTTCAATTGAGGGTCACATTGGAGTCCAATTGATTGAGGCTCATCCTAATTGACTCAATTTGTAAGTGGTTAACATGGATCTGGCTAATTAAAGGCTTCAACATAGGAAACCCTATTCAAACATAACCTATGTGTCACCTTCATGTTCATGCATTTTGAACCCAAGTTGGTCCACACTCGTTTGAGTCCAAACGAGTCCACACTCGTTTAAGCTCAAACGAGTCCACACTCGTTTGAATTCAAATGGGTTCACACCCGTTTGATCTCAAACGGGTTCACACTCGTTTGAACTCAAATGGGTTCACGCCCGTTTAGACTTCATTTGGGTTCACACCCGTTTAGACTTCATTTGGGTTCACACCCGTTTAGACTTCAAGTGGGTCCACACTTGTTTAAGGCTCAAATGGGTTCTAGGTCGTTTGAGGTTAAATGAGTTCAAGGTCATCTAAGAATCAAATGGGTTGAAGGTTGAAGGTCAAACCCTAAACCAGTTAGAGATTTTCAAGGTTGATTATACTTAATCACTTGAAGGTGTAAATGGTCCAATGATGATCTCATTTAAACCATAATGGTAACTTAAGATATTAAGGGACCAAATGATTAATGAATTGACCCATGATGATAATCAATGGGTAATTTACCAAAATGCCCCTAAGAAGTTCAATTGAGTTATACTTTATTCTAATCAAACCCTAATCACTTGATAGTGGTGATTTGGTTTATGTAGATCAAAGGGGACTTAACCCAACCTAATCTAAGTGGTGTAATCACCATCTACTAGTGAGAGGAGAGAGAAAGTACCATTTATGGTGGAAATCCAAGTAAAATACCTTCAATATACATGAATGTGCATGATTAAGGGTATGATCCACTTATGAGAGATCATGTAAACCCTAATTATGGTAATTGGTGAATCTTAATCTTATCTGAGGGCTTTAATGATTATGTTTCTCATATATGGTGAGGTGATGAGTTTAATTCACCATAAGGTGAATAGTAAACCCTAATTCTAGGGTGATGACATATATTGTGAATAGTAAACCCTAATTGATGAAAATCAGGGAAACTAACCTTTGTAAGAGTATGAGGGTACAATTCTTGATATGAATTGCTTACTATTATCAGTTGAATTAACCATGCAGGTTCTTATACATGATGATGATCATATCCAGGTAAGGATTATGATTCCAATTTCATTGAAAGCATGTCATTAGCTTTATGGATGATGACATATGTTGATGCCTAGTAAATGGCATCTTATGAGAATGATAGGCTGTGAGAGCCATGAATATCATCAAGGTCATACTTGTCTAATGACTTGTGATGAGATGATTGAGAAATGATAATTGATGTGATTTAGACTTGATACATTTAGTATTCTATTTTCATAGCTGGTATGCTAATGATTAATGTTTGAGAACATGTATGATGTTAAAAGAATACTGAAATGTACCTAACTAATCAAGTATAATCATACCATGAAGAGCCCTGATCATAGATCCATCATTGTCAGGAGTTAAATGATGGTGAAACATGTTTTCCTAAGAGAATTCTTGGATCACATACTTTTGAGTATGTGGGGAAATATGGATGTGAATGCCCTTACATCCTAGTGTAGGAATTGATGTAGATGTATCTAGTCTATCAATCCTTCACTATGTGTTTATGCCGGGGTGATGTAACACTAATCTCCTGAGGAAATCTTTTGTACCGCATCGATGAGAGATAAACAAGAAATCTTTCGATGGCGAAGAGAGTACAGAATGCCACTGTGACTCTAATAGCGAAGTACCAGAATACCCTGGTAAGCTATAGTAGCAGAGACACTAGATGTCCTGCATGTTGATCCTCATACTGACTGAGGAAGATGAGGTCATAAGAATCCGACTCTTTTGATGACCTATGTATGATACCGATGCGACTTAATAGTGATCGGTTGGAGTATGAGCGGTATACCTCATCTCCTCAGGGCATAATAATGTTTGTAAAACATAATCAACCGCGTAGCATATCTGCTTAGGTTGAACTACGAGATACATTGGTTGAAGTTACATTACTCGGTATACATGTTCTTCATATTCCTTAAATGTTATTGTTCTAATTGATATTAAAACTGTTGTTGATTACTTTAAAGCTTTTATTATTTATCTTGTTCTTGATTGGCTATAATAAAGCTTCTGGCGGAGAGTTATAACTCTCGCTGGGACAATTATTTAAAATTGTCTCACCCCGTAGATTTCAACTTTTTAGGTGGTTGTCGAGGACGAAGGAATCAGTCTGCAGGTAATCAGAATCAGCAGCAGCAGCACCAGGAGCAGTAGTGAATCTCAGGTGGAGATACTGACTGCTGAGTCATGTAGTTAGTTAGTCTTATGTCGTCTCTGTACTCTCAGGTCCTTGGAGTTATGGTCTGAGATTTTGATTTGACTCTTGAGATTTTGTATCATGCTGTGTATAATTACTCGAGAAGTAATTTGACAGAGATGTAAACAGTTTATCCCCTTTTATGAAGGAAGTTTTATGGTTTCAATGTTTTATCTCAAAAAGTTTTAATTTTCGGTGATTTTTGTATTCCGCTGCTAAATCGAATGCTTCCGCTAAGTTTATATCGTGGTTTATGGATCTCGTCGTTTCAAAGAGTGGTATCAGAGCTCTAGGTTCGCTGAGTCTACAGAGACATAGGACTTAGGATGTCAAGTCTATCCTTAGTGTTTCTTTCGTATCTAATAGAGTCTTCTGCTCCTCAGGAGAAGAAGATAACCAAGGATGTCTGAACCACATGAGGAGTACGTAGCAGAAAGTAGTATCGCTGCACCCCAAGGAGGTGCAAGGAAGCCGGAGATAGAACAACCTGTATCTGAGCCACCTAGAGAGCCACCTCAGTTTGACCCAGCTGACATGGGAAACCTAGCTGTTCAAACCATGTTCGGACTGTTTATGACTGCCATGACACACATCACCGATAGGATGCCCATGCCTGCACCTAGGGCACCTGCCCAGCCTGAAGGACAAGGTATCGGTAAGACGTTCGAGCGACTTCGTCGTGTCGGAGCAACCGAATACTTTGGAACAGCTGATCCTGCAGACGCCGATCTGTGGCTAACCGAGTTAGAGAAAGCTTTTAGAATCTTGAACATCCCAGAAGCTGAGAAGGTTAGACATGCTGTCTATCTTCTCAAAGGAAGTGCTGGTCACTGGTGGACCATGGAAGAGCAGAAGAGGCCTGGAGTGGAGATCTTGTGGGAAGATTTTCGTTTGGGATTTGTCAACATATACTTTCCAAAGACATTCCTGGATGAGAAGATCTCTCAGTTTGAGAGATTGAGACAAGGTATGATGAACATTAGCGAGTACGAAGCTAAGTTCATGGAGTTGCTACGGTTCTGTCTGCACATGGTTGCCACAGAAGAAGAAAGGATTAGAAGGTTCGAGAAGGGTTTAAACGCTGATTTGACTACTCCCGTGTCTGCTCTAGAGAATCGGGAAAGGTTTGCTACCTTCGTTGAATCAGTCCGAAGGATAGAGAAATCCGTAGTCGAGAAGAGGCAAACCCATAAGAGATATCCGCAGTTCCAGGGTTCTTCATCTAGGGACTTTAAGAAGCCTAGATTCTCTGCACCTACACCTCCACCACCCAGATCTAGTTCTTAGACTCAGTGGTTACCGAGTAGAGGCAGGGGACGAAGCCTACCACTACAAGAGACTCACAGTTCAGCATCAATGTCAGTCACAGGACCACCCAGACCACAACAAATGGAAAGAAGCTACTACAATTGTGGGAAGGTGGGACACTTGATGAAGGACTGCAGGTCTAGGCCGGTCAATGTGACACAACCTCAGAGACAGAATCAACAGGGATCACAGAGAAAGCAGTCTCAAGGAGCAGCTCGAGGACGTGGACAAGCGTCCCAAGCTGGATCGTCAGCACCAACTCAACCTCAGGCGACAGCAAGGTTCTATGCTATGAACCCACCAGATGCAGTAGTCAATCCACAGGCTGTGACAGGTCAGATGGAACTTTTATATGCTGATATGTCTACATCCTGTGTTGTATCTATTTTGGTTGACCCGGGTGCTACGCACTCCTTTATCACTCGAAGAGTGATTCGTAACTGCAATATGACGGTCAGTCATAGGGCAGATAGCTTGTTGCTTGAGACTCCGTTGAGGGGGTCTGCTGTGTTGCAAGAGGTATGCTCTCCTTGTATCCTCTTTTTTTCTAATCATCGCATTCAAGTGGATCTTATACCACGAGATGCAAGGATTTGATATAATCCTTGGGATGGATACCTTGGAAAGGTATAGGGTTGTCTTGGATTGTGAATCCAAGCAGGCTGTGTTTGCTGATGAAAGCAACACATGGATCTTTCAAGGAGAGAGAAAGATTCTACCTACCTGTCTTGTGTCAGCTTTGGTTGCTGATAAGCTGATGAGGCAAGGATGTTATGCATTCTTGGCCCATGTGGTAGATACTACCATGAAGAGTCCTAACCCTACTGAAGTTCCTATAGTCAGGGAATTTGAAGATGTGTTTCCTGAAGAACTTCCAGGTGTGCCACCGCCTCGGGAAATTGATTTTGAAATCAATTTGGTCCCCGATACACAACCTATAGCCCAGACACCGTATAGGATGGCGCCTGCTGAGATGGCAGAACTCAAGAAGCAGCTTCAAGAGTTGCTTGAGAAGGGTTTCATCCGACCGAGCACTTCACCTTGGGGTGCTCCGGTCCTTTTCGTTAAAAAGAAAGATGGGTCAATGCGGTTGTGCATTGATTATAGACAATTAAACAAAGTAACGATAAAGAATAAGTACCCTCTGCCGAGGATTGATGATCTCTTTGACCAGTTGCGTGGTGCAATCGTTTTCTCAAAGATAGATTTGAGGTATGGATATCATCAACTTCGTATTAAGGACAGTGACATACCCACGTCTGCTTTCAGAACAAGGTATGGTCACTATGAGTTCACAGTTATGTCGTTTGGACTAACTAATGCACCGGCTGCATTTATGGAACTCATGAATAGAATCTTCCGACCTTTCCTCAATCAGTGCGTTGTTGCCTTCATAGATGACATTCTGATCTATAGTAGAGATGCACAGCAGCATGAGAAGCATCTTCGTCAAGCTCTAACTCTGTTAAGGGAACACACGCTTTACGCTAAGTTTAGCAAATGTGAGTTCTGGTTGCCGGAAGTATCTTTTCTTGGACATGTGATATCTGCTTTGGGTATTCGTGTTGACCCTAAAAAGGTAGAATCCGTTCTACAATGGGAACAACCGAAGACACCAACGGAGATTCGTAGTTTCTTGGGGTTAGCCAGCTATTATCGAAGGTTTATCAAGAACTTCAGTTCCATAGCCTTACCCTTGACTAAGTTGACCCGGAAAGAAGTTCCTTTTGATTGGAGCGATAAGTGCCAGCAATCGTTTCAGCTGCTAAAGGAGAGGTTGACAAGTGCACCAGTACTTGTGTTACCTGAGCAAGGCAAAGGATACATAGTTTTCTGTGATGCCTCCAAGAATGGACTCAGATGTGTGTTGATGCAGGATAAACAAGTGATTTCTTTTGCTTCCCGACAGCTTAAGAAACACGAGGAGAATTATCCGACACACGATCTGGAGTTAGCTGCTGTGGTTCATGCTTTGAAAATCTGGAGACACTATCTCTACGGAGAGACATTCCAGATTTTCACTGATCACAAGAACCTTAAGTATATCTTCTCTCAGCATGAACTTAACATGAGGCAACGTTGTTGGATGGAGTTAATCAAGGACTATGATTGTACAATTGATTACCATCCAGGGAAGGCCAATGTGGTTGCAGATGCTTTGAGTAGGAAATCATCAACATCAACCATGGATAGAGCACAACTAAACTCTTTAGTATGCTCTAAGAGGGATATGCTTATCTCTTTAAGGCAAGACAATGTACAGTTGAAGGTGTCATTGTTAGCCGGGTTGTTGGCTGAGATGCATATAAAGCCTACTCTCAGAGAGCAGATTAAGGAGGCACAATAGGTTGATACTACAGTACAGCAGATTAGGTCAGAGTATGGTGATGAGAAGCGAGATGGTTTTCATGACTCAGAAGATCAAGTAACATGCTATCATGGGAGAATGATAGTACCGGATGTGGATAACTTGAGAAAGTTAGTCCTGGAAGAAGCTCATTCTTCGATGTATGCTATGCATCCAGGGAGCACCAAGATGTATCGGAACTTCAAGGATATGTATTGGTGGCCCGGGATGAAGAAGGGTGTTGCGGAGTTTGTGATGAGGTGTCCTGTGTGTCAGCAAGTTAAAGCTGAACACCAGAAGCCTGCAGGGATAATGCAGCCCTTACCCATACCATAGTGGAAGTGGGACCATGTGACCATGGACTTTGTTGTTGGCCTACCTAGGATAAGCAAAGGACATGATTCCATCTGGGTAATAGTTGATAGGTTGACAAAGACAGCTCATTTCTTACCTATCAAAACAACCTATTCTACTGAAAAGTTATCATAGTTGTATGTTCAAGAAGTAGTGCGTTTGCACAGAGTTCCTGTCACTATAGTTTCTGACAGAGGTCCCCAGTTTACAAGTCGTTTTTGGGAGCAGTTGCACAGAGCCTTAGGCACCAAGTTAAGGTTTAGTATAGCCTTTCATCCACAGACTGATGGACAGTCGGAAAGGACTATACAGACCTTGGAAGACCTGTTGAGAGCATGTGTTCTCCAGTTTACCGGGAGTTGGGATCTACACCTAAGCCTAATAGAGTTTGCCTATAACAATAGCTATCAGCATAGTATTGATATGGCACCTTATGAAGCTTTATATGGTAAACGTTGTAGATCACCCTTGTGTTGGTATGAGACTGGTGAACATCAGTTGTTAGGCCCTGATCTTGTGCAGCAGACTACGGAGAAGATTAAAGTAATACGACAATAGATTAAAACTGCACAAGATAGACAGAAATCTTATGCTGATAAGCGTCGTAGACCGTTAGAGTTCCAGGTTGGAGACAGAGTGTATCTCAAGGTCTCGCCTTGGAAAGGAGTCCTTCGCTTTGGAAGGAAAGGAAAGTTAGCTCCTAGATTTATGGGACCTTATCCAATCATTGAACGGGTTGGAAAGGTAGCCTATAGACTAGAGTTACCACCTGAGTTGCAGAGGTTACACCCTGTGTTTCACATTTCTATGTTAAGGAAATGTCACCCTGACACCGAGTCAGTTCTACAACCTATGGAAGTAGAATTGAATGATGATATAACTTATGAGGAAGGACCAGTGTCAATCCTTGATAACAGAATTAAAAAGCTAAAGAAGAAAGATATAAGCCTTGTGAAAGTCCTCTGGAACCACCGTGGTGTTGAAGAAGCCACCTGGGAACTAGAGGATGAGATGAGAAGGAAGTACCCTGCTCTTTTCTCCTAATACGTTTTGTCGATTTTGGGGACGAAATCCTTGTAAGGGGTGGATAATTTGTAACATCCCTGACCTGGGTTATGAATTAACCCTAGGTGTTTTGCCTAAATATGTAATTAAATCCTTGTGATTATCTTTTGGCATGTAATTAAGTTCCTAAGGAACATACATTTTCATTTCTGTCCCTTTTAAACAATGATTGTAGTATTGTTTGGTAATACAGGGACCTATGTGCAAATTACCCAGTTAAGGGGTGTAACTTGAAAATTTCACAAGTTAAGATGTTCCTCTGATGATGAGACATCATATGAGTAAATATGATGAGGTAAGATGGATTTCCCAAGCTTGGGCATCAAGATACAGCTTGTGGAATGATCCTTGTGCTTAAAAACCCTAATTTGGATTAAAGTGCAATTTACCCAAATGTGGGGTGCAACTTATAAAATATACCATCTAGAACATCTTTTATGACTTTTGACATCATTTAGATTAATAATGATGAAGGGGGCACTTCATTTGAATAATTATATAATAAGAGAACAACTTTGTAATTAAATCACCTAGTATGAGTAAAGAGACCTTTCATATAAGTACCTTAGTATGCATGTTGGTTTTTCTACCCTTAGATCTTGAGTTTTGGTGAGCTTTGCATAAGATTATCATGCTTGGACGTACCTTAGAAAGAAGGAGGGACCTAGATGAGAAAAGAAGAAGTAAGTTGTCCTTATGTTGAAATTAACCCAAAGGTACTTATACCCTTTCCTTTGCAATCAAAGGCAACGTTTCCATTTCACTTTTCACTTATCTCTTGCTGTGGCCGACTAAGGAAGGAGCTCAGGAGCTCAAGGGGACGACCAACCTATTCTAGGTAAGAGAACACCACCTTTTAGCTTGGATTCATGGAGGAAATTCATGTATAAGGTTGGTTCTATGGTTAATTCACTTAGATTCTTTGTTCTAGCCGACCATCCCCATCTTTTCCTTGGAGAATCACCTCTGGCCGAGTTGTGGAGCTAAAGAAACCATTAGAATCTTGAATCTTGGAAGCTTGGAGCTCTAGGAACAATGTTCTAAGGCGGGTTTTATAACTCTAACTCCTAGCTTTGTTATGCATACCTTTGTTCTTACTTTTAGTGCTTAGTTCTTCTTCTACCTCCCTCCTTCCTTGCTCTTTTGCAAGCAAAACGGTGGTGTAACCGACCTGATCATAGGTTAGGGATGATGGGCGTGGATTCCTAGGTCACTTTATGAAACGACCCTGGACCCTTTTGGTCCAAACGAGTGCAACTCGTTTAAGGTCAAACGGGTTCAACCCGTTTGATCTCAAACGATCTTGCAAGATCGTTTGGATCAAAACGATCCCAAGACCGTTTCATAGGGTTGACCAAGGGACGACCGTTTGAGGGTCTGTTCATGATGTATTGAATTTTAATCCTACAAAGAATCATAATCTAATTCCTAACCAATCGAGAGTTGAAGGCACTTCAACACCCTAACCCTAATCGGGTTAAAATTGCTGAATTTAAATATAGATCTTGTTGAGTTTTGGGTTGAAGGACCCAAACGGGTTCAAACCCGTTTGGGGTTCACCCAAACGGTATCACACTCTTTTAGTGACACCCCAAGACCGTTTGGAGGTCTAGGGTTAAGGAAAATTGATTAATTGAAGGTCCAATTTCAATAGGTTGAAGAATTGATAAAAGTGCTGATTTTAGACCTAATTAGGGTTCAACCCTAATCAAATCAACTTAGATTTTGGTCAAACTTTGGGAAAACGGTCTCAAGACCATTTGGAGGTCATCCAAACGATCTCAAGACCGTTTGGGCCCAGTTTGGGCCCAATTGGAGTTCAATTGATGGGTTCAATTACACTTTGTTTCACATTATTGAAAATTGATGATTAGCCGATTGGAAACCCTAATTGAGTTAGACTTAACCCTAATTGGCTTTCAATTGAGGGTCACATTAGAGTCCAATTGATTGAGGCTCATCCTAATTGACTCAATTTGTAAGTGGTTAACATGGCTCTGACCAATTAAAGGCTTCAACATAGGAAACCCTATTCAAACATAACCTATGTGTCACCTTCATGTTCATGCGTTTTGAACCCAAGTTGGTCCACACTCGTTTGAGTCCAAACGAGTCCACACTCGTTTGAGTCCAAACGAGTCCACACTCGTTTGAGTCCAAACGAGTCCACACTCATTTAATCTCAAATGAGTCCACACTCGTTTGAATTCAAATGGGTTCGCACCCGTTTGATCTCAAACGGGTTCACACTCGTTTGAACTCAAATGGGTTCACGCCCGTTTAGACTTCATTTGGGTTCACACCCGTTTAGACTTCATTTGGGTTCACACCCGTTTAGACTTCAAGTGGGTCCACACTCGTTTAAGGCTCAAATGGGTTCTAGGCCGTTTGAGGTTAAACGAGTTCAAGGTCATCTAAGAATCAAATGGGTTGAAGGTTGAAGGTCAAACCCTAAACCAGTTAGAGATTTTCAAGGTTGATTATACTTAATCACTTGAAGGTGTAAATGGTCCAATGATGATCTCATTTAAACCATAATGGTAACTTAAGATATTAAGGGACCAAATGATTAATGAATTGACCCATGATGATAATTAATGGGTAATTTACCAAAATGCCCCTAAGAAGTTCAATTGAGTTATACTTTATTCTAATCAAACCCTAATCACTTGATAGTGGTGATTTGGTTTATGTAGATCAAAGGGGACTTAACCCAACCTAATCTAAGCGGTGTAATCACCATCTACTAGTGAGAGGAGAGAGAAAGTACCATTTATGGTGGAAATCCAAGTAAAATACCTTCAATATACATGAATGTGCATGATTAAGGGTATGATCCACTTATGAGAGATCATGTAAACCCTAATTATGGTAATTGGTGGATCTTAATCTTATCTGAGGGCTTTAATGATGATGTTTCTCATATATGGTGAGGTAATGAGGTTAATTCACCATAAGGTGAATAGTAAACCCTAATTCTAGGGTGATGACATATATTGTGAATAGTAAACCCTAATTGATGAAAATCAGGGAAATTTGTAAGAGTATGAGGGTACAATTCTTGATATGAATTGCTTACTATTATCAGTTGAATTAACCATGCATGTTCTTATACATGATGATGATCATATCCAGGTAAGGATTATGATTCCAATTTCATTGAAAGCATGTCATTAGCTTTATGGATGATGACATATGTTGATGCCTAGTAAATGGCATCTTATGAGAATGATAGGCTGTGAGAGCCATGAATATCATCAAGGTAATACTTGTCAGATGACTTGTGATGAGATGATTGAGAAATGATAATTGATGTGATTTAGACTTGATACATTTAGTATTCTATTTTCATAGCTGCTATGCTAATGATTAATGTTTGAGAACATGTATGATGTTAAAAAAATACTGAAATGTACCTAACTAATCAAGTATAATCATACCATGAAGAGCCCTGATCATAGATCCATCATTGTCAGGAGTTAAATGATGGTGAAACAGGTTTTCCTAAGGGAATTCCTGGATCACATACTTTTGAGTATGTGGGGAAATATGGATGTGAATGCCCTTACATCCTAGTGTAGGAATTGATGTAGATGTATCTAGTCTATCAATCCTTCACTATGTGTTTATGCCGGGGTGATGTAACACTAATCTCCCGAGGAAATCTTTTGTACCGCATCGATGAGAGATAAACAAGAAATCTTTCGATGGCGAAGAGAGTACAGAATGCCACTGTGACTCTAATAGCGAATTACCAGAATACCCTGGTAAGCTATAGTAGCAGAGACACTAGATGTCCTGCATGTTGATCCTCATACTGACTGAGGAAGATGAGGTCATAAGAATCCGGCTCTTTTGATGACCTATGTATGATACCGATGCGACTTAATAGTGATCGGTTGGAGTATGAGCGGTATACCTCATCTCCTCAGGGCATAATAATGTTTGTAAAACATAATCAACCGCGTAGCATATCTGCTTAGGTTGAACTACGAGATACATTGGTTGAAGTTACATTACTCAGTATACATGTTCTTCATATTCCTTAAATGTTATTGTTCTAATTGATATTAAAACTGCTATTGATTACTTTAAAGCTTTTATTGTTTATCTTGTTCTTGATTTGCTATAATAAAGTTTCTGGCAGAGAGTTATAACTCTCTCTGGGACAATTATTTAAAATTGTCTCACCCCGTAGATTTCAACTTTTTAGGTGGTTGTCGAGGACGAAGGAATCAGTCTGCAGGTAATCAGAATCAGCAACAGCAGCACCAGGAGCAGTAGTGAATCTCAGGTGGAGATACTGACTGCTGAGTCATGTAGTTAGTTAGTATTATGTCGTCTCTGTACTCTCAGGTCCTTGGAGTTATGGTCTGAGATTTTGATTTGACTCTTGAGATTTTGTATCATGCTGTGTATAATTACTCGAGAAGTAATTTGACAGAGATGTAAACAGTTTATCCCCTTTTATGAAGGAAGTTTTATGGTTTCAATGTTTTATCTCAAAAAGTTTTAATTTCCGGTGATTTTTGTATTCCGCTGCTAAATCGAATGCGTCCGCTAAGTTTATATCATGGTTTATGGATCTCGTCGTTTCAAAGAGTGGTATCAGAGCTCTAGGTTCGCTGAGTCTACAGAGACATAGGACTTAGGATGTCGAGTCTATCCTTAGTGTTTCTTTCGTATCTAATAGAGTCTTCTGCTCCTCAGGAGAAGAAGATAACCAAGGATGTCTGAACCACATGAGGAGTACGTAGCAGAAAGTAGTATCGCTGCACCCCAAGGAGGTGCAAGGAACCCGGAGATAGAACAACCTGTACCTGAGCCACCTAAAGAGCCACCTCAGTTTGACCCAGCTGACATGGGAAACCTAGCTGTTCAAACCATGTTCGGGCAGTTTATGACTGCCATGACTCACATCACCGACAGGATGCCCATGCCTGCACCTAGGGCACCTGCCCAGCCTGAAGGACAAGGTATCAGTAAGACGTTTGAGCGACTTCGTCATGTCAGAGCAACCGAATACTTTGGAACAACTGATCCTGCAGACGCCGATCTGTGGCTAACCGAGTTAGAGAAAGCTTTTAGAATCTTGAACATCCCAGAAGCTGAGAAGGTTAGACATGCTGTCTATCTTCTCAAAGGAAGTGCTGGTCACTGGTGGACCATGGAAGAGCAGAAGAGGCCTGGAGTGGAGATCTCTTGGGAAGATTTTCGTCGGGGATTTGTCAACATATACTTTCCAAAGACATTCCTGGCTTTGTCGGCCGTGAGGCTGTGTCGGGCAAGAGAGTGTATCGCCCATGTGGTGTGTCGACCTTTGACCATCTTTGACCTTAGCTTCATTTGTGTCATCCCCTTGTGGACACTTGGTGCTTGACGATTGTATGTGGCAATTGCCTTGGACATGTGTATGAGGCGAGATAAGGAGGTGGCATTGCCCATGGACAAGTGTCCCTAGGTCAGCGAGACCTTGCCATGTTTCTCCACCACCCTTTTCTAAATATGCCTCTCCTTTCTCTTGTTTAAGATCCCTTTAGTTGGTGTTGTTTCCTTTCCTTCCATGGTGGGCGACACATCTTCCTTTCAAGATGGTGGCTGATCCTCCTCCTCCTCCTTGGAGTCTTCTTCTTCTCCTTCTAGTGGTGGTCGAACCCTAGAAGTATCTTTGTTACAACCCTAGTTTTGGGTTTATTTTGTGAGAAATGTAATTTCTCATATTAAAGATATTTGAACAAAAAAATGATATAATTTGTTTTGAATACATGGATTTTGTTTACAATAGCCTTGATGTTTCTGTTGTGGGCTTTATTGGCTATTGGGCCCAAATAATAAGAAAATTCAATTAGTGAACGAATAATTGAATATTCGAGAAAAGAAATAAGTGGAAACCTCTAGAAGGCACATCCAAAGAGGATTTCGTGCCTCTTGGGTTCCTTGGGTTCCAAGGAGTCCAAAGTTGCATAAAGAATGCAATAAGAAAAGAAAAGATCCATGAAGTATTTCTTTATTAAGATTATGGTGTGTTTTGGAGTAAGGTGACCCTATGTTTAAAATTATTAGATACATAAAAGAAGACATCTGTAGTGTATCGTAAAGGTACGTTGGACTATGGACATACCAAATTAAACTAGGTACTAACATATCAACCAATTTGAGTGAAATGTATATCAGGGGCAAGAGGATGGATATACAACCTGTTAGAATTGTGGATGTCCAAAATGGAATGAAATAAGTGAACTGACATAAGAACAAATAACGAAAGCAGCAAAGCATTAAAAATTGTATACATTACAGCAAGAAAAAAGGTTTTCATGTTACAAATAATGGACGAAAAGTGTAGAATATAATTCTAAAAATAGTATATGATGTACTTACACTGGGATTAGGATGGAGATGTTGCTCTATTTTGCAAGTCTGTATTGCTGTGAGAACTGCCTTCCTGACAGTATTGTAGTGGTTCTCAGAAATCCTGGCTGTGGCAATGAATGTTTGGCACATGTTAGCGATATCTTCGTCTCTTGCGGACGACTCTGTACTCATGCCTGCGTGTTTTGCAGCAGCATTACCGAAATATCTTATGGTGTCTTTCCTCCACATAGATAATACATACTGCATGGGCAACCTGTCTGCCCTGCAATTCCTGATAAGAATGCAAAGTGAATGTCTGCACACTTAGGCCTTTGCACTTAAATGAACGACAACTACATAGCACGTTGTCTTGGGTTGAGTCATATGTGACTACGTACTATTTTTGAACAAGGCTAGATTCGGTTTCAAATATGCACACCCTGCATTTCTCATTAACACAGAAAGTTGACAATGTCGATATATTATTCAATATCACAACTTCACAATACATCATTCTTTGTAACTTGATTTGGAATTTCTTGAACATGTTATGGGTGTAAACGTTCCTAGCATCTATCTCAATCTGAAAATCTGTCCGTAATTGAACAACCTTGTATATATCGTCATAATCGGCATGGTGCTTTGCCTCCAGACGTGCTTCTTGTGCCCATTGGTATTGATTGACAAATTATTTCAGCAATGTTTTGGAATTGACATAATTGTCGAAGAAAGAATTGATAGACTCACTCTATTGAGTGGTTGTCATGTCGGCCCTGAAAAAGTCATCAACGTACGCAAGTACCCACATTTTTCTCAATTGATACGTACGAGATAACCACCCTTGTTGATTTGTCTTGCATGAGAGTGTTGCGACTTCCCAATTCTGTTCAAAAGCCTCAATCGATGGACTTTCGTATACAACATTCCTAATAAGTTGTGAAGCATTGGAATTTTTACCTAACTTTTCAGGAAATTTCCTCATAATGTGCCAAAGGCATAGACGGTGCCTTGCATTAGGAAAGACAGATCGAATACCGTTTATTATAGGTTGTGCTTGATCAGTTACGATGCCCTTAGGTGGACTACCTGAGTACAATTACAAAATAATAACACAACTGAGGTGGGAGTAGTTAATGGAACATTTATTCTGTGCAGGGTATGCCGTAACTCGTGATGGTAGTTGGTGGAGTAACATATAGAGGGTGATAGTTGTGCAGCTGTGCAGATGGCTGGACATATGTGTGCAAAACTGTGTTAGTTGTGGATAAGGTGTTCATTTGGCAAACTAAAATGTACTGAATGGGGGTATGTGTTGAATCAACCAGCAATTAGACAAACAGACAACAGAATAATAGATATATTACATTCATAGTAAAGAGGACTACGTCATTTATGAAAAGTATGCATGTGTACATAGATGTAACAGATCATAGGTGGTTCGCCTGGATAATCTTTGAATGACAAACATAAAAAATACAGGGTTGTACAACACTATGTATAGAGCAATAAAATGAAAAGGACAAACTGTGG
This sequence comes from Alisma plantago-aquatica, assembly GCA_963693085.1. Classification (NCBI taxonomy): domain Eukaryota; kingdom Viridiplantae; phylum Streptophyta; class Magnoliopsida; order Alismatales; family Alismataceae; genus Alisma; species Alisma plantago-aquatica. The sequence goes on along the minus strand of OY856413.1, from coordinate 797,969,430 downwards.
TGCGATAGACATGTTAGTATAAGAGATTAAATACATTTGTCTAACAAGTAAGTTAGATAACCAGCTTCAATAGTTAAGCACAAACATAGCAGTTCGCGTAGCATTCTACAAACTACATGTCATAATTCGCAGTACATGAATATTTGTGAAACTTACTGAAAAAATATGAGGAATAATGTGCTCACCCATGCATTGCAGCCAAGTTTTGGAAAGCCAAATATAATTATCGGTTGTTTCTTCACATAGCCATCCACATTTGAGCAAGATGGACTGACCATGATGATTAGTCCCTACGAATGGTGCAAATAACATTTCATATTTATTCGTAAGGTATGTTGTATCAAATGTAACAACATCACTAAAGTGTTTATATGCCATCCGAGACCTTGCGTCTGCCCAAAAGACAATTCTAAGAACTCCTTCTTCATTCAAGTCTAGAACATAGAAGAAGTATGGGTTTTTTTTGCATACGTACAAAATATGTTTGTATTGTATGGGCATCACCTTCCCCTAAGCGGAGCTTCCGTGAAAGAAGCAGATGGTTATTCATGTCCTTTTGTGTGAAGGAAAGTTTGTCATAACCTCCAGCTTCACATACTAAGGATGACATCATTTTTGATACACCAATGCCTGCTGCATCGTTGAAATCAATACGCCTCTAAACATCTACCAGTATTTTCTGCTTGGATGGGAGATGTCTAATCATGTGGATGGGAAGCATTTGGTGGTTATGTTGAAGGTTAACATTAGAAATCTGATAGTTCCCTAATATTGTTTGTTTCAGGTTGATATAATATTTGCATTCTATACGTGCAGTTGGCTTGTACCAGTACAGAGAATCCTTGCAGTTGTCTGGTGGCTTCCCACCCTTGATACCAGAGAATGTGATCCTTGAGGTCACGTTGCAATGTCTATCCTTATGTGAGTGCGATATTTTGATACCAAATCTAGAAGCGTCTGCATGTGCCTCATAGAACTGCCTTGCTTGATCTATACTTGTAAACTTTAGCCCTATCTCAGGTGTTGGTATGTTATCAGACGTTGCTATGTTATTGGGTGTATTCAGGAAGTTCGTTTGTGTCTGGCTTGTAGATAAATGCTCTATATCATCCTCTGTCAGCACTACAACGTGAGCTGACTGTGAATCGTGAGCGACATTGAAGCCTTCATCTACGATGATGACTTCATTGACCTGAACGCACTGTGGCTCTGGGTCTTGGTTCAATCGATGACAACCACTTCCGAATTCTAAGACATTTTAGAAGGTAATGAGTGCAAGGAACCTAAAAGAACAAATGAGCTGATAGCTGGAATAAAAGTAAAAGTACTACATGTTGAACATGTAATTTAATGGCAAACTAGGAGGTTAAGTAGGTTGATGTATAAGGTAATGTTAATGTCATAATGTGTCAGTGTGTAAAAAGGAATTTGTGTGAGTTAGAAATTAGGCATGTAGGAATCATATACTCATATGTATATTTAAAAGGAAAACTCTTGGAAACCTGAGGTAAATATATAAAAACCAAAGCAATTGGAACTCTAACAGAAAGGAAAGCTCGACAAACAACATATAAGAAAACAAGAACACTCATAGTACGATTGATGCAAAACAAATGGCAAATGGTAATGAGTTGTTGATTAATCAAGAAACTTGACAACATAACTTATGCACAACCAGAGACTGAGAATATGAATGGAAACAACATTTGACATAGGCAAAATAACTCATGCGAAGCTGACGTACAGTGTAGCAAAGCATACTAATCGCGAAGACAAAACTAAGGGAATGTCAACAAACGACATAACATGAAAGAATTGTTGAATAGTGGTATGTTATTCTTAATGGGTCAACATGTAAAATGAAAATTGCGTAACTAAGTAGGTTTGTAGGGATGGTAAATGCATGTGTGCATTACTAATGAAAACTCCTCGCAACCTTATTTAAAGTGTATAAAACCCACATCAATCAGAACTAAAACAATAAAGAAAAGTTGGGGATAAAACATATAAGAAAAAATAAGGACACATATAGCACGAAAACAATTGCTAAACGATAATGAGTTGTTGATTAAGCAAGAAACTTGCCAGTAGTTGTCATGCACAAATGGAAAAGACTAAATGGCATGGAAACAAATGGAAAATGGTAAGAAGTTCTTAATTAACTCATGAAACGTGACAACAATTCTCCTACACAACTGGGTTATGTAATAATAAATTAAGATAACAGTGACAAACAACTAACGAGGGAAAAACAATAATAGAAGGAATTATGCTGGACTAAAAATGATAAAGGGTAAGGTTGATTTAAGTGCATGTGCTACTTGTTAAAAGAACTTGGTACAAACAATTAGCAGTAGACAACAACAGATTACCTAAGAGCTAAGCAACGAACAACATGAGAGTTAAATGTAACAAGTAATGGGATGTGTTAAGCAACTAAATGTTGTGCTAAGTTCATGATACATGCTGAGCGCGAAGTAACAATGTTTATGGGTAAGTAGGACAAATGTTGCTTATTGACTTGGATAAAAGCCATGCCTCATAGTTGCTGCCTAATTAACTTGAAGCCTATTTGATTCAGGTGCATATGCTACTTGTTAAATGAACTTAGTACAAACAATTAACAGTAGACAATAACGGACTACCTAAGAGCTAAACAACGCACAACATGAGAGATAAAGGTAACATGTACTGGGATGTGTTAAGCAACTAAATGGTGTGCTAAGTTAATGACACAGGCTGAGCGCGGAGTAACAATGTGTATGGGTAAGCATGACACATGTTGGTTATTGACTTGGATTAAAGCCATGCCACATAGTCGCTGCCTAATTAACTTGAAACTTGGCAGCAGGTTGGTCATGTTAACTTGGTATAACGATCACATATTAACTCAAGTTAACAAAACGGGGTTGTTATTGTGTTGTTATGTACTGAAGATGGGTACTATGGAAAACAAGATTACATGAAGTTACGACTAATAAGATCCCTAAAAGGGCATGGCACTGTGGCACTAAAATCCGCGAAACCCTAGCATGTAAGTACATAACAAAGTTTGTTATTTTACTGACGGTGAACCATTACTCAGAAACAAAGGTATGGTGAATTCTTAGCTATTATTTATCATGTAATCTCATAACAACATTGTGATGTTAAAATGAGGGGGGGGGGGAACATAATCACAAACCTTTTTGGCCGATTTGCCATTACCATGGCTCGACAACATAGTTGCTCCTCCAATACCGTCCCGCTTGTAGGACCGAGGAGTCGTCCAGCGGCGGAGCAGATGCGCAGGACAGAAAGGGGGCGAGCCGAAGAGGGGTAGAATCGGCGGAGATAATGGAATCAAAGCTCGATTGGGCGAAGAGGCGAGGAGAAGTGGAGAAAAATGAAGCAGGACAAGAACGCGGCGAGGAAAGGGAGGAGAAATGGAGGCTACCGGAGGAGTGCACGAGAAGATAAAGGGAGGGAAACGATATGCGGTCCTCTCTTTGTTCGTGGGCTGCCCAACAACCCTTCGAATAGGGTGCAGAACGGCCTATCTCTCCAGATCGACTTCCCCTCCCTCCCTATTTTCACGACTATCTGACCAAGCAAAAGTGATCAGAAATCCCTTCTATAACCTGCAACACTTTCAATTTGTCAGTGGAAGGGACAGTGATGGCCATTGAACCCTGCAACATGCTGGTGGAGTTTGAGCGTTTTGCCGGAGTTTTGGCCAACTGCACCACATCTGGGCGATGCCATCCACCTCGTAGAGTACACGTGACCATCCTTGAAGTGGATACAGATCCAGGAGTTGCAAGAGGAAAAGGCTCGCGATTCCTTGCTACTTAACCCCGCCGCCGCCTGTAAAGAACTGATCGGGATGCTCAAAACCATGGCAGACGGACGATTGTGGGACATAGAGCTTCTGGACGAAGAGCTTCATATACCTACCTCAGAGCTGTTCACCATGAAGGATCGAGCCACAAGGAGTCTTCTGTCACCTAGCGTTCTAGCCGTATATCCCCAACGGCGGTGGTTGCATTATGGCAGATCAGAGGAGCATCGAGTGACCCTCTAATTCCTTACCCCTTTTTCCCTATTCTTGGGATGTAGTACCGATGAGGAGGATAGAAGGGCAGCAAAGCTTCTCGAGCCTTGGTCCTTGAGGATGAGGCCCCAAGCATGCACCTTTGCTCACCGGCGATCCAAGCTTGCAGCAGTGCTCCAGTCCAGCGGAAGCCGGGATGCTCGCGTCTGCAGAAGGCGCATCGCGTTGAAAGGCGACGAACGCGCAAGGAGAAAAGGATAGCGGCCCGGTCCAAACACCGCTAAGCCTAGGAACTGGATGGCCCAAACAGTCTAGGAGCATGAACCGCTCCCCCTCCCTGTGTCTACGTGGCGCCTATCCAGCGCCAAATGAGGAGATCCGACCGCCATTGAATTCTCGAAATAGGTAAATACTTTAGATAATATGCATATTTATACTATTATAAAAAGAGTATACTACTATAAAAAAGGGAGTTTATCTATCTATTTACGAATAAGTCATTCCAAACCTCTATGACCAATTAGAAGACAACATTTTGAGTTGTCATTCTCTCCTTACTCAATCTCTTCTCAAATTTATTCTCACATTTTCTCCTATTATTTCTATAATACCTCTCTCCTATAATAAAAAAACTCACGCACTCTTCTCTCCCATTATTGTAGCACCAATATCTTCGCCCTCTTTTGCTCCTTATCTCATCAAAAGTCTTTCAAATTTCAAAACGGTCTTTCCACAAATATTTTCCTCTCCCATTATCTACGAAACTGCCCTTTTTCTCCTTGTAACAACCCCGTTCGTTTTGCTTGCCACTTTCTCCCTCTTCCCGTCTCTACGTACTCACCTCCTCAATTTATTCGTCGGTTTGATTTGTTTTTTTTTTTCGTGCTTATTCTCTTCATTGTTCCCACGTTCTTCGCGATCATGCCTCACTGTGTTCACCACTATTCAACCTTCTCTCCGACATCTTCTCACTATCCATTAGTACAAATATAACCATCATTCTCATCCTTTAGACCGCTGCTATTCCTGATCCTTCAGGGTTTCTTCAAACATCTCATGTTGGGGCACGAGTTTGGTAGTGGTCGGGGGAAGGAGATACTTCGTCCATGGCTCTCTGTGATGATCTTGATTTTAGGATTTTGATATCCTTTACGACCAAGGATGCTTGTATATGGTTGAACTCAACTTGAGGATCTTGTTATTCAAATAATAATAATTTCACCTTAAAAAAACATGATTAAAGATATAGTTGATGATGATGAATACTGATCGAATTCAATCATGGTGTGTATCTTGGTATTACAGTTGAGTATTCATGCGAACAAATGAATTTATATGAGGTTATATATATTTGGCGTTTAGATGTATTTTGGTGTCAATGTCAATATGAAAATATGGATCCTCAAATCTTATTGAAAGTCAAGTACTTTGTTGATATTGTTATACATTGGGAACTAAGCATACTTGGGAGTATTTATTTGAGTAGGTTATTTTGATTACTAGATTTGGTAGTTAATCACTAGCTCAGTTCATGGGAGAACCATGCTCGATCTATGTTTCCTTTATATTGGTATTTTACAAGTTATGGACTCATTAATGTAGAAGGATAGCTAGAGTTGTGGTGTAATCCATGGTGAGGTGGCTCTCGTGGTACTTGGTCAGTAGATGCTTGGCCAGATTAGTTGTGATTGTCGACTTTTTCGGATCTAAGAAACCTCCTTTGAGAAATATCCTCGAGCATAGGGAGCAGGAAAATAGAACTCCCTTTATCCCAGTTATCACACTCAGCCTGATACCCCATGAACTCTTGGCCCGGATCGGTAGGGTACATCACAGTAGGGAGAGGTTTCGTGAGGCTGCTAGGGGGATTTTGAACACAGACACCTAGACCATTGTCTTCCATCTTGATGTCCTCCTCCTTTCTTCATCGATGTGAACAGTAGACGATCCTGATATGGCTTCCTGACATCCCTTCATCACCTCGGTTGTGATGAAACCCCTGATCGACGATAAGGCCACGTCGAGGTCCTCCCAGGCCACAACATCGCTCAAAACAGAGAAACCTAGAGAGGTCGCAACACCAGAAGCAAGGTGGGGAGCAGGGTGGCTCTGTGAGCAGAACCATGCCTTTGGGGAGGAGATCTCATTGGGCAAATTGACAGACATGGATTCAGATGCCATCACATGGGCTGATGGCACCACCATCAGACTGAAAGAGAGAAGGTTACTAATGGATTCGTAGCCGATTCCTTCCTCTGTGGCGGCGTGCCCATCGTGAGAAAAGGATGTGAATCTTCAGAATCAGGGGAAAGCTGCCAGAGTCCATGGCAGCAAGTGTATGCTGACGATGGTATGAAGGTGAAGGGAGGCTCTGAACTAGACTTGCACTCGTTGGAGAGGAGGCACACGGTGGCGGCGACTTCACGGCCTCACTGGAGCGCACACAACCAAATCGCGAGAAAGGGAGAGAGATGTCAAGCGTCCGGTCCGGCTGGAAGAAGAACCGATGGTTCACCCAAGCCAGCTAGGCGGACCAGCCACTGGTGTGCCCAAGTGAGATGGGGCCAGCCTACACAGACCAATCCAAGGCCGCCACATCAGGCAGAGGGACCTGCCACCGGGTAAATCATGTACCTATTTCCAGAAAATAGCCTTTTCTTAGAAAATCTGTTAAAAATAGCATCATTCACCAAATAATTCCCCAAAAATATCCATAGACTCAAAAAAATGCCGTCTTTCGTATGGAACCTCTATATCAGACTTTTGAGACATCCTTGCTGATGATATTTCAAATAATTTATGATGTTCCTTTTCGGGTTAGTTAATTGAAATAAATAGTAAATGGTCACCACGAAATCTGAGAAAAATATTACTGAACCCTAGTATCATTTGGGAACATACTATTTTCTCTGATTTGATTTTTATGCCAAAATCTCATGCCTTTTCTAATTAAAGACTAATTAGGTGCTTTAACTGTCCTATTAATTCTAGAAAATAGGAAAATCCTCAGAAAAATATGAAATTCATATCAGACTTTTATAATCATATAGATCAAGCTAAAAATACTAGACACATTCCTAACATCAGATTGACCTAGGTTTGACCAAAACCCTAAATTGGACCAAAAATATCAAGAATACATGAATCATGTATTAATGATGATTAATTATTGTTAATCAGGTGATGACCAGATTGTCTAGATGATCAAGGATGGCTATGATTCACTGAACTTAGGTATGTGGATATAAGTATATGACTAGTTTTGATGGATCTTAATTATAAGTATCTATTTGCATGTATTTGAATACATTGATGGATGTATATCTATGTGTATTGCCAATTCCGCTTGCACACTAAAGACCATTAAGGGAATGAATAATGAAATATTGTTACTGATAGTGTTCATTATTCTCCCTATTAGAGAGAAAAGTATTAATGTTGACTAGCACCTCCCTAATGGTACAAGGTACGCAGGGAGATCCCTAATGGTATAAGGTACACGGGGATAGGGCCCAAATAATTTATGTTTGTGCTAAGTCCACCATAGTAATGCATGCTCATTTGAAATATGATTAATAACTTGGGTTTACCTGATTTTCCGCCTTTAAATATTATTTTCCTCTCTTTATTCTCTTTTCAACTATTTTCAATATGCCATCATAGTGTAGTATTTTTACTACCACGTACCAACTTTATGTTGATGTATTTGTTTCTCATATTTTCTAGGTTCAGAGCTAGCATGGGATAAAAGAATAGGTGTGAGCAGTTGTATAGGTTTACCTATTGTCTAAGATCCTAGTTAGCATACATATTTAGACTTGTGTAAAAATTCTCTTTCAATATACAATTGTAAATCATGTTGTAATAATGTACATGTTGGATGTTGAGATGTGTTATGGTGTATGTTATGTTGTATGTTCATGTATGTGCATATTGCTTCCGCAACACACTCTGATACAATTGCTTAACATTTTTGTATTTTTTCTTCTCATCTCCATGGGGTTTTGCGAAGGTGAAAATCCGAGGACGTTACAGTTGGTATCAGAGCATGAACAATAGCTATACGTCACAACTACTCATCATGAAGCATAAAACTAAATTTCACCTTTCACTTTAAACCCTAGAAACATATAAGTTGTTCTATAGGAACTAGGTTTGACTTAGCCTCTAGGTTAGAACCTAGATGTTTGAGAACTAGGTTTAAACAAGTGTGTGAAACCCTATCCATATAGAGCTCGTATGTATAAGGTTTCCGCACTGGTATACACCATGTTCTCACCATTTCACTAGGTTACATGCCACTAAACTATCTATTGTATGTGGGACACTCGGTTTTCTGATTTAGTTTTGTTTTCCAATCGGCTCGAGCCTCGACAGTTTTCTCTGACGTCTTCTTTCTTAGAGAAAAACTATATAATATTTTATTATATATATGTAAATATAAAGATGTGTCCCTCACACTGTAGAGTAGTTAGTGTTCATGCAATCTAAGGAAAAGGAAGTGACATCAGTCTAGAAGAGAGAGTAGTTGAGATTAGATGTCTAGAGCCTTATCAAGATATGCGATACATAGAGTAGATAATAGAATGATAGATGATGTAAGCATTACTGATCTTATCTGAGTTCTACCTCTAATGATATAAGTTGCTTTATATGGATCTAAATTGTGTATGAGATGAATCTAATTTTGGAAATTCTAAGCCAAGTATTTAAGATGAAAGTACATTCTCTTTTCTTATTTTAAGCTAAGTTAAGATAAAGATGAATATGCATGAGCCTCAAGCTCTTTTACAAAGGAGGACCTCGAGTGTTAGGACAAGATACGTGGTGAACTTCAGAGAGAGTGAGACCCCCAAGGAGAGGGTCATAGGACCTAGCCTGAGATATTTGTGAATTGATGTCCTAAGCTGGGTTACTCCTGAGTAGATGAGTTGAGTCCTTTTTCATGATTATATTCTAATGTGAGAGTTGGGGAAAAAATGATGGGTAGGTAACTCATAATGAGAAATCCAATCCTTTTGATTGAGTTAGGTCCTAGCTTGAGTGACATATGTTTGTGAATCTCATCATTAGCTGCAAGTGAGGTAATATGTGAACTCTGATTTTGAGAGTAAAATGCCTTGTGCATAAGATACTTGTAAATATTGTTCCCTTCACTTCTCTTTCTTAATATATGATGCAAGAAACCTCACTTGAGCTATATAGATGATTTATACCTGAGGAGTCACTCATATAAGCTTGGCATATTCTATATTCCCTTCTTATATCATGCATGTAATATTCAAGTTTGAAATCATGAGCAAAAAGAAGATATTTTTGGCTCATAGATTAATAATCACAAAATATAGTGCCTAGGATCAATCCTTCTAAATCTAAGATTCTTCTTGAGGATAACTCACTGAATAGGGTGAAACCCTAATATTTAAGTCTGATAAGCAAGCCTTTCTCTAGTGATGAAATCATAGTATGATGTTGATCATAAACCACATTAATGATGTAAACATGATGATTCTAGTGACTGAAGACGTGAGATCTTGACATCATCTTACATAGGCAAGTATAATGAAAGATGAAAACTTTAGTAATATCTCCTTAACTTCTTACGAGCAAACAAAACCCTTATCCTTAAGGGACTACGAGGATGTAAATCATAAAATATAAGAATGTCATACGATGACTAAGACACTAAGTGATGCTATGATCCCTTAAAAAATACTTTCACCGATATAAGTTGGGGTGGGAACACCCTTGCATGGTTAAATATCCTAAGATAACAACTTAGGGTATATCCAGAACTATGATGGCTTTGAAACCTAGAAGTGTTGACTTATATGAGGTTGAATTCCTTGTTTTCACCTTAAAAATGAGATTAGTTGAATTTTGAGGACAAAATTCCATATAAGGTAGGGTGAATGTGATGACCTTGATTTTAGGATTTTGATATCCTTTACGACCAAGGATGCTTGTATATGGTTGAACTCAACTTGAGGATCTTGTTATTCAAATAATAATAATTTCACCTAAAAAACATGATTAAAGATATAGTTGATGATGATGAATACTGATCGAATTCAATCATGGTGTGTATCTTGGTATTCATCAGTTGAGTATTCATGCGAACAAATGAATTTATATGAGGTTATATATATCTGGCGTTTAGATGTATTTTGGTGTCAATGTCAATATGAAAATATGGATTCTCAAATCTTATTGAAAGTCAAGTACTTTGTTGATATTGTTATACACTAGGAACTAAGCATACTTGGGAGTATTTATTTGAGTAGGTTATTTTGATTACTAGATTTGGTAGTTAATCACTAGCTCAGTTCATGGGAGAACCATGCTCGATCTATGTTTCCTTTATATTGGTATTTTACAAGTTATGGACTCATTAATGTAGAAGGATAGCTAGAGTTATGGTGTAATCCATGGTGAGGTGGCTCTGGTGGTACTTGGTCAGTAGATGCTTGGCCAGATTTATTGTGATTTTCGACTTTTTCAGATCTAAGAAACCTCCTTTGAGAAATATCCTCGAGTGTAGGGAGCAGGAAAATAGAACTCCCTTTATCCCAGTTATCACACTCAGCCTGATACCCCATGAACTCTTGGCCTCTTAACGGATCTGTAGGGTACATCACAGTAGGGAGAGATTTTGTGAGGCTGCCAGGGGGATTTTGAACACGGACCCCTAGACCATTGTCTTCCATCTTGATGTCCTCCTCCTTTCTTCATCTATGTGAACAATAGACGATCCTGATATGGCCTCCCTACATCCCTTCATCACCTCGGTTGTGATGGAACCCCTGATCGGTGACAAGGCCACGCCGAGGTCCTCTCAGGCCACAACATCGCTCAGAATAGAGAAACCTAGAGAGGTCACAACACCAGAAGCAAGGTGGGGAGCAGGGTGGCTCTGTGAGCAGAACCATGCCTTTGGGGAGGAGATCTCGTTGGGCGAATTGACAGACATGGATTCTGACACCATCACATGGGCTGATGGCACCACCATCAGACTGAAAGAGAGAAGGTTACTAATGGATTCATAGCCGATTCCTTCCTCAGCGGCGGCGTGTCCATCGTGAGAAAAGGATGTGAATCTTCAGAATCGGGGGAAAGCTGCTAGAGTCCATGGCAGCGAGTGTATGCCGAAGATGGTATGAAGGTGAAGGGAGGCTCTGAACTAGACTTGCACTCATTGGAGAGGAGGCACACGGTGGTGGCGACTTCATGCCCTGATTGGAGCGCACACAACCACATCGTGAGAAAGGGAGAGAGACGTCAAGCGTCCGGTCCAGCTGGAAGAAGAACCAATGGTTCACCCAAGCTAGCTAGGCGGACCAGCCACTGGTGTGCCCAAGTGAGATGGGGCCAGCCTACATAGACCAATCCAAGGCCGCCACATCAGGCAGAGGGACCCGCCACCAGGTAAATCATTTACTAATTTCCAGAAAATAGCCTTTTCTTAGAAAATCTATTAAAAATAACATCATTCGCCCAAAAATATCCCTAGACTTAGAAAAATGTCGTCTTTCGTATGGAACCTCTATATCAGACTTTTGAGACATCCTTGCTGATGATATTTCAAATAATTTATGATGTTCCTTTTAGGGTTAGTTAATTGAAATAAATAGTAAATGGTCACCACAAAATCTGAGAAAAATATTACTGAACCCTAGTATCATTTGGGAACATACTATTTTCTCTGATTTGATTTTTATGCCAAAATCTCAGGCCTTTTCTAATTAAAGACTAATTAGGTGCTTTAACTCTCCTATTAATTCTAGAAAATAGGAAAATTCTTAGAAAAATATGAAATTCATATCAGACTTTTATAATGACATATAGATTTGGATAAAAATACTGGACACATTCCTAACATCATATTGACCTAGGTTTGACCAAAACCCTAAATTGGACCTAAAATATCAAGAATACATGAATCATGTATTAATGATGATTAATTGTTGTTAATCAGGTGATGACCAAATTGTCTAGATGATCAAGGATGGCTATGATTCACTGAACTTAGGTATGTGGATATAAGTATATGACTAGTTTTGCTGGATGTTAATTATAAGTATCTGCTTGCATGTATTTGAATACATTGATGGATGTATATCTATGTGTATTGTCAATTCCGCTTGCACACTAAATAACATTAAGGGAATGAATAATGAAATGTAGTTACTGATGTTGTTCATTAATCTCCATATCAGAGAGGGAAAGTATTAATGTTGACTAGAACCTCCCTAATGGTATAAGGTACGCATGGAGATCCCTAATGGTACAAGGTACGTGGGGATAGGGCCCAAATAATTTATATTTGTGCTAAGTCCACCATAGTAATGTATGTTCATTTTAAATATTATTACTAACTTGGGTTTACCTGATTTTCTGCCTTTAAATATTGTTTTCCTCTCTTTATTCTCTTTTCAACTATTTTTAATATGCCAACATAGTATAACATTTTTACTACCACATACCAACTTTATGTTGATGTATTTGTTTCTCGTATTTTCTAGGTTCAGAGCTAGCATGGGATAAAAGAATAGGTGTGAGAAGTTGTATAGGTTTACCTATTGTCTAAGATCCTAGTTAGCATACATGTTTAGACTTGTGTAAAAATTCTCTTTCAATATACAATTGTAAATCATGTTGTAATAATGTACATGTTGGAAGTTAAGTGTGTTATGGTATATGTTATGTTGTATATTCATGTATGCGCATATTGCTTCCGCAACACACTCTGATACAATTGCTTAATGTTTTTGAATTTTGTCTTCTCATCTCCATGGGGTTTTGAGAAGGTGAAAATCCGGGGACGTTACACACTCTCTCAAGTGTTCATTGACAATGATCAGGTTTAAGCATCTACATGATCATACAGTATGGATATTTTACGATGGAGTTTAGACATTAAAGGATCGTGAGCAATTAATTAATAATGTGAAATAGACAATTTGCTAGTTTGGAAGATACTTTAATCTCAAGTTTTCAGTTATTTTCTTCATTTAATTGATGTCCATCATATTATTAATATCTTTTACAACTATTGCAGCGTTATAACCAGCATGACTCCTGTGGCCATCACTAAATACAGACAGACAAGAGTTTCATGAAAGAAGACTTTGTGCTAAACCTAAACTTCGGCAAAAGTATCAGGCACAACTAATAACATTATAAATTTTAATTGTCTTCTCCTTCTGATAATTATTTACTTGATTCAATCCCTGCCCATCGTAATCATCTTCTCAAACTATTGTAGCATTGAAAATCCTTTCTCCAGCGGTAGAGGTTAATTGTGATCAGCAGGAAACATTATAGAGTAAGATTCTAATTTTCAATATTGTAAATATTTATTGTGTTTAAAGTTTGTTGGATAGAGTGTACTCAGATTATAACATGTGAATTAGATGTGTTTTTTTCATTACATATTCCCACAACCACACTAAATAAATTCAAGACAGTGCAAGTTCGAGACGACGCCAAATGATAGAAGACAACCCAACTAACTATTACTTGCACTCTCCTCACCAATGCTTACTACCATCTGATCTTTCGTGAAAGACAACATTTGTTAAATGTGATGAAAGTATTAGCTGCAACTATTAACGTTGTATATTTTTCTTATCATCTCTTTCTTACAATTATTAACTTGATTTAATTGTTGCCTATCCCATTGTAAACATCTCTCAAATTGGTTTTACCATCAGGAGATGCTTTCTTCAATAATGGAGACAAATTATCGACAGCAGAAACATAAGCGGGGTAAGATTGTGAGTTTAATATTATTAATTTTTTATTGTATGAAGAGCTTATTTGATAAGGTACCATCAAATTATAAAATACGAGTAGATGTGCATTTTTTATTATAAATTCACACCACCACACCCAATTAAATACACCACGGTGGGGCTGTATGTATCTCTCTTCTCTTAATTAAAAAAAATCTTTATTTACTACTTCTATTATAACCTACCTTCATTTCCTCCCACAAATAGACATTTTTCTCGCGTCCTCTCATTACCCACTCTGATTATCTCTCCACATACTAATTAATAGCGGCTCCTTAATCCTCTCCTTCATTTTTTTCTACCCAAACATCACACCTCTCTAAACACTCTCCCCTTTGAAATATGATCAAAATTTTTGGAAATGATAAAAATTTGGGGCAATGCTTATTAAAGAAATTTCTAAATTAAACTCACCACTTTTACTTCTTCTTTTATTTTTGTTCTTTGTTAATTTTCTCTCACCTTGCCTCCTTCATTTTCTCTCTGTCTCTCCCACATTTCCAACTACAACAGTCCATCTCTTTACCAACCATCTGATCACTTTATCTTATATTCTTTTTCTATACTGATGCAATAATCTTCATTTCAAATACACCCAATATTTTTCTAAATTAATGTGTTGTTGTACCATCCTCAACAACTTCCTTACTTTCCCGCCCAACTATACCCACCTGTAACAACTTTCTTATTCACTCATACCCACTCTCTCCATATGTAATTACTTCCTTGTTCTCCCCCCACACACTTACATATCTACTTCGGTATTCACCTCAGCCCAAAACCCCACCGTCTCCCCCACATAAATCATATTCTCTCATCACTTTTATCATGACAATGTCTCCCCACATTAACCGTGTTATCTTGATGTCATTGTTCCCAAAAACCCTCTGATGACCACGCCCCTTTTGACCAAAACCCTTTGATAACCACTATTTACTCTTTTCCAATCCAATATGATGGGATTCCATTATCTCTTAATAACAACCGTTTACTCTTTTCCAATCCATTATAATGGGATGTTGTTATCTCTCAATAACCATTGTTTACTCTTTTCCAATCCAATATAATGGGATGTTGTTGTCTCTTGATAACTACTCCCTTCAAAATCATGTGTCTACTATGTCATACGCCAATTTGATAATCACATTTCAATTTATTTTGTCTTAAATATAAGTATCTTAATAATATACCAATTTTTACTTTTAGTAATTTTGACAAACATAAATCTACTTCAAATAATTTTGAAAACCTACAAAGTATCTGATTAAAATTCAACAAATTCATAAGGCACGTGCATGTGCACGTGTGTGTTAACTAGTCTAAGAAAACTCATAGAAAACAACTACATTGGCCAATAAATTCCCCAAAAATACCCATAGACTCAAAAAATTATGTACTTTGTTATGAAACCACTAGGTCAGACTCTTGAAGCTTTATTATCAAGGATTTCTGACTTAGATGCTAATACTCATGTTTAGGGTTCATTAATTAAAATAAACAATATCTAGTTGAGATTAATTCTGAGAAAATTCTTATAGAACCTTAATGATGATTTATATCCATCTATAGACTTTGATATGTGTAATATACCTAAATAATATTTTATTTCCTATTAATGACTGATTAGATGCTTTTAGCCTCATTTTAATTCTAGAAAATAGATCAATCGCCAAAAAATCATGAAAACTGAACCAAACCTAGATAATAATCTCTAGATCAATAAAAAAATATTGGAGACATGTTTTAGGTCAGTTGAACCTAGTTTTGTCTTAAACCCTAATCTGGACCAAAATACCATTAATTATGATGAACCTTTTATTAATGATGATTAATTGCTATTAATCAGGTGATAAATGGAGATGTAGATGGTCCAGAATATAAATAGGAATATCTGAAATCAGATATGTGGATATAGGTATAAGACTAGGTTTTGCTGGATGATATATTTATGAGTAATTGCTTGCATGTAGTTGTATAATCTTGTTGGATGTAAATCTATACATATTGTCAGTTTTCTGCCTTGAACACTAAGAACACCAAGGAAAGAAAATGGAATGTAATTACTGATGGTTCATTAATCTCCCTATTAGATAGGGAAAGTATTAATGATGACTAGCACCTCCTTGATGGTACAAGGTATTCAGAGAGATCCCTAATGGTACAAGGTACACAGAGATAGGGCCCAATAATATAAAGTGTTGATTGTGCTGAGTCCACCATAGTAATACATGTCCATTGAAATATGATTAATAACTTGGGTTTACCTGATTCTCGGTCTTAAATAATGTTTTCATTTTCATTTCTTCTTTCTTCATGTATTTTAAATATGACAGCACAATATTAATATATTTTCAACCACGTACCAACTTTATGTTGATTTGTCTGTTTCACGTATTTTCTAGGTTATACCTATTATCTAGGATCTTGGTTAGGATATATGTTCAGACTATGTGTAAAATTCTCTTTCAATATGCAATTGTACTACATATTATTTAATTCATTTTGTAACATATACATGTTGAATGTTGACAATGTTTTTGTATATGCATTATAGTTGTTTGTTCATGTATGCATTTATATGCTTCTGCATCACTCTATGAAATGATTGCCTAACATTTTTGGGTGTGTCCTCTCAAACCTTCAGAGTCTCGAGGTGGTAGAATCTGGGGACATTACAGAGAAAGAGTATTCCAAGTAAGGATACTACAAGATCATAAACCCTAGATCATAAGAACATCATCTTGCATCTTAACATCATGTTTTACATATAGAACAACAACATGCAAACATGATTAGGGTGCAATAATTGAAGAGAGGAAAGTTATATAACCCTCCTTATCAAGAAGATGAAGCTCTAAGATTGCAAGCTCCAAGATAGAGAGAAAGAAGCTCCAACTTGGATCAACACCACGTTTACAAGGTTACCACAAAAGAGAAAAGAAAACCAAAGTCACAGGATAGCTTAAGGTGAAGAAAACTCAACCCTAGTCCGAACAAGAGGAGAAACAATAGAGATTCTTCTCAAATAGGTGCCACCATGGTCTAACCACAATCTTCAACCTTTGTGAAGAGAATATCTTCAACACAATCACTATTGTTGCACCATAGTCTCACAACCAAGAAGGAAGAGGTAGAGTTCAAAGAAAAATGTTATCAAAGGTGTAGAATCACTTACCAAAGAGAAAGATCACCAAGAATCACCATAGGCATGATGATCAAGCACAAGACCACCACATGCAAAGGTGACCGACCACCAAAGCTCCAAGATCATCCCTCTCAAGCTCCACCAATATCCAAGGTCGGCCAAGCAAGAAGGATGAAGGAGAGAGAGCTAGAAGGATTTCTATCATGTTGAGTAGAGAGCTTATATACACATGGGTAGGAGGGAGGTGAAGATATGAGGTGCAAAGATGTTAAGGCACCAAAAAGACACTTGTGTCACCAAGGATCAGCCATGCATGCTAACATGCAAAAGAAACATTAAAACTAAAGTGGTGTAGCGACCACTTGGTTCCCAAACACAACATGGTCTAAGGACATACTTGGTAGTGGTTGCAACACAAACCAAAACATGTGTATTGGCCGCAACACACCACCAAGGCCAAACCCTAGCGACCAAAACCAAGACCAAAGCATCTAGGTTGAAACAAACTCACTCAACGAATCTGTATCGGTCAAAGAACTCTCAAGGAACAAAGCGCATCGGTCGAAGAACTCTCAAAACTCAACATCAAGGTCCCTACACTAGTTGACACTCAAGAAACACACACATAGTCGCCATCAAGATCCATGCAACTCATGCATAGCCATGCAAACCCTAATGACATCTCAAGGTGTCATCTCATCAACTAAGACCCAAACAAGGTGCCCCATAGCATCATATTCTCTCTCATGATGATAAGGCACAAGAATCACTACCTTCATGTGACAAATTGCAAGATTAACCCTCATCATGGGTAAATTACAACTTGGTCCAAAACAAGCATACATAGCTCAAACATCAACAAAATAGGACCAAACTGAAAACCTAAGACTATCACATGTTATTAAGGCATCTCAAGAGATTAGATTAAGGTTTAAGCATCTTATTAAACAAAGCAAACACAATCAAGCATTAAGCTAGGTCAGGGCCCTTACAACCATAAACTCTCAATAAGGATTTCACCCCCAAAATCCTACGTGTAAAGAGATAACTACTTCCTACACATCTCTTCCTCAAGCTTCCACGTGGCTTTGTCTATGCCATGGCGATGCCACAAAACCTTAAATAAAATGATATCCTTCTTCTTCAACTTCTTCATCCTCCTATTTAGGATCAACAAGGGACCCTCCACATATGACACATCCTCATCCAACTCAATCTCCACGGGCTGCAAAACCAAATCAATGTCAGGGTGACACTTCCTCAACATAGAAACATGGAACACTGGATGCAAGATGTGAAACTCAGGTGGAAAATCTAACTTATAAGCCACCTTCCCAACACGTGCCACCACAGGGTAAGGTTCTATATACCTAGGAGTCAACTTACTCTTCTTCCCAAATCTCAACACACCTTTCCAAGGAGAGACCTGATGTATACTCTGTCCCCTACTTGGAACTCCATAGGCCTATGATGGTTATCACCGTACTACCTCTTCCTGTCATGGGCTACCTTCAACTATTGTTGAATCATCTTAATATTTTCTGTTATTTGCTGTATAAGCTCAGGACCCAATAGCTGATATTCAGCTGTCTCATACCAAAACTACAAAGATTTGCAATGTCTCCCATACAAGGCCTCATAGGGTACCATATCAATACTCCTTTGACAACTGTTATTATATGCAAATTCTATCAAATGAGATCCCAACTGCCCAAAAAATTCAAGACACAAGATATCAACATATCTTCTAAAGTCTGTATAGTCCCCTCAGGCTATCCTTATGTCTATGGGTGAAAATTTGTGCTAAACTTCAACTGCATACCCATGGCTGTATGCAGAAACTCCCAAAAGTGACTGGTAAACTGAGGACCTTTGTCTGAAGCTATAGTTACTAGGATAACATGCAAATGAATGATCTCAACAACATAAACATGTGCCAAATTTTCTACTGTATATGTTGTCTTCACATGAAGAAAATGTGCTAACGTAGTCAACCTATCAATGATCACCTAAATGGAATCATGACCTTTGGCTATCCTCGGAAGTCCAACCACAAAGTTCATCATGATATGATCCCATTTCCACTGTGGTATAGGCAACAGTTGCAAAGTCCCGACAAGTTTCTAATGCTCTACCTAAACTTGCTGACATACTACACCTTATCCACAAACTCAGCTACATTACACTTTAAGCCATGCTACCAATACATGTCCTTCATGTTCTGGCACATCTTGGTGCTACCTGGATACATATGATACATCAAAGAGTGAGCTTCTTCCATAACCAACTTCCTCAGGTCATGAACATCAGGTTCCACTGCTCTAGCATGGTAACATACTATCCCCTCATCTGACTCATGGAAGACATCACACTTCTTGCTACCAAACTCTGATCGAATCTGTTGTACCACAATATCATCGCAATGTGCATCTCTGATCTGCTACCTTAACGCAGGCTTCACATGTAGTTGTACCAACAATCCTGCTAACAAGGACACCTCCAAATTCACATTCATATGATGAAAATATACCAACATGTTTCTCTTATGGCACACGAAAGAGCATAACTGCCCTTTATCCATAGATAATGATGAAGAAAATTTTCTACTCAAAGCATCTACCATTGTGTTGCTTTCTGTGAATGGCAGTCTATGGTACAATCATAGTCTTTAATCAGCTTCATCCAACATCTTTGTCGCATGTTCAACTCCTGCTATGAAAAGATGTATTTAAGGTTCTTGTGGTCGGTGAAGATCTAACACGTCTCACCATAAATATAGTGCCTCCATACCTTCAAGGCATGGACAACTTGTAACGATCACAATTTCTATATACTTTCCTTAATGACATTCCCAGATATGCACACACTCATATCTAAAGATGTCAAAAGGGAACTATAAAAGATTGTGGTAGTCAACTATATCACAAGAAGAAGCCAGATCGTTGTTCACAAACATCATTATATAGCCACACAAAACAACATTCATTGTTAATAAAAGTCATAGATATTATTCAGGAAGGAAGAAATAGTTCTTACAAAAAGATAATACATAGGATATGGAGGATCCTATACAACATCTAGTAGAATAATCAATTATCTAATTGAAAAAGAGATAAGAATGGAAATCTAGCTAGTCTAACCTCCATGCCCATTTATTTGGTAGCTTCAGGTACTTTGAGAGGTGCATTATTTGTTCCTTGTACCTAGAAAATATGAGAAACAAAACCATCAATATAAGTTGGTATGTGGTAAAAAGTTCAATAGTATGATTGCATGGTTGGAAATACTTGAAGAAAGAAAAAAGAAAAGAAAAAGGCAAAAAATCAGGTATACATCTCTTTTACACAGTTCATTAGATGTAGTTATACGACAATTTTTATCAGCACTTATCATACATCAAGTATGGGAAAAGTTACTTTATCATACATCTAGCATGGGCAATTCATCATACATCCATACTAGGCAAAAATATCATACATCCATAATGGGCCAATGTGCACTAGTAGCTACAACTCATAAAAATGGTTTTTTTTGTGTTCCATTAAGTTCTAGCAAAGCGTATAGTACTAGTAATCATCCAAAAAGGTATAAGAAAATAGATTCACACAAGGTACATCATATATTATGCAACCAGAAAAAACTAGTCTTAATAAAGAACACGTACCTGTTTTGATTAGAGCAGGGATCCAAGAGTCTAGATGAACAATTTATAGATCACCCTAAAAGGAAATAAATACCTAATGTCATTATGTGTTGTCAACACCTCATATTAGGGTCTTTGACTCACTAGGGTTTCCTTTTAGTGTCATTGGATCGGATCAGAGTATTTGGAGGGTTTGAGAGTGAATTGAATAATTGGTTCTTTCCTTACTGATCATTATTGAAGGAGAGAGAAAATAAGGGTCATTCATGTGATACTAGTGTGAACCTATTATTTATTTTCATTTTAGGGTTTGACATCAAGGGAATCAGGGTCCGATCTGATACTTCAAGGTCTTACAAATAGTTTGTCATTTATTTTCATATTTATTTCCACAAATTAAAGTTTAAAAGGATGTAAAACAAAGTCATAAAAGAATACATCGAACTAGGGTTGGATTTAGGTACATGCGATAATTTATATAGGTTCTCCTCATATTTATGAGAACAGGGGTATTTTGTGGGAACTTTTCGGACATGGGAGCTATTTATAATGGGTTTTACAAGACTGACCAACATTTAATTTTCTAAAAGAATAAACAAATATAAAAAAATGAATAGGGTGGATGACCTCGCGGATCAGAGGAGGGATCCGGCTTTGCTGATCCTCTCCTTAACCTGTGAGCTAGCCTCGATCAATAGGATAAAGGGCCAGGTGTGAAGGATTCAAATGCCCACGAGGGTCAAATGCGCATAATGACATAGCATGGGCAAGGAGGGTATCCTGCCCATTCAATTGTTGCTCACACCATGGCAGTAGAGCGTGATTGATATAAGTCAAAGGTGGTGATGGCTCGGGGTATCTAGGTGGTTTCTGAGTGCGTAAGGATGAGTGGGTTTTGTTCGCGGAATCACCCTGAGTTCAACAAACCCAAGAGGTTTGCCGGAGATGGACCATAGCCTTGGTTTAGATCAAAATGTAGACATGAAATGGAAATGGGGTTTCTGAGTTTTACCTACCCTTGGGTTGGATTAAGGGGTTAGGAAGCTCCGCACATGGTTTGCGATGCTCTGCGATCGCACCCTGCTGCTCAAGTGTATCCCAAGCTCGACAGTGATAGAGCTCTGGAGCTCGATTGGAGCGGCTCGTCGACCCGGGGCTCTAGACTTTTACGGCTCCAACAGGGGGTATTGATCACCTCGTCGAGGTCCCATGAAGGTGTGACCTCAGTCGATCGGAAGGTGGAGGCTTCTAGAGTGGGGGGGGGGGTTCGAGTCAAGCGAGTTGAGGGTGCTCGAGGTCGGGGATGAAGGGGTGACCCTCGACGCAATTGAGGATAGGGGACAAATAAAGGAATGTCGGAGAAGATATTGATGGGTTTATATAGATGTAGGGGGGTGTAGATGGGAAAACCCTAATATGGGCGCCGCAGTCAGTGAGAGGTGCGGAGAGGAGGGGTTCGTTCTCCCTAATTCGAGGGCCCTGGGTGACGTGGAAAGGGTCGTTGGGTTCAGTTTCGAGGGGCGAGGAGGGTTATCCCGCTAGAATCATGGTCGGGGTGTGGATGAGTTGCAGGATGGGTCGAGTCAGCATCTTCACTGTTAGAGTAGGAGTCGAGATAAGTAGGAGGTGGAAGATGAGGCCAGAGTCGTCAGATCATTACTTGATCCGCGACTCGCCTCATACAATGACTTAGATAGGGGCCATGTAAGATGCTTAGCTAAATAGCTGAGTGACATATTTAAATGTCACATGTTTGCCCAATTAATTCGCAAACTTAGGTCCTAGGGTTAAATAAATGAGATAATGTACATTAATTTCAATTGCTCATAAATCCTTATTCATCCATCCAATTGTAACAAAATTTTAGGTGGAGCTTCAAGATGTCATCACCCTACTATGGTATAAAATTGAGAGTCAAATTTGAATATTTGTTATGTAAATTGATTACGTACCCTAATACATGTAATTTATCTACTATGCAATTAGGGTTTGTATTTTCATGAAGTAAATAATCACTTTTAATCAACTAAGTGAGGGATATGGTTGAGGGTGTTATTGGAGTGGCTTTGAAGACGACCATGGGTAGCTGTGAGTGATCGGATGAAATGGAGGTGCCATTGCTTACTGATCTCAGATCTGTCTAGGCTCATTATCGTCACCATGTGTGGAGCCTCCCCTAGTCAGAGTAGGTGCAAGCGGTGGCGCTCCTAGTGCCCTATAGGCGGGTGCATAGGGCAAGGTTTTATTTGATCAAAGTCAGTGATGAATTGGATACTAACTAAAAGTTCACAATTAGGGAACTTGCAAGTCTGCGATGACTTATTTGCTGATAATGTTACTGGTCTTTGTAGGTCTTTATCTGAAGTTGCAGTATAAGGAAGAGGCATGTGAAGATTGGGTTTCGGTGGTCACAATCTGAGTGCAAGTGGTTGGTTCTGATGATGCAAACCTAGGAAAAGTCAAGGAGATCAAGGAGTCGGCAGAGACCTAAGTTTTATTGTTGATGTTATATCTACTCGCGATTTGTGAGTACTCTGTAATAGAATTTATAGGTCAGCATAGGTGGTGGGGATTGTTGATGTGTAGGGACCAAGAGAAGGTTAGGGGGTAGGATGAGACGATAATGAAGAGATCGTAGGGTGTTTGTAGGTTTCCAGCGGGTAGGTAGGGGCAGCGCGTGGGTCTAGATGTGGGCTACATTTGCTACCTCATACGAAGGTGTATACTTGCCATTACCATCATGGTGGTGTCTTCTCTGAGTGCTAGCTTCCGGTGTAGGCAGTGGATGAGGGTTTGAAAGAAGTGAGGGTGGTGTTGTGCGCCATGGAGATGTCTGAGATAGGAGATGGTGTGAAGTCCTATTGAGGTACGCTCAACCTACGAAGGATTCACTGCTCTTGATGATGCTACAGGAGCAAGCTGATGTGGTCAGGAACCGGCAAGGTTGTAGGCTTGAGGTGGTGAGGTTGAAACTGTTGTGAGCTTCATGGTGAGGAGACGTGTGAGTATGTTTATAGATCTAAAATCCCCAACCATCATATCCATGGAGAGGTCTGGCTACAGCAGGCTGTTGGGAGAAGAACCATCATTTGTGGCCTGAGGAGACAGGTTCCTATAGTAGGTTACTGTCGAGGAGCAGGCCAGACCACCATGATGTGGTAGGTGGCTGGGAAGCCCTTCCAGGGTGGTTTGAGGTGATGGTAGGTTTGCATGTCTCATATTTGTGTCTGGATCGACAACTTGCTGGTTGTTCTGCCTTCTGTGGATCGTTGGGTATAAAACATAGGATGAGTGGTAGGGTTTTCAAGAGTCTTTGACTGACGGGCAGAGATGTAACGAGACTGAGAGAGTAGTTTCAGGGTCAAATATGGGGAGAAAGTATCAGAGAGGGATTGGGTTCTACGATAACCGTCCCTGAATACATTACACGGAGGCTTGTTAAGGAGACGACCTAGGGTGTTTAGGAATATTAGTTGAATTAAGGACTCAATTATCTTTTATTTTTGAAAACATCCATGCATCTATCTAAAGCTTTAACTAATGTGAGGTCTTTTCCAACGATTCATGTGAATTAACACCTTCAATTACGGTTCAATGAGGCTAATTTAAGTACTCTCAATTCTTAAAATTGTTGATAGTCAATAATGTGATTAATATCCTAGATTGATTCCGTAGCCATTATTTGAAAGACTAGGTGAACTATCAAAATAAAAGTTCTAATCAAGGTACTCAGGCAAAAGAATGTCAAATAGTGTTGAATTATGTCAAAGTGACTCATGAAGATAAATCAAGGGACTAGTTTGTAAGTATTTCTTGAATGAGGAGGATGGTCTTATTTTAGGAAGAGACAACTTAAAAAGGAGACTTCTTTATATTAAAGGACAAGAGAACTAGTCAAATAATCGAATATTCCTTGGGTGAGGAAATGAGTTAACATTAGGAAAAAATATGAATTACAATTCAAACTAGATTTAGTACCTAAAATCTAGTATGTTATACCCGTCTCTTTTCGTGTAGGATTTTAGGGCCAAAATCCTTGTTAGGGGTTTATGGATGTAAGACCCCTGACCTAGGTTTTTGGGCTAACTTTGTTTTCTTCATTTGATTAGATGCTTAAAACCTTAATCTAATTCTTTGATACATTTTAGGAACATGTGACAAGCTTATGTTTTCATCTTGGTCATGTTTGGATGACGTTTGAGCTTCATATGCTTGTTTTGGACCAAGTTGCAATTACCCATGTTGAAAGTTTAGATTGCAATTTGTCACATATAGAGTGTCCCCTATATGTCTTCACATCATGAGAGAGAGAACGATGCTATGGGGTGCCTCATTGGACCTTGGTTGATGAGGTAGCATCATGTGGAGATGATAGGGTTTCTAGGGTTTTGCTTGGTGGAGGATGGTGTCGACCATGTTGAGCTCAGTTGAGTGTTACGGCATGTGTCTTGACCATGTTGGTGTGTCTTGAGTGTGTTTCGACTAAGAACTTCTTTGGGTGATGTTGTTTCGACCTTCATGCCCTAGATGAGTTTTGTTCGAGATGGTTGTCTCCTAGTGATGTGTTTCGACCCTGTTTTGTGTGGTGCTCTTTTGTAGTGGTTGAAACAAGGTGCCTTAATGTTTTTTTGATTAGGGTAGTGGTGACCCATGTGGTTTAACACTCCACCTAGGCTTTATCACCATCAGTTGCATGCATATGTTTAGTGGTCGTATGGCTGTTTTGTTGGTGGACAAGTGTCCCTTTGGTGCTCTCTTGTGTTGACACCTCACACCAACCTTACTTCCCTCCCCCTTTGGGTATATAACCCCTTTCTCCTTCATGCAAGTATCCTTTTCAGTCCTCCATCTTCTCCCCTCTTTTGTTTTTGAACCTTGGATCTTTGAGGAGCAAAGAAGGGCTGATCTAGGTGCTTTGGAGGTAGATCAATCTTGCATGTGGTGCTTTGGAGCTTGATCACCTTCTTGTGGTGATTCTTGGTGCTTTCTTTTTTTGGTAAGTGGTTCTACCTTCTTGATCACATTTTACCTTTGGAACCCTACTTTCCTTCTTCCCCTTTCTTGGTCATAGACTATATATCATCCATAGTGGTCGTCTTGAGAGAAACTCCTCATCAAAAAGATCGTGGACTATGTTTGACATGGTGGTACCCGAGTGAGAGGAAGCTTTCTTCTCTTTTTCTTTTCTTCTTTTGGTTCGACCAAGGGTTTCTTGCCCTCTCTTCTTGAGCAATATTTTGACCATAGTGTTCTTCTCTTTTGAGGTGATCTTGTGGCCTAAGTGTTGATCCAAGTTGGAGTATCTTCTTCTCTCTTGGTGCCTTTGATCTTGGAGCTTGGATCTCTACATAGGGTGGGTTATATAACTCTCCACCTTCTTTTATTAGTTGCATCTTATTTGTGCTTACATGATACTATTTGGATCTCTAAACTTGATGCTAATGTGCTAGATGAAGTTATCATTAACTAAGGTTTAAAACTTTGTAGTATTCTCATGTAGATTGCTCTCTTTCTTAACCTTAATTCCATGAACTCGATTTCTAAATGATGGATGAAGTAAAGTTGTTACATGCAACACAATTCTTATTTTTATCACCGAATTATAGTTTGGCCTTTGTGTTTTCTTGAGTTTTTGAATTGGTTTTCCTAAGGTTGAAGATTGGGCTTTCTCTCACCTAGATTGGTTTCTTGAAGGTCCATGGTGAAGTTTGATTTTGGAGTTTTTATGTTTGTCTCGTATGGAGTGTTTCTTTCTCTGATTGTTCTTAGTGTCTTGATGTTTACCACCTTCTTTGATCGTGGTTAATCTCTATTTTGAATATGGACATGTGTTGTTGAGGTGGCTTGACTTAATGGTTGAGACATATGATTTGGTTTTGGTCAAGACATATGCTTGTCATGGTCGATACATATGCTTTGGTTTTGGTTCATACATATTCTTTGGTTTTGGTCAAGACATATGCTTTGTCATGGTCGAGACACATGAATTATGATGTTCGAGACATATGCTTTGGTTTTGGTCAAGACATGCTTTTGTGGAGGCCAAGACACTTCTCTTGATGGCGGTCGAGACACATGATTTGTTGGTGGTCGAAACACATGTTTTGCTTATGGTTGAGACACATGGTTTGCTTATGGTCGAGACACATGGTTGATAGTGGTAGAGACAAAAATTTTAGGGTTGGTCTATACACTCACATAAGTACATGGTTGCAACATATGTGAAGCATTGTATGATTGTTACACATTTACGTGTAAATGTTGGTTGATATCTAATGCTGATTAGATTGTTGATTATAAAGTTAATGATGATGTTCTAATCCTAGTGTGCTCCAAGAAAGTGGTAGGTGATGAAACTAGGTTTGGTGATTGAATATTTATATGAAACCCTAATTGGCTATGCGTTTGAAACCCTAACCCTAATCCTAGGGTATGGTATGATTGTTGAGTTAATTGGATGAATGGCATGTATTTACTTTTTCTCTCTCCTACTTGTGAGATTCTAAACATGTAGGTGAAATGAATGTCAAATCTATGTGAATGATATGGTGATCCATGTATAATATAGGGTGATGATTATGTGCATTGTTGAAGCACACCTAATATTGAATACGAAGGAATCATGTGATTGGGTCGAATGCCCTGACAAGTGCCTTATGCTTATTATGAGGTGAAATCATCTAGAGATGTGATTGAGGGCTTTATGTCCCATAGTGATGAAACATTGGTGGTATCCTTGTATGGCTGTGTGACATTGGTCATGGCCTTGTGTGTGGCAGTGATAACATATGATGATGCTAATGGCCTTGATTAAGGTAGTGAGACTGTGATGTCATATGTTTTATATCTTCTGAAGTTGTTATATAGTTATGCTTGCTATATTGAATTAGGGTTTTTGATGTCCACTTGTATGATGGAGCCTTAATTCACCCAATTGGCATAACTAATAAAGTGAAACCTTAATAACGTAGTTGCCCCATGCCATAGATCCATCTTTAGTGTTAGTACTTGTTGGATGGCAAAACAAGTTCTTCCTTAGTGGAAGCTTAGAGTATTATACTATTGAGTATATGCATTTCACTGGATTGACTGCGGTCATACCCTGGAAGGAGAACGATCGAGGCCATATTTCAATGATGTGATACAATATATGTGTATGATACCTTTTGAGGATGACTACGTTCATACCTTGGTAGGAGTGCAGATGTAGTCGTAAATTGATTTCACTAGTGCTGTGCCTATATACCAAGGCAGACTAGGCTGTTTTGCAGTTGGACTTTATATGTCACTGCAGTGAACTCAGATTGACCACGGGCATGGAGAGATCATAGGAGTCTGGCTCCTCCTAGATCTTGTATGGCAATGATTTCAACTTAGCAGTGGTCAGTTGGTGCATGAGTTGTATACCTCATCTCC
Organism: Alisma plantago-aquatica; assembly: GCA_963693085.1. Taxonomy (NCBI): domain Eukaryota; kingdom Viridiplantae; phylum Streptophyta; class Magnoliopsida; order Alismatales; family Alismataceae; genus Alisma; species Alisma plantago-aquatica. Next base: position 797,941,399 of record OY856413.1, on the reverse strand, counting down.
TTAGGACATAATAAAAGATGTAACACAACTGTGTAGTGTATTTGCTTAGGGTCAAATACAAATAACATTGGATGTGCCCTTTGCCTTATCTTTGTACTGATTTTTTTGAACTATAATGTGGTAAGAAAAATCAACTATTATACACTTTCTTCGAATTCCTCCTTAAAGTAATAATTGAACTACTTCTCAGTGGTAACTTCTTAGTTTGCTTAATCTGTGCCACCTGTTTATTACATATTGCTTAGCTGAATCTGCTCAACATGATAAGTATGCTATATATCTACTTTAATCTATCTGTGCTTTTAATAGACATTGGCATAGAGTTATATCTCTCGCTGGGATGTTTGGTCTCACCCCGTCGTGTATGCTGAGATTGAGATCGTGGTGTTGAAGTTGATGGCAAGGGAAGCTATAACTATTGGATCATGAGTATGCAGCTAGTGTCTAGTAATAGAGTCCTAGGTCTCGTACTCATACTCTAGGTCCTTGGGGGTGTTTTATAAACATTGTACATTGGTTTGAGTTTTTGGTACCATACCATGGTGGTACAAACATGATTTGTATACATGAATAAGTTATCATATGTAACAGGTTGTGGCCAGTCAACCAGTGAACAATGATATGTAACATCTTTTTGCATGAATAAAATATAAGTGGTACCAGTCCTATGGCTTTAAATATGATGCATTCATCTTTAGGTGCCTTTATGTGATCGGTTTCAATTTATCCTATTTTGTCGTAATATGGTTATTAGTGATAATTCCGCACTTTGTTTTGACTAATCTCGCTTTGTGTCACAATGGGTGTCACATTTGGTGGTATCAAATCTCTAAGTTTGTTGAGTCTATAGGGACACTAGGACTTAGGACTAGGACGAGGTCTAAGCTGAGAGCATGACATAAAACATGGTGCATACTACCTAATATCAGTACTTGAGTGCTTCTGGCCAATATTCAACTATTGAAGAGAAGGTAAGTATGGAACTCTTAGATTGTTATCTTTCTGATTACTCTGATCAAGTAGTCATTCTGAAACAATCTAAAGAGCATAAGAAATTACAAATCATGGTGCTAATACCTTCATCTTACCCTAAAGAAGAAGAGAACAACATACTCACTTACCAGAATTTGAATGTATGATAATTATAAGAGAAAGATATGATACCGTGAAACCTAAAACTGAACAAAAATAAACTATGAGAAGTCCTTGAAGCTATAATTTCAAGGAGGTTGTAAAGTAAGAAACAGATAAACTGTGTTAATGAAGTAAGTCAAGGTGTAAAATCCACATAAGATGAAGAGAACTGTTGATATAAGTATGATGTGAGGGGACAACTATGAACAATGATAAATGAATAAAGTGGAATCTGATGTAACCTCAGACTGACCTATGTGAGTAAGGAAGTTCTAAAATAAAAACCTTCTATACATACGAAAGAATTAAAAGAGGTGACCTCTGTTTAATAAAGAATATGTGAAATATGATGGTCTACCTCTTGATAAGGGGTTGGAAAATATGATAAAATAAGATAACATACATGAGGATGATGAGCAAATAACCAGAAAGAAGTAATGAGATACTTTAATCTTGATAATTCCTATGTTGATGGAAAGGAAACCAAGATGAAAAAGGTAAAATGATACATAATAAGTTGTAAACCTATATAATAATGAAAGAGACTTGGTAATCCCTTTCCCTTATTAGCAACCCCTGGGCAGTGCTGTGGTGTCAAGGGAAGTGTGTTCCCTTGTGTTCCTTCTTTCTTGGAATGCAACATTCAAGTGAGTCATATACCACTTGATATGCACGGTAGTGACGTGATCCTTGGGATAGAATCGGGTGGTCTTGGACTGTAGTTCAAAGATGACTACGTTGGTTGATGATGATGTCTGTGGATCTTCCAAGATGATAGGAAGATTCTCTCAATGTGTATGGTATCGGCTATGACAACCGAGAAGCTGACAAGATAAGGATGTGATGCATTTTTGGCACATATGACAGATACCAAGGCAAGGATTCCTAGTATCCAAGAAGTGCCAGTTGTATGGAAGTTCAAGGATGTGTTACCTAATAAGTTTCTAGGTGTTTCGTCTCCTGGAACAATTGACTTTATTCGATCAATCTAATCACCAGTATTCAACCTATAGTGCATACACCATATTGAATGACGCCAACTAAGATGTAAGAGTTGAAGAGACAGTTGCAAAATCTTCTTGAGAATGAGTTTTATCAGACCGAGCACATCTCCTTGGAATGCCCCCATTTTAATCGTGAAGAAGAACGATGGATCAATGAGGTTGTGCTTTGATTAACAACATTTAAACAAGGTAACAATTAAGATCAGGAGTTCTTTGTTGTGTATTGATGATCTATTAACCAGTTGTGAGGTGTCACAGTCTTCTCCAAGACATACTTGGGGCCAGGTTGTCACAATACATAGGGATATGACTGGGCTGAAATCTCAAACTGCTTTAGAAGACCACAAACCAACAATAGTTCACAAGTAGTATGTGCGATAGCTCTATACTCAGCTTCAACACTTGAGCAGGCGACTACAATTTGTTTCTTACTGTGCCAATTACCAAGATTGCCTCCCATAAAGGTACAATAACTAGAAGTAGATTTACAATCTATCATGTTTTCAACATAATTAGAGTTAGAATCTCCTATGATTTTACAATGCCCATGTATTATGTAGAATAAGCATTTTCTTGGGGCATTTTTCAAATATTTTAGGATATGACACACAACATCGCAGTGGCACTATTTGGTTTTATCTAGGTATCTACTAACTAATCCAACTACAGAAGATATATCATCCCTTGAAAGGGTCAGGTATATAAGTTTACCAACTAATCTGCTATATTGTCGGTTGTCTGGGTATGGAGGAAAAGTATCATAATCCCAATTGGTATTGGGATCTAAGGGAGTAGTAAGCATTCCTATTTCTAACAAAAAATCCATGACATATTTCCTCTATGATAAGAAAATACCTAAAGAAGAGTGATAAACTTTGTTAACTAGAAAATATCTCAATTTTCCCAGATCTTTAGTGACAAAATGTTTTTCCAGGTACTCTTTAGTACTTGAATGCCTACTTGATCACTCTGAGATAAGATTATATCATCGACATAAACAATAAAAATTGCAAGTCTAGACAAAGTTTTCTTAATAAACATTGAGTGATCATAATGAGATCGGCAAAAGATGAATTTTTGTAGAATAGTACTCAATTTGTCAAGCCAGGTACATGGACTCTATTTTAATCCATAGAGCTTTGTGCAACCTGCACACTTTAACACTCCCCCTAAACAAAAAAATCTTTGTGGTTTCTCTATATATACCTCCTCATGTAGAATGCCATATAAAAAGACATTTTTAACATCTAACTGAAGCATAGGCCAATCATAATTTACAGCCACAGAGATAAGAACATGAACAAAATTCAAATAGGCAACAAGAGAGAAAGTCTCAAAATAATCAAATCCATACCTTTATGTATAGATTTAGCAGCAAGGCAAACTTTCAATAATTCAATTGTGCCATCTATTTGATACTTGATAGTAAAGATCCAACTACAACCGACATGAGAGAAATCGGTAGGTGCATCCACCAAGTCCCACATATGTCGATCACTAAGATATTACATTTTGGTATCCATAGCTTGGAACCATTCAAGATACTATAAATCCTAAAAAACATTCTTAGGAATAGATGTAATAGATAAAGAAAAGTAAAATTGGCTAAGATTGTACCTAGGCTAGCATTAGAACAAAATTTGTCAAAAAGATGCTGAGTGCAAGACTTGATCCCTGTTATAGACCAATACTAACATCTAAATCATAAAATACATAAGGTCAAGGTGGATCTGCCGACAAGGATGCATGAAATGGTGAGGGAGGGGCCATGGAGGGAGTAGTACCTTTTTGTCTTTGTTGATTAACTTTCAGAGGCGGAGAAGGTGCAACATCAATAGGAAGCAAGTCAATGTCAAGAGACACAGGAAAAGATGTATCAATCAACAAACTAGAAGTCAGAGCAGAACCTACTACAGAGTAGAATGGCATGTGCTCATTGAAGACCACATCAACACTAAAAACCATTTTGTAGAGGGATCATAACACTTGTATCCTTTCTGAGTCTGAGAGTAACCCAAGAAAACACATTTAGTAGACTGTGGGTCAAGCTTAGTCAACCTATTATGCAATTTTTTGACAAAGCAAGTGTTTCCAAAAATTGAGGAGGCAAAAAAAAGAGGGGCATCATGGTACAAGATTCGGTAAGGTACTTGATTTCCAAGGATAGAAGAGGGCATGCAATTAATAAGGTAACATGCAATAGAGATAGCTTCATGCCAAAAGGTTTTTGGTACATTATAGTGAAAAAGAAGGGTGCATGCAACTTCCAGGAGGTGCCGATTCTTACGCTCCCCAACCCCATTTTGTTGAGGTATGTACAACATGAAGTTTGATGAGTAGTATCCATCTTGCAACAAAACGGACTGACAGATGATTACACAAATACTAGGGCATTATCATGAAAACTTTAATAGGTTTGTCAAACTAGGTACGGATCTCAACAAAAAGGAGGTGATAATATTGAGCATGTGATATCTATCTTTTAATAAAAAACACATATTTCTAGAAAATTCATCAATAAAGCTCATTAAATTTTGAAATACAAAAGTACTTAGAACATATCATGGTCCCCAAACATCAACATGCACAATATCAAACGAGTGTTTGGAACCAATACCGTTTTCTTTGAAAAACTAGCACGTGCTTGTTTTTCCAATTGGAAATTTTAACAATGAAAAAAAAATCTAAAATATTAAATGCTTTAATTTGGTAGTAGATGGATATCCCAGTCGATAATGCCATTGTATGCCTATCACAAATGTTGTCAACATAGCAATGATGTTAGGTGCATCCAGGTAGTACAACCCATTTGGTCCCTCATGGTCTGACCCAATCCTCATCCTCATGCATAGATCTTGAAAAACAACACCATCCAAGTCAAAAGTAATAGATCACCTGAGGTTCTTCACAGTTCTACTAATAGATAACATATTCAATGGAAATTTGGAAACATAAACGATTGAGTGCAATAAGATTTTGTTAGGAGTGTAGATATTTCTAATGCCAAAAATAGGTGTCTGAGAACCATCGACGAGTGTGACATGTGGAACAATAGAAGTTTTATGAAGTTCAGAAAATAAAGTAGAATTGCCAAAAATATGGGGGATGTGCCAAAGTCAATCAAACATTTATTTTTACTATAAAGTGCAGAGGGGGCAAGTAGAGCAGAACCTCCATTAGTAGAGGCATCAATAGTGTAGTGAGTGAGACGAGCCTGAAGTAGTTTTTCAAACTTAGAGTGGATCCATTTCGCAGATGGATGGGATCAAGAGGAAGGTGCATAATCAGGTTGGTCCGTACTAACATGATTCTCCCATACATGCCTACCATGCTTAATCCAACATCGGTCTTCAATATGATTTGTACATTTGCATTTGTGCATATGCATAAGTGACAATAGCATTGTTCATAAGATGAGTTGGGACCAGCCGAGGAAGAACCATGACTCAGCCCAGTAGGTAGTGCGACCAAGTCTGCGGCCTTGACCATGACCACGAGAGGACTCTCCTGAGCAGACAACTAGGGCAGCACCATCGGAAGTGGTCGGGTGATAGAGGAGAGATAGATGGAAGTCGTTTGACATATTCTAATACATCATGTAGGATAGGCAACATGTCAATGGACAAAATTTGATCTACCACTCTAGAGGAGTGGGGTAAGACTATAAAAAATTGCACTAATTAAAGTTCATTGTGTTGTCATTGCATTTTGGTGATATCAACAGACAATTCAAACTCGTCCCTAAGAGAACAACATTGATTATAATAATCCTCTACAGAGTTGGTAGCAGAATACTCTTTCTTAGCCAGGTGTTGGAAAATTTCAAACACTTTTTTTTTAGATTTTTTTCATGAGAGTAAACATGTAAGAGCTAGTCCCACATGACTTTGCCCGTCCATAGGAGAAGAAGTGACTGATGGATTTTGGGTTCAACACTATTGACCATACTGGTAATGACACCGAAATCCTCCTTAGAGCACAGATCAACAACTAGGGTGGAATACAGATGGGAAGCATTAGGGTTGTGTGTGGGGTGGGGGGGGGGTAAAGGGGGATCACATTGCTTTGATACCATGTAGAGAGAAAAACCTTTATTTTGTGTGTAACACAATTTACAATACTCTCTCATTTATAGGATAAGAGAGTAAGTCAGGACAAGTCTAAATCCCATAATAAAACAAATAGCCTAGCATAACACAATAAAGCATATAGCATAACACAATAAAGCTCTTATACTAATACTGTACAAAACCATTAGATTTAAAAGGCCCCTGGTGATTCTTAATAGTATTGTTATTTAAATTAAAATAAAAATAATAGACCATTGATATATGTACTAACTAAGATATGAAAGGAGTCATAATGCCTCTAGAAGCCACATAGGGCAAAGATTATGATGCCATTTATTCCAAAATAGCCTAGGAACTTAAACGTGTTGATAGATGTTAGCAAGACCTGACCTTCAAAGTTGAGGCCTAAAAGGAGTGTTGTAGCGCATGAGGTTTGTATGTAGATGTCTTGGAACTCATTTGAGTCACGTTAGACTACCATATTGCATTCAACTAATAATGAATTTGGAACAATTGAAAATTTAACAATAAACTAACAGTTGGTACCATTAGGACAAGAAACTCAAAGATATCCCAAGTTAGTTGAATCCATTTGTTTTGTTGCAAGATATCCCCTACTTAAAATGATAGTGGTAGTACCACATGGATAGTTATTCATTTATTGGCAATGTTAGGTAGAGTTATAACTATTGACCTAGTTGGGTTGCAATTGGGAAGCTAGCCCCATTGTTTGTGATAATACAAAATAATGACATGGGTGTAATTTTTCTAGTATCTATACAAGATATTAACAAGTTGCCACAAAAGAATGTATAAGCCTATTTGAAAACAATCTCCAATAAAGTTTTCAATTAGAGTTATCTTTATTTGATATGAGCACAATTTTTTTGGTCTCCGATAGTTAGGTTGCGTACACCAAACTATTTTGGTATATTCTAAGAGTGAATGGGATTTTAGATTTGGTATTCAATATATCCTTAAAATACCATAAGATTTATTTCACATATCCCAAAGATATACCAATGAATTCATCCATTATTATCTATCATATATATAAAAGGAGTTGTATAACATGCTTCAAGATTTACACATATTGGAGAAATTTCTTTTGACACTATTGTAGTCAAACCTATCCATGGTATGGCATATTGTAATGAATCTTTAAATGGAATATTTTCTATAACTATAAAAAATTATTGTATCTTAGGACTGACAACATTAAGAAACTTGGTGAAATTGTCAATTGAGTTTCCTTTAGTGCATCTTAATTTAATTGATATTTTAGTGCGTCAACCTCCCATGGGAATTGTAATAAGTCTACATCATGTACAACAATCACCATTTCAATGATGGAATTATTACATCCTTTGACATATACATTTGATGAAGCCAAGGTGGATTGAATGATTTTTTTGATAATATAAAAAGGCCAAAGATCACAACTTTAATTTTAATTATTGTATTAATCAGATGACATAATGATGAAAACCATTATATCATGGAGAAACTAGAAACAATATTCACAAGACATTCATATTACTAAACTCCTTAAACAAAACATTGTTTTTAATTTTGAAGGACATATCCTTCCATATTCTTACAATCTTAAAGGAAGTTACATCCTTCTTTTTTCCTAAGAGATTCTATGTCGTTGGATGCATAATGGTCAATGAATAGCTTTCAAAGTTCAATAAAATCAAATGTTATGAGTGTTTGTCATTCAAGCTTATAAAAATATACTTAGAAATATTTCACTTCTATAAAAGTGTATCATCTATATAAAGTAGATACTAATATATTTTGGTCACCTTTTCCATTGTACTACTCTAGTTTGGACAATTTGAAGTTCCCAAATGATAACAATCTTAGTGTGTTAGTAGTTCTCCTAGAATCTTCCCTCTCTAAGTTCACCTCCTATAGATGTTGGATGTTTGAATTTAACAGAACATGGTTAACCCAATGTATCATTATGCACATGCATTAGAGTTGAGGTGGACCATGGAATGGTGTTTGGATTTGATGATATATAAATAATGATAATTTCATAACACCATGTGGGATATGGGATGTGTTCCTGGTTGTTGTGAAATTATTATTGTTATCTAAACTTAATAGTTGTGACTGATTTTGGCGTTACAAAAAATTGTGGAACTAATTTTGACTAAATTATGAATGATTTTATTTAGTTTAGCAGAGTTGGTGGTACCCATGCCTATATGTTTGCCTATGTCAAATTAGCATTTCACCACTATAGAATATTTCATGTCACTTAAAGTAAGTTCATCAACCCTAACTTGTTATTCAAAAATCTCAACATCAGCATCAAGATTCTTTTAATAATTTATTTGTGGTTGCATTATGGTGGCATCCAATAACTACTTATTCATTCTATAATATTGTTATCTCCAATACTTTTCTCGACCTTTTGGCTAAGATCAAGTGTAGTATATGTTCTTATTAGTTTAATATCTGATTCGTGGGCCATAGGTCCACATGATATTAAATTAATTTTTTTAATATTGTTATCTCCTCAATTTTAGTAAAAATGAATGACATAAATATAAAGCATGTTTTGATAAATAATTTTTCCAATGGTATTATTGAAAAAATAATAATGTTGATCACCTTTGTGGAAGTGGTGCTTGTGGCACAAGATAAATAGAAGGAATTCATACATGAATAAAGAATAATGGATTTTGTTATTATTAAATGAAGTAATTGTCAAGCTTTTAAAGGAAAATGAAATACATGGTACTTTGGATAATTAAGGAAATAACTGTCTTGTTGAGAATGACAACATAATGTTTAAGATATCAAATGTGAATATTTTGATATGACTTTTTGTATACTTGTAAACAATAATAAAAGGAAGAGAATTCTAGAAATTTATAGAAAAAAGGATATCCCATGAGATAATGACAATTGTTTTAATAAAATGTTAAAGGAGTGATTCCCAAAAATAGTAGAGATATATTGGGATAATATTAATGGATTCTGACATGTGTTTTAAGGAATATTTAGGAAAAGAGAGAGAGAAAGAATAACTAAACTAGCCAATAAAGTGCAATGTATTTATCTATTTTCTTTTATGGACTTTTGTGTGTCAATCATGTAAAGTTGGTAATATCAGTAATAAACAATTGAAGGATATGTATGGTCACATGTGTCCCTATTTTGGAAATCCATTGAATGCTTTTGGATATAATACATATATTGCATACGTATTAGTCATAATTATGAGAGAGAATGAGATCTGTAGAAGAAGAAATAAAAAGGAATGCTTCGACTAAATCCATCTACTTGTGTATATGGAAAAGGAACGAGAGAATTGGAAAGTGATTAATAGAGGAGAAGGAAGGAAACCTCTTTGTTTTGACAAGGTAAAATATTACTCATCAACAAAAACCGTATAGGGTATAACATATATTGTACATGGGTGAGTTAACTACAAAAACCCCACTGTGTTCTAGCCATCGGGTCCAAACCTTTATAAATCTCAGGTTTGGCCCTACAAACAAGGCCTAATTTCTCATTCAAAAAATCAAAGCAACCAAATTCATCCCTCTCCATTACACCGTGTAGTCTATAGTTTCTCTCATGCCAAATAAGATAACTGATAGCTGTGATTTCCATTCTCCTAAACCATCTCATGCTGCTATTCTTTTATATCAACAAGAGGATCCAATAAAAACCCTTCTCAATGCTATCAGGCACTGAGCCTATCCACCCATTCTTCAACGCCCTTCTTGTGACACCCCGGTATCACACAGACAGCGAGATGACACATGAAAATGTGCAGAACTGCCATAAACCACATATTACCAAAACACGGGTTAATTAAAACTAATTGTGGAAAGCAAGTAAACAAAACTATTACATCCAGATCCCGCAAGAAAACATGTTATATAAATATTACAAGCCTGATATATGTCCACAACTTAAAGAAACTAGCTGTCTTGCCAGCACATGAACTACCTGTTTATGTACATAACATGCCACATCAGGATATAGCAAAAGTACAACAACTATACAACGTGAAACGTCGATAAAACACCTCCAAGGACCTGAGAGTATAGGAATGACTCTAGGACTCTACTACAAAACCAACAAAACTGCAACATGCCCATCTCTTGCCTTCCACTGCTCTTCTTCTTACTACTCGGCCGCAACCTCACGACTACCACCATGTCTAGCACGATCACCTAAAAAGGTTGTAAACCAATGGGGTGAGACACCCAGTCCCAACGAGAAACATAACTCCCCGCCAAAACTATACAACTCCAAAAGGGCTAAAGTAGTTAAAACAGATAACTGATATAAGTAGATTATATGAGCAGCATACTGAGCAGAACTTATTATATTATCCAGCTTACTAAGATATCCAGGAGGCATATAACCTGATTTTCTTTATGGAACATGATTGACAAGATAATATTTATAAGGTCTTATCACAAAACATAAAGAACGTACAAGTAACTACAAGGTATAACTAGATCAACTACACAAGACATGCATCAACCAATGTTCCATGTTTTGCCTTATGCGATAAATACTATTCGGCTGGATTACATATTATTATGCCCTGAGGAAGTGAGCTGTACCGCTCAAATCCAACCGACGGCTATGAAACCTGGAGCCGGTGACATACAAGATCAATGGAAGAGCTAGACTCCACGACCTCACCACCTCGTGGTCAATGCACGAGAACTAAAGAAGGACTACAGTCTCATGCTTAAGTGGCCTCAGCCATAGGGTCAGCTCTGCAAGCTACCCATCACCCTAGCCCGCCTTGGCACAGGTCTCAACACTAGTAAATCTTGAGCCACGGGCATGTCCACCGTCCTCTGAGCCATGAACTCATCCATGCTCTATCATACTGAGCCATGAGCCTGCTCACCATGCTCCAACTATCCTGAGTCAGCAACCACAGTTGCACTCAAATCCTCCTATTTTCAACTAGGAGAAACCCCGCATATTCAACAATATGCACTCCGTGTTAACCCATAGGAGAACCCTTTCACCATCACCAGCTACTGATGATGATGGATCTATGGCCAGGGAAAACTACATGATATGTTCCACTATAATTAATTAGTATATTTTAAGTGAATTGTTGAGGCAACCAAGTTGTAAAACATACACAACATTGAGTTATATTATTACTGTCATCATCACATTATCCTAGGATCTCAATCCCTCATCACATAAAGACACTGCCTCTCAAGGCATCATCATATTACATCATCACCTGGGATAACAATCCCTCATCACATCATCAGAGGATAACACCTCAACTAGGCACTCAGCCTTTACCAGGTCTACAAACCTATCTCATCATACTGGTGATGCATGTTATCTCATCAACAAGGATTATCATCATTCAGTGTTATTCAAACACATATACTTCATAGCTCTTACCTGCCTATGAATTCATTTGATACACTTGCATGGTTAGTATGCACATCAAGAGGGATAACTTAAATCACCAAACATAGATCTTTATGATTACCATATTACTAGGGTTGCAGATGCACATGTTGGAACAACCATCATAATTACATGAAGCATACAGCTGTATTGATTACATCATTGATATTAACTTATAAACATCCACTTATACTCTCATTTATGAACACGTCCATGTATCTTATTATCTGATCTAGCATCATCTTTAGGCATCAACATAGCATTGGTTTGCAAACTATCATCTATATCTCGTCATCAACAAAGATACAAGTTTAAGATAACATATCATCAACTAGGGTTTTTGGGTTAGCATAACCCTCACTAAAGGTACCAACTACCCTCATAGGTGGTAACGGGCAGGGTAACATCCCTCACTAAAAGGCCCGTCTGCCAAGGTACTTAGCCACGGCCAACCCAAACTCAAGGGTGTATCAGTCAACAAGGCCTATGAGATATCGTGCAACTAGAGAGCAAAGACTATGTTGAGCAACTCATGCCGTGCAACCATGGAACATGAATGTATCGTGCAGCTGGGTCCAAAAGACATATTGTGCACCCAAGGTAAGCTATGTATCGGTCATCTAACTGTATCGACTACGGCCCTATATTTCCCAACCATCACACATCAATAAACGATACAAGGGAACCACAAGGAGGCCTATCGCCCAACAAGATCAAGCACACCATATCGGTTACACTAAGGTACACACTAGGGATTCACTACTCATCCCATATCGGGCAACACAAGACCAACCCAACTTGTGTCGCCCAAGGAACTAAATAGAGTTAACAACTAGGCATCATATCAAACAAGGGGACAACACCTACTAGGGCAAAGGGGTCATCTCGGTCAAGGCATATCACCCAAGGTCACCAAAAAGATCACGAGGGTCATATCGGTCACAAAGCCAACCAAACTTAACATGACATATCAGCCAAGATCAAAACACCCTAAACAAGGGGTGTCGGGCAACCTCATCACAAGGGTGTATCGTGTAAGGCACAAGTCTCATCTCAGCTTGGTCACCACCAACCTCAAGATCACCATCATCAAAACCCTAATAGATTAAGAGAATTGGCTCATCTCTCCACAATCAAGAGAGAGGGGTTTTGCACAACCTCCATCACATATCTCGGGAAATCATGATAGATCATCCCATATCGGCCAAGATCCCAACCTCTACTAGGTCAACATCCAACCAAGGCTCACATCTCAAATCCATGGTGAGAGAAGAGTATTGCCCAAGCAACTAGAGTATAGACTCATCTCTCAACAATCAAGTGAGAAAAGTGTTGCCTATACCACTATAGTCGAACTCACTTCTCAAGACCAAATGGTGAGAAAGGAGTTTTGCCTAAGAAACTCTATACATATGGTTCGACCACCAATGTCAAGAAAACATCAATAACATGAACTTATATCCATCAAGATCAAAGATACCAACTAGAGCAAGAAACATATCTAACAAGAAGCATATCCAACAAGATAAATGGCCGATCAAGGTGAAACATAATATGCAACAAGAAAAGGAAGTAGTATAGCTAGGGTTAGGAGTTATGTAACCCACCTTAAGCAAGCTCCAAGCTCATAGCACCAAGCTCCCAAGCTTCAAGCACAACCTTTGGCCACCTCAAGAAGAGAAGAAAAACTTGTAACCACCATGACCGAAGATCAAGCAAGAAAGAGAAGAATAAGATGATAAGGAAAGAGGGGAGATGCTCACCACAAGAAGAGAAATAAAGATACTTCTAGGGTTCGGCCACCACTAGAAGGAGAAGAAGAAGACTCCAAGGAGAAGGAGGAGGATCGACCACCATCTTGCAAGGAAGATGTGTCACCCACCAAGGAAGGAAAGTAAACAAAAACAACTAAAGGGATCCAAAGCAAGAGAAAGGAGATGAATATATAGAAGAGGGTGGAGGAGAAAATAAGGAAAGGTGTCGCCCACCTAGGGACACTTGTCCATGGGCAATGCCACCTCCTTATCTCGCCTCATACACATGTCCAAGGAAATTGCCACATGCAAGCATCAAGCACCAAGTGTCCACAAGGGGATGACACAAATTAAGCTAAGGTCAAAGATGGTCAAAGGCCGACACACCACATGGGCGATACACTCTCTTGCCTGACACAGCCTCATGGACGACACAACCATAGCTGACACAAGGCTCCCAAACACACCCTCTCCCGATACAAGGTCCATCAAGGTGAGGCAGGGCCCAAACAAGGCAAAGAAATGCCCAAAAAGGCTCAACCAAGTCCAAGGAAACTCAAGCATCGAGCCCAACCCTTCCTCTCAACTCTAGAGGAAGCAAGGCGAGAGAAAAACACCTCTCAAGGTGACAAACTTGCTCATCAACCCTAGACTTGGGTTATTTGCAAGTAGCACCCCCAACACTCGACAAAGCACAAACAAACCCTAATCACCACTAGCGATGATTAGCAAGAAACTAAGCACAAGGGTTAGGCAAAGCAAACAGGATAAGCCCAAAACAAAGGTCAGGATCCTTACAAGCCATAAACCTCTACAAAGGGATTTCACCCCCGAAATCTGAAGAGAAAAGCGAGGGATACTTCCTCCTCATCTCCTCCTCAAGCTCCCACGTGGCTTCCTCAATGCCACGATGATGCCAAAGAACCTTCACAAGAACCAGGTGCTTCCTCTTCAACTTCTTTACTCTTCTATTAAGGATCATCACTGGACCTTCCTCGTAGGTCACATCTTCATCGAGATCAACCTCAACTAGCTATATCACTGTCCCTGTGTCTGGATGACTTTTCTTCAGCATGCTGACATGGAACACCAGATGTAACCTGTGTAACTCTAGTGGCAGCTCTAACTTATAAGCTACCTTTCCAACACGTGCTATTACTGGGTATGGCCCCATATACCTGGGTGCCAACTTACCTTTCTGACCAAACCTTAGCACGCCTTTCCATGGTGAGACCTTGAGGTACACTTTATCTCCCATCCAGAACTCTAGTGGACGTTAGTGATTGTCTGCATACTACTTCTGTCTGTCCTGTGCCGCTTTCAAGTGTTGTTGGTACACTGTGCAAATGCACTATCTCATCCAGATATATTCGAGCAAGCTTCTCTACTATATATGTTGTCTTCACAAGTATGAAATGAGTAGACTTTGTCAATCTATCCACTATCACCCAAATGGAATCATGATTCCTAGTCGTCCTTGGCTGGCCAACTACGAAATCCATAGTTATATGAACCCATTTCCACTATGTTATCAGCATGGGTTGCAATGTACCAACCAATTTTTGATGCTCGGCCTTAACCTGTTGACATACTGCACATTTAGCCACAAACTCGGCTATGTCTCTCTTCAAGCCAGGCCACCAATACAGGTCTTTCAGATTATGATACATCTTGGTGACCCCTGGATGCATAGCATACATCGATGTGTGCGCTTCCTCGAGCACTATCTTCCTCAGATCATCATCATCGAGAACTTTCATCCTGTTATGATAACAAACTAGTCCATCCTCAGACTCATGGAACCCATCATGCTTCTTGCTGCCAAATTCTGATCTGATTGACTGAACTGAAGCATCTGTCTGTTGTGCATCCTTGATCTTCTACCTCAACGTAGGATTTACTTGCATCTGTGCCAACAATCCTGCCAACAAGGAGACTTCCATTTGTACATTCATCTGCTGCAAAGAGAAAAGCATATCCCACCTATGGCATACCAAGGAACTCAACTATGCATTCTTTGTGGAAAGAGAAGAAGACTTCCTACTAAGCGCATCATCTACCACATTTGCCTTTCTAGGATTATACTCAATGGTGCAATCATAATCATTGATAAGCTCCATCCAGCGACGCTATCGCATGTTCAGCTCACTCTGTGAGAAGATGTACTTCAAGTTCTTATGATCTGTAAAGATCTAACACACTTTCCCATAAAGAGAGTGTCTCCAAATCTTTAATGCATGGACCACCGCTTCCAGCTCCAAATCATGTGTCAGATAATTCTCCTCATGTTTCTTAAGCTGTCACGAAGCGAAAGAAACCACACGATCCTCCTGCATCAGCACAAATCCTAGGCCTTTCTTGGAAGAATGTAGAAAACCCCATAGCCCTTCCCAGGCTCTGGCAGCACCAACACTGGAGCACTAGTCAGCTTCTCCTTCAGACTTTGGAA
Organism: Alisma plantago-aquatica; assembly: GCA_963693085.1. Classification (NCBI taxonomy): domain Eukaryota; kingdom Viridiplantae; phylum Streptophyta; class Magnoliopsida; order Alismatales; family Alismataceae; genus Alisma; species Alisma plantago-aquatica. The sequence continues at coordinate 797,925,561 of OY856413.1, read as the reverse complement.
ATCTTGTTGAAAATGATCATCCCAAACAAAAGGTACATCTTTCTTGATCAACTTTGTCAATGGCAACGCAATCACACTAAAGTTCCTTATAAATCTCCGGTAGTATCCTACTAAACCCTAAAAACTACAAACTTCTATCGGCATCTTCGGTTGCTCCCAATCCACAACTGAATCCACTTTCTTGGGGTCCACTCTGACTCCTTCTGCAGATATCACATGGCCCAAGAAAGTCACTTCTTTCAACCAGAACTCACACTTACTGAACTTGGCATACAACTGGTGTTGACGAAGAAGAGACAATGCTTGTCGAAGATGTTGTTCATGCGCTTGACTGCCCCGACTATAGATCAAGATGTCATCTATAAAGACTACAACAAATTGATATAGAAACAGACAGAACACTCTGTTCATTAGATCCATGAAAGCATCGGGCGCATTGGTTAGCCCAAACAGCATAACTACAAACTCAAAGTGACCATACCTCATCCTAAATGCTGACTTTGGTATGTCCTCATCCTTAATCCGCAATTGATGATATCTAGACTGTAGATCGATCTTTGAGAACACTGTAGCACCACACAACTGATCAAACAGATCGTCTATCCTCGGTAATGGGTACTTATTCTTGATCATGACTTTGTTCAACTATCGGTAATCTATGCACAACCGCATCGACTCGTCCTTCTTCTTAACGAACATGACCGGAGCACCCCAAGGTGACGTGCTTGGTCGGATGAATCCTTTATCCAACAACTCCTGTAACTGCTTCTTTATCTCTTCCATCTCAGCTGGAGCCATCCTATACGGTGTCTGAGAAACTGGCTGTGTTCCTGGTACCATACTGATCTCATAATTAATCTCCCGAGGTGGGGGAACACCAGGGAACTTGTCGGGAAACACATCCACAAACTCTCGGACAATAGGCACCTCCTCAAGGCTAGGACCTTTTGCCTTGGTAAGCACAATGTGAGCTAAGAACGCCTTACAACCTTGCCACAACAACTTCTCTGCCACCATAGCTGACACAAAACATGTCAGAAGAATCTTCCTATCTCCTTGGAAGATCCACTTCTCTCTACCGTCATCAAACACTGCTTGCTTAGAACCATAGTCCAACACAACCTTATATTTCTCTAAAGTATCCATCCCAAGGATCACATCGAATCCATGTATATCAAGTGGTATAAGATCTACTTGTATACCATGTCCCATAAAAGATAGAACACATGATGGACACTCCTCTCGAAGCATCGAGGAACCATCAAGAGGGGTTTCTAGCAACATGCTATCTTTCTTACAGCTAACATGCAAAAGATAACTATCAAGCATAGAACGTGTGATAAAAGAGTGCGTAGCACCCGGGTCAACCAAAATAGATATAAAGCAAGAAGAAGACAAATCAAAATGAAATAACTCCATATGATCTGCCATCACTTGCGGGTTGACTATCGCCTCCGGCTGACTCATAGCATAGAATCAAGCCGTTGCTTGCTGTCATCTACGCCCTCTACTTCCTTGAGCAGACGATCCTGCTTGTGACGTTTGACCGCGTCCTTGCCCTCTACTACGCTGGGCTGCTGTCTATCTGACTCTTGCTGATTCTGCCTCGGCTGTTGTGTCACTTCAACATCTCTCTTTGGGCAATTTAACTTGAAATGCCCTGTCTGTCCACATATATAGCATGACCTATCCTCAAATTGTGGCCTAGATGGCCCTATCACTGTCACTAAAGTTGTACTATGCGCCTTCGACGGCAAAGATCCATAACCTCTTCCCTTACTTGGGGACCACTGCGATGGTGCACTAGAACCTCTCATCATGGAAGGTGTTGAAAACCTTGGCTTCTTGAAGCCACCAGACCTCTGCCTCTAGAACTATGCAGCCCTCTTCTTGGTCATGGATTCTCTCTTCTCCCTAACTAACCATTCTATCCTCTGGACAGACTCCACAAACATGGCAAACTGCTCTCGTTTCTCCAGAGCAGCAACAGGTGTTGTCAACTCTACACTCAGACCCTTCTCAAACCATCTAATCTGTTCATCATCTGTTACCTCCATATGAGGACAAAACCTCAGCAGGTCCATGAACTTGGCTTCATACTCGATGATATTCATCGTTCCTTGGCACAGACCCTCGAACTGGTTGATCTTCTTCTCCAGATACATCTTCGGAAAGTATCTAGTGACGAACTCTTGTCAGAAAACCTCCCAACCGATCACCTCACCGGGTCACTTATCCTCCTCGATGGCCCACCAGTGGCCATCACTACCTTTTAAAAGGTAGACAACGTGCTTTACTTTGTCTACTTTAGGGATTTCAAGGATCCAGAAGGCCTTCTCAAGACATGTTAGCCGTAGATCTACATCCGCTGGATCAGCTGTTCCAGCATAATTTGAAGCTCCGACTCAGCGAAGCCGCTCGAAGGTCTTCCCAATACCCGGTGTTTCACCATGGGGAGCTTGTGCTCTTGGTAGAGGCATTGGAAATCTCTCCACCATGAGATTCATCATAGCCATCAACTACCCCATAAGCTGCTGATAAGAAGGGTTTTTGAGAATGGCTGGGTCAATTGGGGGACCTCAGGCACCCGATCTTCACGTGCCTGCACTCTAGCTCCATCAACTAATGCAACCTCGCTGCTCTCGGCATCATGTTCTTCATGGTTTCCAAACATTTTTAAGCTTTTTCTTCTGTTGAGGGCAGAAGATTATTATAAGAAAATCTGGAAAACTCACAAGAATAGACACAAACCTAGTCCTAGATCCCTGTAGACTCAGTGAACCTAGAGCTCTGATACCAAAACTACTTGTGACACCCCACTATCACAGAGATAGCAAGATGACACGCGAAAATGTGTGGAACTGCCCTAAACCACATATTACCAAAACACGGGTTAATTAAAACCGATTGCGAAAAGTAAGTAAATAGAACTATTACATCCATATCCTGCAAGAAAACATGTTATATAAATATTACAATCCTGATATATGTCCACAACTTAAAGAAACCAGCTGTCTTGCCAGCACATGAGTTCATCACCTATTTATGTACATAATAGGCCACATCAGGATATAGCAAAGTATAATAAAAACACATTGTGAAACGTTGAAAAAACACCTCTGAGGACCTGAGAGTACATGGATGACTCTATGACTCTACTACAAAACCAACAAAACTGCAACATGTCCATCTCTTGCCTTCTCCTGCACTTCTTCTTGCTGCTCGGCCGTGACCTCACGACCACCACCACGTCTAGCGCGATCACCTAAAAAGGTTTTATACCAATGGAGTGAGACTCCCAGTCCCAGCGAGAAACATAACTCTTTGTCAAAACTATAAACCTCCAAAAAGGGCTAAAGAAGTTAAAATAGATAATTGATATAAACAGATTATAACAACAACACACTGAGCATAACTTATTGTATTATCCAACTTACCAATATATCCAGGAGGCATATAACCTGATTTTCTTTATGGAACATGATTGACAAGATAAGATTTATGAGGTCTTATCATAGAACATAAAGAATGTACAAGTAACTGCAAGGTATAACTAGATCAACTATACATGCATGCATCAACCAATGTTTCATGTTTTGCCTTAAGCAATAAAAATTATTCGACTGGATTACGTATTATTATGCCCCGAGGAAGTGAGCCGTACCGCTCAAATCCAACCGACAGCTACGAAACCCAGAGCCGGTGCCATACAAGGAAGAGCTGGACTCCACGACCTCACCACCTCATGGTCAGTGCATGAGAACCAAAGCAAGACCGCAGTCTCATGCTTAAGTGGCCTGTCAGCTCCGCAAGCTACCCATCACCCTAGCCCGCCTTGGTATAGGTCTCCGCGCTAGTAAACCTTGAGCCACAGGCCTGTTCACCGTGCTCTGAGCCATGAATGCATTCATGCTCTATCATACTGAGCCATGGTCCTGCTCACCATGCTCCAACTATCCTGAGTCTGCAATCACAGTTGCACTCAAATCCTCCTATTTTCAGCTAGGAGAAACCCCACATAATCAACAATATGCACTCTGGGTTAACCCTAGGAGAACCCATTTCACCATCACCAACTACTGACGATGATGGATCTATGGCCAGGGAAAACTACATGATATGTTCCACTATAATTAATTAGTATATTTTAAGTGGATTGTTGAGGCAACCAAGTTGTAAAACACATGCATCACTGATTTATATTATTATTGTCATCATCACATTATCATGGGATCTCAAACCCTCATCACAAAAAGCCACTGCCTCTCAAGGCATCATCATCTTACATCATCATGTGGGATAACAATCCCTCATCACATCATCAGAGGATAACACCTTGACTAGGCACTCAACCTTTACCAGGTCTACAAACCTATCTCATCATACTGGTAATGCATGTTATCTCATTAACAAGGATTATCATCATTCAGTGTTATTCAAACACATATACCTCATAGCTCTTACCTGGCTATGAATTCATCTGATACACCTGCATGGTTAGTGTGCACATCAAGAGAGATAACTTAAATCACCAAACATAGATCTTTATGATTACCATATTACTAGGGTTGTAGATGCACATGTTGGAACAACCATCATAATTACATGAAGCATATAGCTGTATTGATTACATCATTAATATTAACTTATGAGCATCCACTTATACTCTAATTTATGAACATGTCCATGTATTTTATTATCTGATCTAGCATCATATTTAGGCATCAACATAGCATTGGTTTGCAAACTATCATCTATATCTCATCATGAACAAAGATACGAGTTTAAGATAACATATCATCAACTAGGGTTTCCGGGTTAGCATAACCCTCACTAAAGGTACCAACTACCCTCATAGGTGGTAACAGGCAGGGTAGCATCGTGCACTAAAAGGCCTGTCGGCCAAGGCACTTAGCCACATCTGTCGGCCAACCCAAACTCAAGGGTGTATTGGTCAACAAGGCCTATGAGATGTCGTGCAACTAGAGAGCAAAGACTGTGTCGAGCAACTCATGTTGTGCAACTATGGAAACATGAATGTATCGTGCAACTGGGTCCAAAAGACATATCGTGCACCTAAGGTCAGCTGTGTATCAGTCATATAACTGTATCGGCTATGGACCTATATCGCCCAACCAACACACATCAACAAATGATACAAGGGCACCACAAGGAGGTCTATCACCCAACAAGATCTAGCACACCATATCGGTCACACTATGGTACTCACTAGGGATTCACTACTCAACCCATATCGGGCAACTCAAGACCAACCCAACTTGTGTCGCCCAAGGCACCAAACAGAGTTAAGAACTAGGCATCATATCGGCCAAGGGGACAACACCTACTATGTAACGACACCCGCCATCATTAAGATAACAAGCGTCATTAACAATAATAAAACATGCGGAAGCGATCATCAGTTGCAGCGGATTACCAAAAATCACTAAAAATTTAAAACTTTTGCAAAGAGATCCATTCATAGGAAAACTCTTTCATTCAGAATCAAAGTAAAACTTTACATTCTGGTTCATATATATACATCTCATTTACTTTTGCTTCTCGAGGAATACAAACATCAATTACTCTGTCTTAACTGTACACATGTAGTATAAAACCCTCGAGGCTTAAAGCCAAAATCTCAAACTGATCCATCAAAACACTACTCCTAGGACCCGAGAGTACAGAGACGACACATAGGACTTTCTAACTTTATGACTTGACAATCAGGGTCTCCACCTGAGATCTCGTTGCTATCCAAGCTGTTGTTTTCCTTTTCCTGCAAAAGAGTCTCTGCTTCTTTGTCCGTGTCCACCTGAAAATGTTGAATCCCACGGGGGTGAGACAATTGTAAATTGTCCCAGCGGGAGATATAACTCTCCGCCAAAACATTATTATTGCAATTAAAGATATGGAACTAAGTAGAGGATAAGCAGTTTAAATCATTCTCAACTTGAAAGCATTGCAACTATTTATGATAGAGCAATATGTCACTTATCCTTTAATGAATATGAAGAACATGTTTAACATCTATTCAAACTACATAATCATTACCACTGCATTAACTCTCCTCAGGCTTAGATCATATATTTGAAGTCTGGCATTATCATTGTGGAGTCATGGCCCGTAGCCATACTCTTCTCATAAAGTGTTGGGATCTTAATCCCTCAATTCACTACTGTGAATTCTCATTCTTTCACAATTTCAATACCTTAACCATGTGATTCTGGGTATTTAAACCCTTAGCTCATCACCTGAGCATTGTTACCACTTTTCTTGTGACACTCATAAACTTGATATGTCACCCATGAGACATTCTTGTCTCAACTTGTTGGCCTTAGCCAATCTGCTAAACAAATAAAGAATATACATCTACCATGTATTCATATATCATTAATATAGGCATTGGGTTATTACCAATCCTTTGTCATCATTACAGGCATTGAGCCTCTGCTAGGTATTGGACTCTTCCAAACATGATTACACTGCCAGGCATTGGTCCGTAACCAACCCTGATTACGCCGCCAGGCATTGGACTCTAACCAACCCCGATTACAGGCATTTAGCCTCTGCCAGGTATTGGACTTAACCAAACCTGATTACACCACCAGGCATTGGTCTGTAACCAACCCTGATTACACAGCCAGGCATTGGACTTTAACCAACCCTGATTACACAGCCAAGCATTAGACTTTAACCAACCCTGATTACACAGCCATGCATTGGAATTTAACCAACCCTGATTACACAGCCATGCATTGGACTTTAACCAACACTGATTACACAGCCAGGCATTGGACTTTAACCAACCCTAATTACACAGCCATGCAGTGTACTCTAACCACTCCTGATTACATAGCCAGGCAGTGGACTCTAACCACTCCTGATTACAGGCATTTAGCCTCTGCCAAGTATTGGACTTCAACCAAACCTGATTACACCGCCAAGCATTGGTCCGTAACCAACCCTGATTTCACAGATCATGGAATATAAATTCCTTTAACCATTATTAATCATCTTGGTGCCTCTTACTATGCTACAATTGTTCTTATGGCTCATAATGTCCATAAAGCATCTTGTCACCTCTCATTAGGCAACAACTTTATTCACATGGCTCACAAGGCCATTCAGATCTTGTCACCTCTCACTAGGCAACAACTTAAAATAAAGGCTTACAAGCCCATACTAATCTTGTTACTTCTTTCTAAGTAACCAAAAACATAATGGCACATATAGCCAATCAACTCTTATCAAATAAACATCATAGCTCATACCTGGCTATGATCATCACCTCATGAGACCTGCATGATTGTCACACATGATAATAGACTTATCAAGTTCACAACATATCATGCAATACAGGGTAACACCTCTATTCCCTTACCAGGGTTAGGGTTTACCATCAATTAGAGCTTTTCATCCTTTTACCCAAAGATAGGGTTAGGATTTTCCTTTCTTATCAATTAGGGTTTCATATTTGTATTATCACTCCAACCCTAATTTATTGCTACACTCCTCTGGGAGCATTCATTGATATCATAAGTATTCATTCATACTTATTACATTCATCATGTATCATTAAATGATTATTATCATAAGGTATGAGTTTCTCTCTCATCCTTAGGTTGGAAAATTAACAAAACGACCATGTTAGGTCACTTTTAATTCAGCTCTAAGTCAAGCATAGAACACCACGGCCATGTAACCAAGAACGGTCGTGCAAAGGGAAGCCACCACAGCCGTGCTACCGTACACAGTCGTGCACAATGAAGCTACCACGGCCGTGCTACCTTGCACGGTCGTGCAAAGTGAAACCACCACGGTAGTGCTATCTTACACGGTCGTGGTTCAGGATTTCACCTCATGAATCATATTCAAGTATGAATTCTATTCTTTCATTAGGGATTAGGGTTTCACATACCATCTCCCTTCTTTATAATAGATATTGCATATAGCATCACCCTTCATTAGGAATTTCATATCACATTGCCCATAATTAGGGTTTACTAATCATTCCCAATTAGGGTTCCTCATGAAATCACCCTCAATTAGGATTTCACATGGATACACCCTCAATTAGGGTTTCACTTGGATACACCCTCAACTAGGGTTTACTATTCATCCTAATTAGTGATTTCATATGTAGACAACCTCTTATTAGGTTATACATGGAATCAACCTCAATTAGGGTTTACATCATGTATTGGAATCCATGAATTTGTTATGCATTATTGATTAGTACCATTAAGGGTGTCTCTCACCTAATTACATTAGGTTTCCAAAAAGGTTTGATCAATTGGACCTTCAATAACATGAGGTATCCAATTGAATTAGGGTTTCTAATGTTGATTCCTTCAATCATTGAATTCATGGAACCAATCATCAATTGGACCTATACTCAAACTTCAATTGAGTTTAATAGGTCAACCGTCAACTGATTTGACCCTCAATTGACCCTCAATTGATCATCAATTAGGGTTTGATTCAATTGAAATAGGGTTTGGAATCAATGATTCAACAACACTAATCAATGTAAGACTAGTTGCTTTGAAACCATTGAACCATCATCCAAATTGGGTATGACCTGACCCCAAACGGTCTTGAGGTCGTTTGGATGACCTCCAAACGGTCTTGAGACTGTTTTCCCATCATATCACTCAAATCTAAGCAATCCAATTGGGGTTTGGTTCATTGGATTGATCACCAAATCAGCATTGCATCGTATATCAGCTTAGTACCTTTAGACCTTCAAACACCTAACCATACTCAACCCTAGACCTCCAAATGGTCTTGGGTGACCACCAAACGGTCTTGAGACCGTTTTCCCATCTAACCTTTGGATTTTAGTGAAAAATCATCAAGGATTGATCTATCGAGTTGATCAACAAATCAACATTTAGTTGCAGTATGATTTGGTACCTTTGGACCTTCAATTGGTCAACTATACTTGACCCCAGACCTGCAAACGGTCTTGGGGTGATCCCCAAACGGTCTTGAGACCGTTTGGGTGATCCCCAAACGGTCTTGAAACCGTTTGGGCTAATCAACCCAAAATATCAACTTAACTCATTGGAATTTCAGCACTGTTTTCAATTAGGGTTTGCCTAATTGATTAGCCTTCAACTCATGATTTCTTTGGAGTTAACCTCTAAAATTTGGAGGGTCATTAACCAACATCATTATGAACAGTAATACCAAACGGTAAATGCTTGGTAAACTCAACCAAACGGTCTTGAAACCGTTTTCCCAAAAAGGTCAAGTTAATCAGATTGAAAATCAGCACTTAATCTAATTAGGTTTCCCTAATTGATTAGCCTTCAACCTATGATTCCTTTGGATTTAACCCCTCAAATTTGGAGGGTCATTAAAAAACATCATTAGGAGCAGGAATCGCAAACGGTCAATGCTTGGTCAACTCCACCAAACGGTCTTGAAACCGTTTTCTCAACTAGGTCAAATAAATCAGGTTGAAAATCAGCACTTAATTCAATTCAATTTGCCTAGTTGATTGGGCTTCAACTCACGATTCCTTTGGCGTTAACCCCTCATATTTGTAGGGTCATTAGCCTACATAATTAGGAACAAGATTCCCAAACGGTCAATGCTTGGTCAACTCAATAAAACGGTCTTGAAACCGTTTGCCCCCAAACGGTTTGCAAACCGTTTGGTCACCAAACAGTTTTGATGAAACCGTTTGGTTCCCACCTTTAGAAACCATTTGCTCCCAAGATTTTTGGTGAGGTGCTAGCTTATGATGATTTCATCATCACCTTCCTTCCTGCACCCAAGAACAGCAACCGTTGTTGATGGAAATTGCAGCAAAGAATCAAGTATGTATTAGATTGAAGAAATCAATCAACAAGGCATAGAGAATTGATACAATAGCAATGTTTAAGGGTTTAAGTTATAAAACCTGCCTCCAATTGAGCTCCAAATCTCCAAGCTCACGCCATTAATGGTGGATGAAGCTATAGCAACTCCCCCTAGGATCGTACTCAAGCTTTTGATTGCAAAAGTTGGCTAGGGTTGAAGAGGAGATCGAAATAAGAAGGAATCCATAATTTATTTTCGATTTCCACCATGAAATCAAGGAGAACGACGGTCAAGGGCTTACCAACAGGTTGGGGCTCTTCCTCCTGTTGCTCCTAAGCTCCTTGGTCGGTTTTGCAAGCAAGGGAAAGAAGAAAATCCGAAATAGCCTTTCATTTGGCTTGAAAAATGCACTTTTATAAGGAAATTGATGAGAGAGAAAATGCATTATTAAAATGCATTAAATTCCAAAAATACGGCCGCCTCTTCCCCCTCAAATTCCTTAAGGACGAGGCACCTTCCTTTGCCTTTAATTATCCTTAATTATCCTCAATTTAAAGAAAAGCAAATTAAGCACCTTAGTGTTTATTATATTAATATTCCATATGTGAGTGGAAATTACTTTTCTTTATAATAAGGTGAGTGGGATTTCACCTCCTTAGGATATTTTCATTCCTTATCTTGAAAAAAGAACGTCCATCCTTATTCAAAATCAACCCAAAACATTTTGGTTGAAGGCCGTTCAATTATTTTTATTCATTTTTGCCCTAAATTGAATTAGGGTTTCAATTAAGCATTAATCTTGATTATGTTAATATCAAGATTCTCTCTCCTCCAACTTAATTCAAATGAGGAGTCCCTCTCATTTTATTTGCTCTAAATGATGCCAAGAAATATTAAGGATCTTATTGAAGTGGTAATTTGCATATTGAACCCTAGATTTTGGGTAAATTGCACTTTACTCCAAAACTAGGTTTTAATGCACAACATTGTCCAACAAGCTCTATCTTGGTGTCCAGGCTTGTAGAAACCATACCACTACATCATATTCATTCTTATGATGTCTCAACATCATCGAAACACCTTATCATGTAACATTTGCAAGTTAACCCCTCAACTTCGGTAATTTGCACTTTAGTCCAAAATATGAAATCATTGCTTCAACATTGTTCAAACAGGACCAAAATTGAAACATAGGTTCCTCTTGAGCCTTAATTACTTTTCACAAGATGAGATTAAGCATATAATCATCTTTATTAATCCAAACACCTAGGGTTAAAGCATAACCCAAGTCAAGGATGTTACAAATTATAAACCCCTAACAAGGATTTCGTCCCCGAAATCCCAGATAAAGGGAACAGATATTATTCATTCATCATATCATCATGTCTCTTCATAACACCTCATTGTTATGGAGACATCATAGAACTTTGATCAGCACAAAGTTCCTTCACACAATATTCTCATAGGGTCAAATGAGAACTTATCTTAAAGACATATTGAGTTGTTATGTTTATGCAAAGCATAAACCCCTAACATATGATGTTCATATCATTTTATATGATCAGACTGATTTCAAAGTTGACCATTCTAGGTAGCCAATCTAAACCATATGATATTTCTCAGATACCAGAATCTCTTACCTTGGTATCAATCACATGTGTTGAAAACACATTATATTCTCATCTTTCTTTTATCATATTTACAACTTTATTGAACAGGGATCACCTCCCTTGTTCTCTTTCTCATCATATGAGGGTCATACTTTTAATTCCTCATATACACATACTGATCTGAATTCATATCAGATCCCTCTTTCTTGTACTTAAGGTATGATACATTTATTCATTCCATATTTCTTATTTCATGATACTCATTAGATTGTATCAGAATGATTGCTTGATCAGGGCAATAAAAAAGATATCAATCTAAGAGTTTCCATACTCACTTTATCATCAATAGTTGTATACCTGATCAGGGTTTACAAGTACTGAGATCAAGTAGTATGCACTTACATGCTATCATATTTCTTGCTTTTCATATCATCATAACATAAGATTTAACATCCCTGGATTTTATCCAGGCATCTCTTCTATACCTCTTCCTCTTTCATAGAGGTGAGATCAATATAGAGCATTTAAAAGAAGACTGAACAAAATTCAAATTCTAGTTCTCATCATTTCTTCTCTATATAACAACCAATAGGGAAAACAAAATCAACAATCCTCCTTTTTATAACAAAAAGGGGTTTAGTGTACTCAATATGTACACATTTATAACATACCTTGTACTCACATCATGGTCTTACAGGTAAAAGGGTTAACATCTTTACCTTTACTTAATGGCTACTGCCCTGGCACATTAAGCATTTATTGCACTATTATACCAAAAACCTTGGATTTTTAGAACCATTAGGCAAATGTATCTAACATTATAGAGATCATCACCTACTATTCAGCTTATTGCCCCTTCTTGGGCACTGCCATCACAGATTTATTATCTGTCTAAACTCATGGCAGAGTCTACTTTCTTGCCATAAGTTAATCTTTTCATATTTTCCCTTGTTCCAACATGAATAAGTCATTTAGGAACTCTTTTAAAACTCAATCTTTTTGTATTAAGGACTGATAACCTAGGTTGTAAGGCTAGTATCCAGTCGACTATATACATTACTGTTGCCCTAATCTTCCCAATAAGAGCATGATCATATGATTCTCTATCCTGATCAGGTCTTAATGGGGATTCTCAGGCACTCATTCTATTCTTGTATGATCCCTTGCACCTCTTCTTGGTGCAACAACATTGCCCTTAGCAATGTGTTCCTTGTGCTCTCCAGTCATTTTCAAACTTTACCCTTTCTCTGCACAAGCAGAAATCATTATAGGGTATACTGGAGGACACTAACACAGACTCAACAACTTAGTCCTATGTCTCTGTAGACTCAGCGAACCTAGAGCTCTGATACCACTAAATTGTAACGACACCCGCCGTCATTAAGACAACAAGCGTCATTAACAATAATAAAACATGCGGAAGCGATCATCAGTTGCAGCGGATTACCAAAAATCACTAAAAATTTAAAACTTTTGCAAAGAGATCCATTCATAGGAAAACTCTTTCATTCAGAACCAAAGTAAAACTTTACATCCTGGTTCATATATATACATCTCATTTACTTTTGCTTCTCGAGGAATACAAACATCAATTACTCTGTCTTAACTGTACAGAGGTAGTATAAAACCCTCGAGGCTTAAAGCCAAAATCTCAAACTGATCCATCAAAACACTACTCCTAGGACCCGAGAGTATAGAGACGACACATAGGACTTTCTAACTTTATGACTTGACAGTCAGGGTCTCCACCTGAGATCTCACTGCTGTCCAAGCTGTTGCTTTCCTTTTCCTGCAAAAGACTCTCTGCTTCTTTGTCCACGTCCACCTAAAAATGTTGGATCCCACGGGGGTGAGACAATTGTAAATTATCCCAGCGGGAGATATAACTCTCCGCCAAAACATTATTATTGCAATTAAAGATATGGAACTGAGCAGAGGATAAGTAGTTTAAAGCATTCTCAACTTGAAAGCATTGCAACTATTTATGATAGAGCAATATGTCACTTATCCTTTAATGAATATGAAGAACATGTTAAACATCTATTCAAACTACATAATCATTACCACTGCATTAACTCTCCTCAGGCTTAGATCATATATCTGAAGTCTGGCATTATCATTGTGGAGTCATGTCCCGTAGCCATACTCTTCTCATAAAGTGTTGGGATCTTAATCCCTCAATTCACTATTGTGAATTCTCATTCTTTCACAATTTCAATACCTTAACCATGTGATTCTGGGTATTTAAACCCTTAGCTCATCACCTGAGCATTGTTACCACTTTTCTTGTGACACTCGTAAACTTGATATGTCACCCATGAGACATTCTTGTCTCAACTTGTTGGCCTTAGCCAATCTGCTAAACAAATAAAGAATATACATCTACCATGTATTCATATATCATTAATATAGGCATTGGGTTATTACCAATCCTTTGTCATCATTACAGGCATTGAGCCTCTACCAGGTATTGGACTCTTCCAAACCTGATTACACCGCCAGGCATTGGACTCTAACCAACCCTGATTACATGCATTTAGCCTCTGCCAGGTATTGGACTTAACCAAACCTAATTACACCGCCAGGCATTGGTCTGTAACCAACCCTGATTACACAGCCAAACATTGGACTTTAACCAACCCTGATTACACAGCCAGGCCTTGGAATTTAACCAACCCTGATTACACAGCCAGGCATTAGACTTTAACGAACCCTGATTACACAGCTAGGCATTAGACTTTAACCAACACTGATTACACAGCCAGGCATTGGACTTTAACCAACTCTGATTACACAGCCAGGCAGTGGACTCTAACCACTCCTGATTACACAGCCAGGCAATGGACTCTAACCACTCCTGATTACAGGCATTTAGCCTCTGCCAGGTATTGGACTTCAACCAAACCTGATTACACCGCCAGGCATTGGTCCGTAACCAACCCTGATTTCATAGATCATGGAATATAAATTCCTTTAACCATTATTAATCATCTTGGTGCCTCTTACTATGCTACAATTGTTCTTATGTCTCATAATGTCCATAAAGCATCTTGTCACCTCTCATTAGGCAACAACTTTATTCACATGGCTCACAAGGCCATTCACATCTTGTCACCTCTCACTAGGCAACAACTTAAAACAAAGGCTTACAAGCCCATACTAATCGTGTTACTTCTTTCTAAGTAACCAAAAACATAATGGCACATATGGCCAATCAACTCTTATCAAATAAACATCATAGCTCATACCTGGCTATGATCATCACCTCATGAGACCTGCATGATTGTCACACATGATAATAGACTTATCAAGTTCACAACATATCATGCAATATAGGGTAACACCTCTATTCCCTTACCAGGGTTAGGGTTTACCATCAATTAGAGCTTTTCATCCTTTTACCCAAAGATAGGGTTAGGATTTTCCTTTCTTATCAATTAGGGTTTCATATTTGTATTATCACTCCAACCCTAATTTATTGCTACACTCCTCTGGGAGCATTCATTGATATCATAAGTATTCATTCATACTTATTACATTCATCATGTATCATTAAATGATTATTATCACAAGGTATGAGTTTCTCTCTCATCCTTACGTTGGAAAATTAACAAAATGACCATGTTAGGTCACTTTTAATTCAGCTCTAAGTCAATCATAGAGCACCACGGCCGTGTAACCAAGAACGGCCATGCAAAGGGAAGCCACCACGGCCGTGCTACCGTACACGGTCGTGCACAATGAAGCTACCACGGCCGTGCTACCTTGCACAGTCGTGCAAAGTGAAACCACCACGGTCGTGCTATCTTACACGGTCGTGGTTCAGGATTTCACCTCATGAATCATATTCAAGTATGAATTCTATTCTTTCATTAGGGATTAGGGTTTCACATACCATCTCCCTTCTTTAGAATAGAGATTGCATATAGCATCACCCTTCATTAGGAATTTCATATCACATTGCCCATAATTAGGGTTTACTAATCATTCCCAATTAGGGTTCCTCATGAAATCACCCTCAATTAGGATTTCACATGGATACACCCTCAATTAGGGTTTCACTTGGATACACCCTCAACTAGGGTTTCACTTGGATACACCCTCAACTAGGGTTTACTATTCATCCTAATTAGTGATTTCATATGTAGACAACCTCTTATTAGGTTATACATGGAATCAACCTCAATTAGGGTTTACATCATGTATTGGAATCCATGCATTTTTTATGCATTATTGATTAGTACCATTAAGGGTGTCTCTAACCTAATTACATTAGGTTTCCAAAAAGGTTTGATCAATTGGACCTTCAATAACATGAGGTATCCAATTGAATTAGGGTTTCCAATGTTGATTCCTTCAATCATTGAATTCATGGAACCAATCATCAATTGGACCTATACTCAAACTTCAATTGAGTTTAATAGGTCAACCGTCAACTGATTTGACCCTCAATTAACCCTCAATTGATCATCAATTAGGGTTTGATTCAATTGAAATAGGGTTTGGAATCAATGATTCAACAACACTAATCAATGTAAGACTAGTTGCTTTGAAACCATTGAACCATCATCCAAATTGGGTATGACCTGACCCCAAACGGTCTTGAGGTCGTTTGGATGACCTCCAAACGGTCTTGAGACCGTTTTACCATCATATCACTCAAATCTAAGCAATCCAAATTGGGTTTGGTTCATTGGATTGATCACCAAATCAGCATTGCATCGTATATCAGCTTAGTACCTTTAGACCTTCAAACACCTAACCATACTCAACCCTAGACCTCCAAATGGTCTTGGGTGACCACCAAACGGTCTTGAGACCGTTTGGATGAGCTCCAAACGGTCTTGAGACCGTTTGACCATCCAACCTTTGGATTTTAGTGAAAAATCATCAAGGATTGATCTATCGAGTTGATCAACAAATCAGCATTTAGTTGCAGTATGATTTAGTACCTTTGGACCTTTAATTGGTCAACTATACTTGACCCCAGACCTCAAAACAGTCTTGGGGTGATCCCCAAACGGTATCAAGACCGTTTGGGTGATCCCCAAACGGTCTTGAAACCGTTTGGGCTAATCAACCCAAAATCTCAACTTAACTCATTGGAATTTCAGCACTGTTTTCAATTAGGGTTTGCCTAATTGATTAGCCTTCAACTCATGATTCCTTTGGAGTTAACCTCTCAAATTTGGAGGGTCATTAACCAACATCATTATGAACAGGAATCCCAAACGGTCAACGCTTGGTCAACTCAACCAAACGGTCTTGAAACCGTTTTCCCAAAAAGGTCAAGTTAATCAGATTGAAAATCAGCACTTAATCTAATTAGGTTTCCATAATTGATTAGCATTCAACCTATGATTCCTTTGGAGTTAACCCCTCAAATTTGGAAGGTCATTAAAAAACATCATTAGGAGCAGGAATAGAAAACGGTCAACGCTTGGTCAACTCCACCAAATGGTCTTGAAACCGTTTGCTCAACTAGGTCAAATAAATCAGGTTGAAAATCAGCACTTAATTCAATTCGATTTGCCTAATTGATTGGGCTTCAACTCACGATTCCTTTGGAGTTAACCCCTCAAATTTGGAGGGTCATTATCCTACATAATTAGGAACAAGATTCCCAAACGGTCAACGCTTGGTCAACTCAATAAAATGGTCTTGAAACCGTTTTCCCCCAAACGGTTTGCAAACCGTTTGGTCACCAAACGGTTTTGATGAAACCGTTTGGTCACCAAACGGTTTTGATGAAACCGTTTGGTTCCCACCTTTAGAAACCGTTTGCTCCCAAGATTTTTGGTGAGGTGCTAGCTTATGATGATGTCATCATCACATTCCTTCGTGCACCCAAGAACAGCAACCGTTTTTGATGGAAATTGCAGCAAAGAATCAAGTATGTATTAGATTGAAGAAATCAATCAACAAGGCATAGATAATTGATACAATAGCAATGTTTAAGGGTTTAAGTTATAAAACCCGCCTCCAATTGAGCTCCAAAGCTCCAAGCTCACGCCATTAATGGTGGATGAAGCTCTAGAAACTCCCCCTAGGATCTTCCTCAAGCTTTTGATTGCAAAAGTTGGCTAGGGTTGAAGAGGAGATCGAAATAAGAAGGAATCCATAATTTATTTTCGATTTCCACCATGAAATCAAGGAGAACGAAGGTCAAGGGATTACCAAAAGGTTGGGGCTCGTCCTCCTATTGCTCCTAAGCTCTTTGGTCGGTTTTGCAATCAAGGGAAAGAAGAAAATCCGAAATAGCCTTTCATTTGGCTTGAAAAATGCACTTTTATAAGGAAATTGATGAGAGAGAAAATGCATTATTAAAATGCATTATATTCCAAAAATATGGCCGCCTCTTCCCCCTAAAATTCCTTAAGGACGAGGCACCTTCCTTTTCCTTTAATTATCCTTCAATATCCTCAATTTAAAGAAAAGCAAATTAAGCACCTTAGTGTTTATTATATTAATATTCCATATGTGAGTGGAAATTACTTTTCTTTATAATAAGGTGAGTGGGATTTCACCTCCTTAGGATATTTTCGTTCCTTATCTTGACAAAAGAACGTCCATCCTTGTTCAAAATCAACCCAAAACATTTTGGTTGAAGTCCCTTCAATTATTTTTATTCATTTTGCCCTAAATCGAATTAGGGTTTCAATTAAGCATTAATCTTGATGATTTTAATATCAAGATTCTCTCTCCTCCAACTTAATTCAAATGAGGAGTCCCTCTCATTTTATTTGCTATAAATGATGCCAAGAAACATTAAAGACCTTATTGAAGTGGTAATTTTCATATTGAACCCTATATTTTGGGTAAATTGCACTTTACTCTAAAACTAGGTTTTTAATGCACAACATTGTCCAACAAGCTCTATCTTGGTGTACAGGCTTGTAGAAACCATACCACTACATCATATTCATTCTTATGATTTCTCAACATCATAGGAACACCTTATCATGCAACATTTGCAAGTTAACCCCTCAACTTGGGTAATTTGCACTTTAGTCCAAAATATGAAATCATTGCTTCAACATTGTTCAAACAGGACAAAAATTGAAACATAGGTTCCTCTTGAGCCATAATTACTTTTCACAAGATGAGATTAAGCATATAATCATCTTTCTTAATCCAAACACCTAGGGTTAAAGCATAACCCAAGTCAGGGATGTTACATACTAGGGCAAAGGGGTCATCTCAGTCAAGGCATATCGCCCAAGGTCACCAACAAGATCACAAGGGTCATATCAGGCACAAAGCCAACCAAACTTAACATGACATATCAGCCAAGATCAAAACCCTAAACAAGGGGTGTTAGGCAACCTCATCACAAGGGTGTATCGTGCAAGGCACAAGGCTCATCTCGGCTTGGTCACCATCAGCCTCAAGATCACCATCATCAAAACCCTAATAGATCAAGCAAATTGGCTCACCTCTCAATAATCAAGAGAGAGGGGTTTTGTACAACTCCATCACTAATCTTGGGAAATCATGATAGATCATCCCCATATCGGCCAAGATCCCAACCTCTACTAGGTCAAGATCCAACTAAGGCTCACCTCTCAAATCCATGGTGAGAGAAGAGTATTGCCCAAGCAACTAGAGTATAGACTCATCTCTCAACAATCAAGTGAGAAAAGTGTTGCCTATACCACTAAAGCCGAACACACTTCTCAAGACCAAATGAAGAGAAAGGAGTTTTGCCTAAGAAACTCTATACATATGGTTCGGCCACCAAGGTCAAGAAAAGATCTATAACATGAACTTATATCCAACAAGATCAAAGATACCAACTAGAGCAAGAAACATATCTAACATGAAGCATATCCAACAAGATACATGGTCGATCAAGGTAAAACATAACATGCAACAAGAAAAGGAAGTAGTATAGCTAGGGTTAGGAGTTATGTAACCTGCCTTAAGCAAGCTCCAAGCTCCTAGTACCAAGATCCCAAGCTCCAAGCACCACCTTCAGCCACCTCAAGAAGAGAAGCAAAACTTGTAACCACCATGGCCGAAGATCAAGCAAGAAAGAGAAGAAGAAGATGCTAAGGAAAGAGGGGAGATGCTCACCACAAGAAGAGAAACAAAGATACTTCTAGGGTTTGGCCATCACTAGAAGGAGAAGAAGAAGACTCTAAGGAGAAGGAGGAGGATCAACCACCATCTTGTAAGGAAGATGTGTCGCCCACCAAGGAAGGAAAGGAAACAACACCAACTAAAGGGATCCTAAGCAAGAGAAAGGAGAGGCATATATAGAAGAGGGTGGAGGAGAAAACAAGGCAAGGTGTTGCCCACCTAGGGACACGTGTCCATGGGCAATGCCACCTCCTTATCTCACCTCATACACATGTCCAAGGAAATTGCCACATGCAAGCATCAAGCACCAAGCGTCCACAAGGGGATGACACAAACGAAGCTAAGGTCAAAGATAGTCAAAGGCCGACACACCACATGGGTGATACAATCTCTTGCCTAACACAACCTCATGGCCGACACAACCGTAGCCGACATAAGGCTCCCAAATACACCCTTGCCCGATACAAGGTCCATGAAGGCAAGGCAGGGCCCGAATATGGCAAAGCAAGGCCCAACATGGCTCAACCAAGCCCAAGGTAACTCAAGCATCGAGCCCAACCCTTCCTCTCAACTCTAGAGAGAGAAATACCTCTCAAGGTGACAAACTTACTCATCAACCCTAGACTTGGTTTATTTGCAAGTATCACCCCCAACATTCAGCAAAGCACAAACAAACCGTAATCACCACTAGAGGTGATTAACAAGAAACTAAGCACAAGGTTTAGGCAAACAAATAGGATAATCCCAAAATGAAGGTCAGGGTCCTTACACTTCTCGTCAAAACATACTTGGAAAAGGCACATGAAAAGAGCAGGTGGTCATGAGACTTTGTTCCTTCCTTACACAACAGATACAACCTACTCACATTCAACCCCCACGAGATCAAACTGTCTGCAGTAGGGAGAAGACCAAGGTGCGCTCTGTAGGGACAACAACTCCACTTGGGAGTGTGACATTTATTCCACAAAATGACCCCTAAGGAATCATAGGTCCATACCTCCTCTTCACCCACAACTTCTCCTCTAGACATTCCCAGACATCCCCTTCTCTGCCGCGATACGACCCCTTCACCTGGTGCCAACTCTAGGTCATCCTTCTCCATGTTATGGAACACCTCTGCTCAACACCAACCTCCAGTGAGCCACCATATCTGTTATAACCCATTACACTAAACGAGATTACTCAAAACATAAAGCACAATAGATCACTAATTAATCACATACCCAAAAATATGGGTAAATTAAAACCGATTTCATGGTCAGCACCCGCTTAGAAACTTTTGTATAAGAGCCCAACATATTTATTATATCCATACTATGCCAAGAATTTGATACAAATTGTTCTATCGCCTTGGACACAAGATATATACATAGGAGAACAATATTTTTATATGCCACACAACAAGCATTAACATGCTAACAAATTTTTAATTCATTTGAAACACCATATACAAACTTTTCCTCCATACTATGCCAAGAATTTGATACAAGTTGTTCTATCACCTTGGCCACAACATATATACACAGGAGAACAATATTTGTATATGTCACACAACAAACATTAACATGCTAACAAAATTTCAATCTGTTTGAAACACCAGATACAAACTTTTCCTGCCCAGACATGAGAGTACATGGATGACTCTATTTACACTAGACATCTAATCAACTTTCTCAAAGATTCATTACTATAGATCCTATTTTCTGCTACATGTGTGTTTTCATCACTTCTGATTATTAAAAAACAGTGGCGAGCCACAAGGGTGAGACCCATGTCCCAAAAAGAGATATAACCTTAAACAACGTTTCTTAATTATGACATTTTAAAGTAATTAAATAGTTAAGCAATTTAACCAGATAAAACAAATCAGCTCAGCAGTACTGATGATTAACAAAATACATAAAGGAGCAGATAATAACTACCGTCATTAGCCAGACTATCATCCTTTATCTTGTTGACAATATAAGCAATTCAGCTGCATATGCATATCTAGCATCATGAGCAAGTCTAATTACATAGCATAACTAACAACATGAGCATGTCTAATTGGTTGACATATCAACATCATAAGAAGAGATAACAACATAAGCACAACTATCTAGATAAGCATGTTTAGCAGTATATGTATCTCTAGTTACAAAGGCATGGCTAGCATGCTAAACATGAATAACAACATGAGATAGCTAGCATCATGATTATAATCAACAGTAGCAATATAGTTATCAACATAAACATGGCTAGTGTATGTATGCATCTAAAATCTTAAGCATATCCAAAACATAAGTATATCTACTATCTCTTAATTACACTAAGCATCATCTTTATGTAAAGATAACAAACAAGGGTTATCATCCAATGTGAAATGTTGTGTATAATCCTAAACAAATATGCTACACGGCTGTATTACATCATTTATTACGCCCTAGGGAATTTGAATCATACCATTCAAAGTCCAACCGACCCATGTGAAGGGATATTCGGTTCCGCACAAGATCTAGGAGTGCCAATATCCGAAGATCTCTTCCCCTCAGTCAGTACGAGTAAAAGGCAGTGACATATTAGTCAAAGCTGCCACCACATCGACATATAGTCAAGCTGATAACCACTAGTCCGCACTTGGTACACATCTTGACACTATAAACTAGGCTATACAAAACCCTCTAATCCCAGGTACAACCACAGTTGTCCTCAATCACATCATGTTATAATCACCGAGACACGACTGCGGTCCTTCTCAATCACATCAGATGTATGAGGCATGACCATATCCAACATCCACAATCTGCATTGTGGATGACAAGGATATATCCTCAACCTACCACCCCCACATACTCAATAATATGTGCTATGAGTTTCCCTTAGGAATACTCATTTCACCATTCAACAAGTTCTGACACTAAAGATGGCTCTACGGCATAGGGCACTACATGATTAGAGTTGCACTTGATTAGTTATGCCAATTGGGTGAATTAAGGCTGCATCAAACAAGTGGACATACGAACCCTAATTCACTTCTAGCAAGCATATAAATATCACAACTTTGAAAAGATATAAAATGTGTGAAACATAATTTCTCATCTCATCATCACATGGTACTATTCACTTGCCATTCATGAGACCACACTAGTCATCATACTATCACAAGATATAAATACTTTTCAAAATATCACAGGGTATCAACTCTTATCAACACAAGAGGATCACACCTCATTTAGGGATCAACCATGCACAAAGGTCATTAAGACCATCATACTATTCCCTTCAAGATCATCATTATCTTTGCATGCCTTATAATAAGGCTCAACAACATCACATACATATAATACACCAGATCAACACAATATTGCATTAATGAGATAGGAGATATTCATAAACAATCATAGAAGGGTTATAATAACATTAAGAACATTCCTTTATTACATCAACATGTAAGGAATCCAGATATGATTAACTCTCATCATATTCATAATGCACATATTTAGCATAAGAAAGTATCAACCATGTGGCTATGATAACCACCAATTAACGTATCAAGGTTATGATCATAATAAGGAGTTATTTCACCATTATTCCATCATATAAGAATGTTAAACATAAATACTCATATTTATCTATTTTTATTAGAGTTAGATTCACAAGATAAATTATATTAATGTTACTAATCATCACTGATACCCAAACTTTAACTCACGACATCCCCATTGGATCATGGATGCATAAGGTGAAGTCTCACCATCACATTCCATACCATTCTCAAGTATGACCCCACACATAAATCAAGGTGTAACCATCAGGTTATAGCATGCTAGGGTTTCAACAATAGTATCAGAATACTCCATGATTTTATTGGCCATTCAAGGACTATTCATACCCAATTACCATCATTTAGTTATATTAAAGCTAGGTATAACAAGATATACCTTATTAGGGTTACATATCAACACAATATGGTTATCATCCCTTCTATTCATATGAGTGAATAGATAAGAATACCTAATTAAGGGTAACCCTCCATTTGTTCCACCATCATTCAACCCATATCGCCATACCATAATGTCACCCAGAACCATTAGATGTTTAAAAGGTAAGACCATTGGCTGTTTACATAAGTAAACACCTTGAATAAATCATATATGATTTTATTGAGTTGTGATCTATAAAAATCACCATTTAACCATCAACTTCCTTTGGTTAACAACAATAAGGGTTCTGTTGAGAGTAGGGTAAAACCCACAATCGACTGTTCATTTAAAATAAGCCATCCGATGTCAACAAGTAAGCTCCTTAAGTTGATCATATAAAGGAAACCATCTAAATCACATTATTAGGACCAACATATTACATTAGCCATCATTTCACTTTATTGGAGGAATAAACATTAGATCTTGACCATTGGGTCAAGTTCATATGTTAAAACCAACAACTACAGTATATGTCCGACCATTGCATCAAGTGACCCAAGGAACCATTGGTATAAGGCTTAATTGATGCTACAACTATATGATTAACTCACCATAGGTTTTGGAGATCTGATCCACCACCATTAGTGACCATTAAGTCACCATAGGTTGTTAGATCAGCCCTATATTCATTAATCAACATCAAATATTAAGTTAATGTCATCATTGATTGATAACATTATTAGGGTACTTAATGGTTGATCATTAAACTTCTAATTGATTCAAAACCTGACCTAAGGGGGTGATCATTAGTTGTCACCATCATATGACACTTTTGATCATGACCATCAGTTTCATGAAGACAACACCATAGGGTTGTTGTAATGGTACCATCATCGGGTCATGGGTTTATAGAAGAAATCAGCTTAAAACCCTAAAATTGACCATTGGTTGATGGATGCTTAGCACCATAGGTTGTCAAAACAATCTGATCCAAGTCATATTATACCTAGGAATAACGTACCATGATCACATGTTCATATATAACTAAAATTATAATAGGGAACATTATAAAAATCAAAATCCAAGTCAAGCATAGCTTTTTAGTGCATGGATCATCATTTTCAAGCAAGAACATGAGCTAGAAAGCTTATGGTAAGCAATAAATGTGGAGCAAGTTATAAAACTTACCTCTAATGAGAATATAAACTCCCACACATAAGAAAACACGAGCAGATAGGATAGAAAATCCAATCATAAGATGTGAACTCGTCCATCTAGCACCTTTCTTCATCAAATGAGCAAACCCTAAGAATAAGGAGTAAGAAAGGTAGGGTTTTAGAGCTTTAGAGCAATTTCTACCATGGAACAGAAAGGTTTTGACCCGGATAAAGGTATGAGGAAGGATAAAAAATAAATAAACAGAGGAAAGAAGGGGATTCTTACTCTTTTAGGTCAAGATCACTCGAAGGAAGGTTTTTAAACTCTAAAAGGAAGTCAATTGCAACCCTCTATCCTTTTTCCAAGAAGATCCCCACTTTCTTCTTCTTTGGATAGAAAAATTCATATCAGAACAGAGGGAGAACGAGGTTGGGATAAGGAGGGAAGTGGTGGAGATAAAATGGCTAATTTTGGTGCTTGGGGAAAAGTATATGAAACTTCAATATAAAAAAAAGAAAAAGTTGAAGTTCTAGTATCTATCCAAGTGTGCAAGGCCTTAATTTATTAATAATATACAAGCACACAAAAGAATATTCCCCACCATATGTATAGAACTTCTTATCTTTCCTTTGTTGAATTACCCAGCCAATCAAATAATTCATTAGTTGATAGCTACTAAATGTAGCTCATCCATGAAGGGGTAAACCCTAAAATACCCTTAGAGAAAACACCTTCAAACCAAGGTTTAAATAGGTTCCCCATGTATCAAAAAGATCAAGAATGATGATATAATATCCAATGAACATAATGCAAGTGATAAATTACAAATAACACCTCTCAATTGGGTAAATTGCAGACAAGTCCAAAATGTGCATAAAATTGCATAACTTGCTCAACCAATGTCCAAATTGGACCAAATTCGAAACTTAAGCTTGTATTATGATTTTAAAGCATATCATGGTTATATTAGGGTTCTAAGCATTAAATTATGGTAATTAAGATTATTCAACTCATTAAGTAAGTTTAGGGGTCTTACAATATCTCAACCTCATCCACCTGGACCACATCGAATCCTAATACACGAGGAATCTATGAGTATGCTGAAGGGTTCTCCTCACCATCACATCCCATGGGTCTTTCACCCATAATACCCTCAGTCCCTCTCTCTTGTGATGGTCTCCCAGGCCACACCATGTGCCTTGCCTCCCCATAAGAAACCACTGATAAGGCTGCGGTCTAAACGATGAACCTTAGAAGATCATCTTGCCTACTCTAGAAGATAAACTTACCCATCAACACTATGTTATAGAGGACCAAACACCCCACTAAGGATATGGGCAAATTGGTCCATTTATTAATGGTCACCCTAAGCTCATCCACCGGGGTGTCATAATCCTTTCCTCTCCCTCTTTCCCCCGAAATAGGAATCCCCAAATACTTAGTAGGATACTGACCACAGGATAGGATAGCGGCTGCTCACAGTTGCCCATGCCTCGAATCACAAGATCAAGATAAGTAGATTTTAGAATTCAGATCACTTGTGTGGAGACCAGTAAGCTTCCCGGAATGCTTCATTATGGCCCTAGTTTCAGTCATATATTTACAGTGGCCCGCTGGGAAGATCACCACATTGTCAGTGAAGACAAGATGAGAAAGGACATGGATGTTCTTCTCCTTAAACACTTTCATCCTCCCTTCACACTCCACCTGATTGATACCGTAAGATAAAGAATCCATGACAATAGCAAACAACATCGGAGATAAAGGATCCCATTGACTCAAACCATTGGAGTTTTTGGAAATCCTATGAGGTACCCCATTGACAGGAGCATAGAAGGAGGTAGACTCGACACACTGAATCATCAACTTGATCCCCCTTCTTGAGAAGCTCATGGCTGCCATGATATCCCACAACACAGACCACTCCACATGATCATAGTCCTTGCTGATGTCAACCTTGAAGAAAGCCTTCTTAGTCACATTCTTCTGGTTGAAGGAGGAGAGGGACTGTTTTGCTAATAGAGATCCATCACTGATCACCCGTCCCTGTACAAATGCTAGCTGGTTCAGAGAAATTATGGAGGGCAACACCTTCTTCAATCACCTCGACATCAGCTTGAAGAAGACTTTGTAAAGGATGGAGCAGTGCAATAGGCTGGTAATTAGCCATAGAGGCAGGCATATTCTTCTTAGGTATTAGCCTAATTAAGGCATGGTTGACTTATTTCACCATTGTTCCACCCACCAAGAACCAATGAATCACACAACAAAGATCTTCTTTGATAATGTCCTAACATTTATGGAAAAACATTCCATTGAACCCGTTGGGTCCCGGGCCCTTGGACACTCCGATGGAGAAGACTGCCTCCTTCACTTCTTGTTCAGTAACCAAACCACACAAGATCCTATTCATGTCCTCATCAACCGATGGAAACACCCATGGATGGCTATGGTGTTCCTTGTTGTACAAATTTTTGAAATATCTCACCGCTTCATCTGCTACCTCTCTTGGATCCCCCGTTGAGGTACCATCCTCCTTCATCAGCCCATGTATACAATCTCTCATGTGATTATTATTATTCACATTATGGTATATTTTTGTGTTCCTATCCCCGTCCTTGATCCACCTCATCCTACCATGTTTCCAGTGATAGCATTCTTTAGCCTTCTCCATCTGCATTAATTTCTTTGCCTTCGCCTCATCTGTTAATATGCTCACGGGGTCATTAGGATGAAGCCTAAGTTGGAGTGTCACCTCTTTATACCTAAGTTGGAGTGTCGCCTCTTTATACTCCCTCTGAGATATCTTGACCATATTAGTTAGGTTGTAGAACTCAGCTAAGCACCTCTAAAGAACCATTTTGGTCCTCTTCAATTTCTCCATGACATGAAAAATTAGATTGCCACTCGCTGGCTCAGCCCATGCATCTCTTACCATCTTCTCAAAACCCAGCCACCCCCCCTAGAAGTTAAGGAATATGAACAACTTCATCTTCATATTATGCTCCACCAACGACACCTGTAGCCATGAGTAATCACTATTAGGGTGACCACCCATTAACACTTTAGCCTTCAGAAACGTATCAAGCCAAACAGAGTTCACCAAACCTCTGTCGAGATGACTTGATATCCTATGAGACAAACTTGTTCTATTTAGCCAAGTCATGATGTCCCCACACATGTTGAGCTCGATTAGATTTGTAGCATCCACCATATCATTGAATCTACTTAACACAAAGTCTGAAATAGGCCGCCCCAAACTTTTCAGTCACCTTCCTAACATGGTTGAAGTCCCCAATCACTAGGTGTGGCACTTACTGATGATTTGACACTTTGATGGTACCCCAACACGCCCTCCATCTTCCCTCCTCGTTATGCCCATACACCCTTGTCACCACACAATGGAACCCTCCCTGATTTATGCAACTGGCCACCATGACCTGATCCGTAGCATGAATCACCTGTACATTCCACACTTCTCTGTTCCACCCCAAAACAATCCTACCACCATCACCTTGTTCTAGATTGGAATGCACTCTCCATCCAACTGGGCACATCCCCCTCATCTTCTCCTTGAACTGCCTTTTTATTCTAGTTTCCAAAATGAAAATTAGAGAAGAACATGATTCAATGATGACCTTCCTAATCCTCCTCTGTGTCTTCAGCTGAGATGCTGCCTCATATTCCATGTGAGGATGGACATATCAAGTCTTGATGTTCCCACCCCTCCCCTGGGTGTTCACTTTGGGTGATGTATGCCTACCTCTCACACTGGACGTGGCCTACTGCGTGCTCCTCTTTCTCACTATCCCAGACAATTCCTCAAATAGATCATCTGGGTCTAGGTTATCCAAAATGAATAACTGGCTGCTATTATTCTCCGGGAGACCAAAGGGAGACCCAACACTCAAATCCTCCTTGTCGCCTATGGTAATCATGTCCTTTTCCAATTTAGTTCCCTAAACATCCAACACCACCTCCTCAATCTCCTTTGAACCTACCTTCGGTGTATCTGGAATCGTCAGAGAAACAACCATTGTATTGATTGCGTTTGACGCTGGAATCTCTACATTAGAACACGATTCGTTCTGGACTGGCACCTCACATTCCCTGCTCTGGAGGATCTCCTGCTCCTACTTTGTCTGAGTCTTCTACTTGGTTCATATCCTCTCAGAAAGGGAGGTAGCAGGTGGGTTGTTCTTGCCCTAGGACAATCACCCGAGTCACGGCCAAACACTTTGCAGTTCTCACAGTGCTGCGGAAGGGCATCATCGATGAACTTGAATTCTAGTTCATTTCCATCCGACATCTCGACCATGACCACCTCTAAAGGTTTCCAGTCAGCTTTGAGCTCAACACAGACATGGGCTGCTCCGATATAGCACCCCTCTGAGTGGAAGTCGATTACCTTTGGTTCACCAATTCCATGAGTGATGACGGTGATTGCTCATCTAGACTAGTACTGCCCAAACTTTGGTAGAGTGATCCACACTGTTGCGGAAGTGAGGGCCGCCCGTCGAATGTTGACCTCTGGTGTCCACCTTCTTGTAAACACCAATTTTTGATCGAAGAACCAGGGTCCCTGATTGAGGGTAACCCTCATATACTCCCCATAGCCTAAACGGGAGAGAAAGAAGCCCCCCACTAGCGGCGAGATTTGTGAATCCCCTTCGGCCTTTAGCTCCTAATCATCCAACCATAGAGCTGTTAGATAATGCACTTGGCCCCCATCACTAGGATGATAACTGAGTGTCTATGGAACTCATCCATCTCCACAAACATTGGTTCTGGCATCTTCATCCAAGGCCTTAGATCATCATCCCTAAAGATTGAGATTTTAGGGTCACCCGCCGCCGCCACGAGTGTCAGGTGATGGCGAACCGCTAATGCCTTGGCCACCACAGCAGTCTACTCGTACCCCATAGTGACATATGGAGAAGGATCACCCCAGGCCCCCGACTCCATAAGGGTGGAGGACGAGGCAGAGGAGCCTTCCCCGCCCTTGGCGGCTCCAGCCATAGGTCACTCAAACAAGAGATGTAACAGAGCTCTCTAGAGAGATAAACCCCAGGATGTAAATTATGTGTATTTATAGATGAAGGAAAGAAGCCTCGAAGAGGTAGGACTAAGAAAAGATTCCATAATCCATGTATATATATATATGTATGTATGTATGTATATATGGGGAATATGTGCAATTATGATATCCTCCTTGTAGACTTCCCTTCTTAGTCCATCCTCTCCCCATTATTCTCACTTTATTCTTCATCACCTTCATCCTCCTTAGTTTAGGGTTACTCCCCAAAGATGTGTGGCAGATCACGAAAACTCTCATCTCCACCCAGAACCCGACCTCTAGCCTCTGCATCCCATGAAGAGATGCTACCCTTCTTGCGAAGAATGGACAAAAGTGAGTCAAGGGGAAGTTACTCGTTAGGTTAGGTTTTACCCATTGTTGGCATTCAAGAGGGACACAACAGGAACCAGAGGTCCTTGACGGAAGCACATGACTCCCTGGGTAGATACGAGAGTTTATGGAAGCATCCGATGATCTCCTGATCACCAGCAAAGCATTAGGTACAATTTCTAAATTTTACATTTTAGCAGCTAAGATCTCCGAGTCTCTCTCTCCGGCCAACACAGACCCATCCTAGGATTCCTCCATGCATGGTGGCTTCCATAAGAGCTGCAACAACTTCCTCCGATGCCCCAGTGTTAGATTTGCGAGCTTGCCGTAATTGTATGCAGACGCAACGTTCAACAGGCACCCGCAAGGTGGGCTCTTGCGAGGTTAGGGATGGTTAGATCAAAATGACCAAGGTACAACGACCGATGTACGTGAGGAACAAGGGCAAGAGGGTCATTTCTTACTATCTTAAAGGGTCGATCGAATTAGCTATTAGTTGCTCACATGTCGCTTCCTGATTGGCCAAGATTTGATAATCTTAAATAAAGCATAACTAATTATTGGTAAATCAAATCATTAAAGTTATATAAGAATTTAATAAAAAAAGAGAGAAATCTATATAAAATAGTTTCAAAGTCTAATTATGTTTTTAATTCCAAAAGTAGGACAATATGCACTAAAATGGTGATTAATGCATTTGAACCCTAAATTTGTGGATGATGTTTGAATATGCTAAAAATGATCTTTGACATAATAACTGATATTGTTGAACAATATGAGAAATTAAGATGATAATTGTAAAGACAAAGTCTGTACATGATAATCATGGCAAATAAAAACACCAATGTGAAACAACAAAATTTTAAACTTTGACTATATTCAATTGTATAAAGAGTACTTTACAAAATTCCCAAAAAGGGTGTACAACTTTATACACAACAACATGATCTAGGTAGAGGAAGACTCAAACCAAATCAACTTGTCTCCAAACACAAACAACCTAATATGTAGCTAGCTAAGTCCAAGCTAGAAGGTTGAACTCTTTAATCCCTTAGCCTTTGGCAGGTTCACCATGCTTCAACTGTGCACTCTGATCCTATACCTGGGTGGTTGGGATCATCCAACAAGAGAGAGACAAAAATATGTGTTAATAAGAAAGGAATAAGGACAATTACAAAGTGAAACATCGCATAAATAAAATGATTCATTATGCAAAGAGATTTCAAGAGAATGAGACAAATAATCAAATAAGAAATAGAAGAACTGCCATAGTTTAATTAACAACAAATCACATAGCATGAATAATCTTATGACACACAATCGTATCAATGTAGGGTAAGGCACCTACCAGGACTACACCAAGAGGACAGAGGAACATGCACATCCCAAACCTCAAATATATATAATGTGGCAGGGGCACTAAAACTCCAGTGCCTGGCAGGAGGGATAAAACCTCAGTGCCTATATAAAGTGGCAGAGGGACTAAAACCATAAAAATCATATGGGTCATCTTCTTCCTCTCACGCGAGCCATGGCCGCGGATGAGAAGCTTGCCCGATTGGGCATTCTCTCGACACTCGACCAAACCGGGCGTATAGGTACTTGAAACAAAGCCTAAGGTGAGAGGAACTCACCGATGTAATTTATTGGGGCGCTGCTATCATGGAGAAGCCAGGAAAAGGGCCACAAGATCTACAAGAAGGTGGAGGTGGCGGTGGCTAATTGTGGAGGATACACACAAATTAGCAACTGGAAAAGCTTGCAACATGGCCTAAGGAGGTGCGGTAGGTGGAGTTTATAGGTGAGGAACCACGAAGCACCAGGATGATGGTAGATGTGAGAAGACACAGCTAACACCTTTGGGAATTCAGTCATAGTGCACGGGAGCCGACGAGCCATGGCTCAAACTGGGCGGCTCGAGGAGACGAAGCCAACACGACTTAAATCTTGTGAAATGGTGGAGAGGAGAGGGAGAACGAGGTGGAGAAGCCTAGGCGTCATCTTGGTCGGTGGGATGGAGGTTGAAGATGACACCAGATCTGTTGGATCGAGATCCAATAGGGGCCGAGTGCGTGACACATGAAATAAATGGAATAAATACAAGTCAATTGATATCCTATAGTTACACTATATGGGAACTTGTAAAATCCATTTGAAGGGTCAAACAAAGTCCAAATGACATCAAATTTAACCATATGTTTAAGACAACACCTAGAATGATGTTATACATTTATTTTTTCACTTTACCCAATATAAGGCCCCTAATAAATTTATTTCCCATTAACATATATATTAGTGTATAAATTGAGTAAATTAATGTGAAGAGGCATTATGGTAATTTTTCTTGTTGTATTTTTGAGATAGGCCAACCAAGAGGCTTTACCCACTCTATTAATTACATTTCATAATTTTATTCACTCATAAGGAGAGACAATAATAAAAGAGGATATTCATTCTCATAACTTAATTCATATGCACATTATTACTCATATCTTACCCAAAAAGATATTAAACCTCCAAATTAACATTATCTTTTAATTATCTATCATAAATGGCCATCTTGCATAATTAGACCTCAAATATCACATTAGGTGGTTTATTTGTGCAAAACCCCCTACATTATCATAAATGTGTGTAGATTGTGAATTACATCCTCAAGAAAGGCTCAATTTCAATATTGAGGCCAAAGAAGACTCAAAATGATGGGAAATTTATGAAATATGTCCAAAAGGAATAGAAAGTGAATAAAAGCTCAAAAGTGGGTCGATTGCAAGAAGTAACCTGATATTTAGTATGATACAATAATTATAATAAAGATAAGTAATTAGGGTTCAATATCATATTTGCTATGTCATTAAGGATCATAATTTAATCTAGTGTTCATAATTTAATAACATGGTAGATTTGATAATGATGGCTGCACTTGCTATGAATTAGGGTTCGAAGTTCTTTACATCAGTGAACATGGGAATTGGAGTATCAAACATAAACCTAATAGTAACTTGTGTCAAGAAAGCTTACAACCTAGAATATGCCCGAGTGAGGTTTAATGTGATTAATGTAACTGTGACACTTTAGGGTTCACATATATGCTAATTCCTTGATTTGCCTGCTTGATTGGATAATATGCTTGAAGTGTATTCTACATGATAATCTGCATGGTTCACCATAAAGGTACGTGGTCATGCCTAAGCATAACCACATCATTTTGTTAGTGTTTTTGAGTGTTTCTTGAGGATTGAACAATTAAAATGATGATGTTTTTGTTCAATCGTAATGCCACTATGAGTATCACTTGAAGAAAGATCATGTGAAGAAGAAGTTGAATTATATTTGCAAATAATTGTTGGAATATATGGTGTTATATACTTACACATTTTGGATGCACCCCATGTACCAGAATGGAAACATACTAATCACATATTTGTTTCACGCCATTTTAGGTATATAGTGATATACATGATAAAGGACATGAATATAAAGATGGACATTAGATGAAGGTACTAAAGTTATCAAAAGAATGATTAGCTAGTTATTTCTTCTCAATGTACAGTTCTAAGGATAGAAAGTTCTTGTAAGCATCTTATATATAATCTTTGAAATGAATGAAATTATTGACTATTTTATATTGTTTGGCTAAAGTCTAGATCCTTGGGTTGAAAATTTGTAGGTAATAGTTGTCATCTTTTTTGCCTTCTTAAATTAGGGGTTGCTGAAAGGTAAGGTTGTTACGTGTGGTATCAGAGCCTCAAATTTTGTCAAATAATATTTAATAGCTTATAATTTCAAGTAATTTGTTGAAATATGAGATAATTATTAGGGCATTTTCTAAATATGATGGTGTCTAGAAATGGACCACAACTTGGGGTCTGACAAAATTTTCCTCCTTACCACTAGTCATCTTACGAGGACTCCTGGGCCTGTGCATCGTGCCTGGCCAAAGTTGGATCTTTTTGCCTGAAGTAAAATAGCTTTAGGGTTTCTTCTCATCTTGATTCGTCCACTTATCATCCTCTTGCTTAATAAACCCTAAAGGAAACTTCCCTCCTCACCCAAAGTTAGGGTTTTTGAGAAGAAGTAGGATTAAAGAATCATATTCCAATTAATGTACATATAATGTGGAAAATATAATGTATATATAATGTGGCAATGGTAAAATACATGTAACACGGAAATAATTATAAAGTAAAGAAAGATTCTTTATGGGTTTTCCTTGCGTGGGTAACCCTAGATGGAACTAGGTTTAGTTTGGGAAAACCCTAGTGGGTCTAGGGATATATAAACTCTAAGAGGAAGGCTATAGTCTCCAACCCTTACATACAACCCTAATCTTGGGAAATG
This sequence comes from Alisma plantago-aquatica, assembly GCA_963693085.1. Lineage (NCBI taxonomy): Eukaryota > Viridiplantae > Streptophyta > Magnoliopsida > Alismatales > Alismataceae > Alisma > Alisma plantago-aquatica. The sequence continues at coordinate 797,891,248 of OY856413.1, read as the reverse complement.
GGAGTAGAATAGTAAAAATGGAAACCCTACCCATATGAGACCAAATTAGGGTAAGAGTTAATAAAATTAAGATAAATATAAATGAGTTAGGGTGACCAGTATCCCATTCATGAATGAGGAGACATTCATGCATGATGCATGTGAAAGGGGTTTTGAATATACATAAGAAATTACCAATGGTTATCCATGAAAATGAAAATATGAATATAACTTTCTCATCACCATAATGCTATCTCTGGAGGAATGGATGGATAAATAATACACCTAGTTAGTGGGTATGATAGCCCCAGTGAGTGGGTAAACTATGTGACTACCTACAATGGGTGGTTATGCCACAGAGAATGGGAAAATACATATTGAAAAGTTATATAATAAAAATAATGTATGTTCAAAAAAATAAAACCCTAATAATGAGAAATGAGATCATCATGACAATATAGTAATACTACCCATATGAACCTCAAAAGGAATAAGAAAGACAAATGTGAATATAGGTGACCCAGCCTCCTGTGCATGCATACATATGGAAAAATTCATTCACGACACTTGAGAAAAAGTTTTAAGAAACATAAGCAACTTATGAATAACTCATTTATGGATATAACTTGCTCGGACCTTAAATAAGATATTTCTAGTGAGTCAAAGAGCAAGGGGTGAAATAAATCATTCTGAAAATGATTGTGAACCTAGCCAAGATGGGAAGGTTGCTAAAGGGCCAAGCTCGGATGGGAAGGCCAATGAAGTACAAAGACCGAATGGGATGGTCATATAAAGGACCAAGCTCAGATGAGATGGTCTATGGAGTACCAAGCCCAAATGGGATAGTCATATAGGGGTGCCAAGCTTGGATGGGATGGCTAATGGAATTCCAAGCCTAGAAAGGATGGCATGTGAAGTGTCTAGCCCAGATGGGAAGACTAGAGGAATACCAAGCCCAAACAAGATGGTATGAAAGTCCACTATGACTAAAACTCTAAAGAGAGGGTTCCCCATAAAGAGGCTCCCCTAAAGAGAGGGCTCACCATGAGAGAGGAACATAAAAAGGTTGAGAATTTATAATAAGAAATGCATATTTAGGTTGTATAAAGAATGAAAATATGAAACCGTTAGGGTTGGTGTCCCAAAATAGGGTGGGTCAATCAAAGAGTTGGAGAAATGATCTAAGTAGGTGGCAAAACCCAAAACTTATGGGGTCAGGTTGTGGCCAAGAGAGCCTTACCTTCTCATGTGATCCACAAAGGCACCCTAGGTTAGGACCATCCCTATAAAGGTAAGTTGACTGAATCAACTTAAAAGATTGAGGTAACCTTAACTGACACATAAAGGGTGGAGAATTAAGGTAGAAAATGTAAAAGCATATATATTGAGTATGATTCTTTGAACCCAATATTCCATATCTGAGGAACATGAGGAAAAGTCACTATGGAAGTGGCTGACCGTATGAGACCAAGCTCGAAAGAAAGTTTCCATTTGTTCAATGAGGGGACATAAAATGAATAATGATCACAATAAGAGATGGAGGAAATCTGGTTTAAAGAATTACATATGAATATAATGTTCTTGAAAATGGTTAATGTTGTGACATCTCAAAGAAACCCTTGGGAAGGGTAGAGTCTTAAGTCAATCCTAAGGTCAAGTAGGGTGTAGTAAATGTACATATGACTGATGGGATTAGGAGTTGTTTGTGCCCTAAATACGTAAGACCATGTGGTGGGGAGGTAACTGTAGGGTTTTGTGGAGAAAACATGCACGACAGAAGCAACAAAATTCACACAACCCGATACAGGATCTCATTGACAAAAGTATATTCGAAAGGAGTGTTTGCGGGATATACCTTATCACAGAGCAAGTTCGGCGATGTCCCACTGCACAAAGGTGTGCAAAGATGCTGGCCTATACGGACGAAACTTCTCTCCAGTGTGCTGTCACAGGTTGATCCGGAAGCGCTCCTTTGGTGCCGTGATGTACCCCGCTCGTAGCGCGTACAGGTGGTCATCGACGTCCTCCGAACGCAGGCGTCAAGGTGTCTGCGTATCTACTGCGTCCACGCGGATGGATGGAACTCCACGTCATGCTTCCCAAGCTGGTGGGAAGGAGTCGTGTCTCTATAGCGGCGTGTTTCTCTCCTTTCTCTCCTAAGGATGATGACGGCTAGGGTTTACGTATGTGAGCATAAATGGAAAAGCCTCTCTCAATATCTTATATTGATATCGGCCGTCAACCACCTTTAAATAGGAGACGAAGGGAAGTAGGATTTCCTAAACCTATCGATAAATAGAAACACTGTGTTAATTAAAACACTCATGGATTAGAATATTCTGGACTTCATTAATTAACCAAATAATCACATTAATTATTTAATTAATATCTGACTCCATGCAATCGCTTGGGATGGCTCTATGGGCATATATATACCAACAGACTCCCACTTGCACTTAGATCCAGTCACTCTAATATTATTCTAATCGATCACATAAACATTTTAGTAATCAATGTGAATCAGAGCAATTCCAATCAAATCCACAATTATACTCCTATTCCAACATATCCTATGCGTGTGACCCGGTAGGCTCCAAATGACATTGGAAGTGATATCCATAATCATATAATGATTTCACAAGCAATGATTGGTATCTAGCAAGACTTCATTGCTACCCAAGTAATTGGAGAAGTTAGAGAACAACTTAACCTATCATTCATGATTGATGTTATAGTGATTGTATGGTTCCTTTGTCGTTGATATCCAGATTGAACTCGAGTCATGGAATTGTTATCCTCTTCAATGTTCAATATATGTTCCTTGAACTAGAGCAGACTGTCTGAGATATATGTAAGCTCAATATCACATATTGACTCACATCATCATGGCCATGCATTTCTCAGTCTCGCTTATCAAGTGGCCGAAATATGAAACTCCCGTAGGAAGGACAAATTCCATCTACATCACTCACAGTCATCCCCATGTGTCACAGTGCACCCAAGCACCATCTTTATGGCAATCCTTATTCAGGACCACGGTGGATGATGTCAAAGTACACCGAACAACATGTGATAAGTGTAGTGACTTCAGTTCTAAGAACCACAATCACCACCATCATTATGAGATGTGACTCTAACTACCAATCATGGTATCCATGTGTCACTCTCAAGGTGGGTCTATCCGATACACTGTTCTCTAACAAGTATCTATGTATTTGGTTTGATATTTCCATATCATGGATAATGAGATTCTTCCAATTTACCAACATACATTCTATTCTTATGTGTTATTGATGTCTATGGATATTTCCACAATAACAACCGATTAGGGACAAAACAAGAATACATACTCTTAGCATACATATGATCTCACTATTCAGGTCATCAACCCGAAGACATATGTCATTGAGTATATTATTCTATAGACATCTATAAGTTTTATGGCCATCTCACAATATAAAACACAAATATATAGATTGGAAATTTGCCTTTATTGATATGATCAATGTAGTATTACAAATCGTTTACATAGTATCCCATTACAATCATCAAATGATAGTATCTATGGGCATACATACCAACAGATTACCACTTACACTTATACCCAATCACTCATGAATCTCAATCCAAGTGATCGAACATGTCCGTCATGTTTCTGCTGTGAAAGTGCTTTTGTGAGCAGGTCAACCACATTGCTTTATGTAGGTACTCTGCAAATCTTCACATCTCCTCATTGTATGATCTCTCATATGAGATGGAACCGCCGTAGAATATGTTTGGAACGTTGGTGCAATATTGGTTCTTTAGCCTGTGTAATTGCTCTGTTGTTGTCCCAAAACAACTCAATTGCATCACCAGTGCTTGGAACCACTCCAAGTTCAGAAATGAACTTCTTGATCCACACAGCTTCCTTTGCAGCATTAGATGAGGCAATATATTCAGCCTCTGTTGTAGAATCCACAACCATCTCTTGCTTGGAACTCTTCCAGCTCACAACTCCGTTGTTCAGGAAAAACACAAATCCAGATTGCGATCTATAGTCATCTTTGTTAGTTTGGAAGCTAGCATCGGTGTAACCCTTTACCACGAGCTCTTCCTCACCACTGTATACCAAGAATTGATCCTTAGTTCTTCTCAAGTACTTTAGGATGTTCTTTACGACTGTCCAGTGACATTCACCTGGTTCTGACTGATACTGGCTCGTCATGCTCAAAACATACAACACATCAGGACGAGTACATAACATTACGTACATGATAGATCCAATTGCTGATGCATATGGAATCTTACTCATGCGTTCCCGTTCATCACATGAACTAGGACATTGGGATTTAGATATCATAACCCTATGGGACATGGGCAAGTTACCTCTCTTAGAACCTTCCATGCTAAACCTCTTTAGCACCTTGTCAATGTATGTGCTCTGGCTTAGGCCTAGAAGCCTTCTAGATCTATCTCTATAGATCTTGATCCCTAGTATATAGGATGATTCACCTAAATCCTTCATAGAGAAGGTCTTCCCTAGCCAACCTTTTACTGTCTGAAGAGTAGGGATGTCATTTCCCATCAATAGTATGTCATCCACATACAATATGAGAAATACGACTGTGCTCCCACTAATCTTTTTGTAAACACAAGGTTCATCTTCATTTTGATTAAAGCCAAACTTTTTGACTACTTCATCAAAATGTAGATTCCAGCTCCGAGATGCTTGCTTCAATCCATAGATTGACCTTTGTAGCTTACTGACTTTATTGGCTTCCTTTGGATCGATAAAACCCTCAGGTTGTATCATGTACACATCCGCGAGTAAATTCCCATTAAGGAATGCTATTTTAACATCCATCTGCCAAATCTCATAGTCATGACAAGCTGCAATGGCAAGCATGATCCTGATGGATTTAACCATGGAAAATGGTGAGAAGGTCTCGTTATAATCAACACCTTGAATTTGATAGAATCCTTTCACAACCAATCTACCTTTATAGGTTTGAACATTTCCATCCCTGTCAATATTCTTCTTGAAGACCCACTTGCACCCTATGGGTTTTACCCCTTCGGGTGGATCCACCAAGGTCCATACCTTGTTGGTGTACATGGATTGCATCTCAGTTCTCATGGCTTCGAGCCATTTCTCAGATTCTGGTCCCTTAGTAGCTTCTAGATAGGAAGTTGGCTCATATGCTATGCCCAATTCGTCACTATCTTGAGTCATGAGAAATCCAAATCTCTCAGGCTCAAGTCGTGTCCTACTAGACCTACGAGGTTCCTGTGTTACATTTGGAACTTAAAATTCCACAACAATTTGTGAGTCTTCATGTTCCTTATGTACCTCCTCAGGTTCTCTGCTTTCTTGTTGGTCTCAAACTTCTTCGAGCTCTACATTCCTCCCACTAATTCCTTTGGAAATAAATTCCTTTTCAAGAAATACAGTAGTCCTAGCAACAAACACTTTGTTGTCAGTTGGTGTGTAGAAGTAGTATCCCCTAGTTTCCTTGGGGTATCCAACAAAATAGCATTTTTTAGATTTGGGTCCAAGCTTTTCAGGAAATTGTTTCCTAACATAAGCTTCACATCCCCAAATCTTTAACATAGACAAATTGGGCTGATTCCCATTCCATATCTCATATGGTGTCTTGTGAACTGATTTGGAAGGTACACAGTTAAGTGTAAATGCTGCAGTTTTAAGAGCATATCCCCAAAATGATATTGGAAGTTCGGTTAAACTCATCATTGATCGTACCATGTCTAATAATGTACGATTACTTCTTTCTGACACACCATTATGTTGTGGTGTACCAGGTGGAGTCCATTGTGATACAATACCACAGTCTCTCAGAAGGTCCTCAAACTCTTGGCTTAAGTATTTGCCACCTCGATCTGAACGGAGTGCTTTAATACTCCTACCAAGTTGCTTCTCTACTTCATTCATGAAAGTCTTGAACATTTCAAGAGTTTCTGACTTGTGTTTCATAAGATATACATAGCCATACCTACTGAGGTCATCAGTGAAGGTAATGAAGTATTGATAGCCTCCTCTCACATTTGATCTAAAAGGTCCACATACATCAGTATGTATGAGCCCTAGCAAATCATTGGCTCTCTCACTGTGTCCAGTGAAAGGAGTCTTGGTCATCTTCCCTAATAAACATGCCTCACATGTCTCTAATGATTCAAAATCAAAAGAGTCTAGATAACCATCCTTATGGAGTCTAGATATGCGCTTCTCATTTATGTGCCCAAGACGACAATGCCATAAGAATGTTTTGTTTGAGTTGTCAAGTTTTAACCTTTTAGTATTTATGTTGTATATGCTAGTCTCAAGTTCTAACAAGTAGATACCATAAGACATAGGGGCATTTCTATAAAAGATCTCATCTTTAGAAATAGAAATAATTCCATTCTTAATGTGAAATTCAAATCCACTCTTGTCCATATAAGATACATAAATAATATTTCTATTAATGGAAAGTACATAATAGAAATTCTCTTATTATATTACAAGGCCCGTAGGTAAAGATAAACTAATAACTCCAACTACGGTGGCAGCAACTCTTGCTCCATTAGCGACCCGCAACTCGACTTGGCCCTTTCGTAAAGGCTTACTTCTTATCAGATCCTGCATATTAGAACGTATGTGAGATCCACATCCGGTATCCAGTAACCATGATAAAGAAGTATTTAAGTTTATCTCAATAACATATATACCTAAAGTGGAGATCTCTATCCCCTGCTTCTTCTTCCTCAGTTCCTCCAGGTAGAGAGGACAGTTTCTTTTCCAATGTCCAGCCTGGCGACATTGGTGACAACTGCCTTCTTTGAAGATCCCACCTTTAGCTTTGAGCACGGATGACTTTGGCTTCTACCCAGCCTTAGAACCTTTCTTTTCCTTGCCTTTGCATTTTTACTTTCCCTTTGTCTTGCTGATCATCATCACAGACTTGGGCTTGTCTTTCTTCATCTGTGCTTCAACTGTCCTCAACATGCCCAACAATTCTGACAACGGCTTGTCAAGATTGTTCATGTTGTAGTTCATGACAAAATGATTATATGATTTAGGCAACGATTGTAGAATCACATCAGTGGCCAACTCTTGACCTAGGGGAAATCCTAGCTTGGATAGGCTTTCCACGTACCCAATCAAGGTGAGTATATGGGTGCCAACTGAGTCTCCCTCTTTCATCTTGCTCCTGAATAAAGCCTTAGAGACATCATATCTCTCCTGTCTTGCTTGATGTTGATACATGTTCTTGAGATGTGTAACCATCTCCATGACATTCATGTTCTCATGCTACTCTTGCAACTCAAAGTTCATTGAGCACAACATCATGTACTTGACATCCGCGACATCATCAAGGTGCTTCTTGTAAGCATCCTTTTCAACCTTGGGCGCATTTGCGGCATGTTCCGCTGGCTCTGGTGTTTCAAGGACATAGAGCTTACGCTCATGTGTGAGAACAATTCTCAGCATCCTAAACCAGTTTTGAAAGTTGGTTTTGGTAAGTTTGTCCTTCTCAAGGACTGATCGCAATGAGAAAGTGTGAGTGTTGTTTGCCATTTGATTGCTACAAAAGAAAAATTTGCATTTAGTCCAAAACATTTTGACTTGTAAAGATTTGATAAACGAGTTTAATTAGGCCTTTAATTAATTATGCTCCCACTATTTTATTCAAATTGATAGCCCTCACTATCAACTCAGAAGATTGCAACACACAACCTTCTAGTGAGCCAAGATCCAAAATAATTGGATCAATGCCCAGCCAACGCCGGCGTCAAAGTCCAAATACTAAGGTAGGCAAATTTTGCCAATTGCATCATATGCAACTCTTGGATAGATGATCATGCAAAACTCCTTTCCATGATGCATCTATGTGCCTCTAGGTACTTGATCCTATCAAGGTTCCCTAGTTAAGTCCAACCCATAAGCCAACACGATGAGTGTGCACCCTACAGAGGCAGACCCACACACCCACCATCACACTTCCACGAGATAGACAGTGTACCACGCGGAGGCATGCCCACACATAGTCGATCAAGATTTTCATGTGTATTACTTTATGGAAGGTAACTAAAACTTAATATTATTAATTGAGGGGTTTTGTTAATACATATACATATCCAAACACCACATACTTATAGTACGTATCATATACTACTATATTCACAACCACAAATGATAGACATGCAATCACGAACACAAATACATCAGTTATGGCCATACTATTGTAATCCTTTAGAGAAACAAAGGATTAAAGTCCACCTATGGTCTTATGCATCTCATGCAACACCTGTGAATCAACCTGTAAGCATGTAATGATCAATATTACAATGAACAACTTCATGGATGCTTTGGGAGGTTGGAACTTCAAGTTTCTTCTTGGAATTGGATCTTCTTGTTGCTTCTCCATGGACGCTCATTGGAGTTGGATCTTCAGGTTGCTTCTTAGAATTATATCTTCATGGTGCTTCTCCATGGACACTCCTTGGAGTTGGATCTTCAAGTGGCCTCCTTACATCAAGTTTACAAAGACTAAAACTAATCCTATCTCTATTACATCATATGAGCAAAAATAAAGGGAAAGAATCAATTACATTTTGAAATAAGAGATGAGGCTCGACATGCAAGCTGAATACTTTATACAAAGGATCCATATGCAACCATTATACATCCATAGTATTCACAAACAAACATATCCACAAGATAGACATCCACATTCATTCACAACATTCACAAGAGGGGATACTAGGCCATAACCGTGCATGCACTCACCACATAAAACAAATTTTAATGGCAACATGTATGATATCATAGGTATATCTACATATACGTATATACATACTAAAAATGCAGTCCTTTTAATGCAGGACATTCCCCATTAAATAAATTTTTGACTCCCACGTAGAATATACGGGGTACACAGGGGTAGCGCCTAAGGTCTACGGAATTTTACTTTCGTGCACTTAGGAAAATCAATATTTTCCATAGTCGACCCCGTCCTAAATGTCAAAAATAGAAGCCCACGGTGTATGTGGAATTAGGTTTAGATTTACACATTAACAATTTTAATTTGCATCGTCTGCATCATTGAAAACAATATACAACGATTCGATCATATCGAAACGAATCCAAATACGCCATAGATCGACGTTGCTCTAATACCACTGTAGGGTTTTGTGGAGAAAACATGCGCGGCGGAAGCAACAAAATCCACGCAACCCGATACAGGATATCATCGACAACAGCGTATTCGGAAGGAGTGTTTGTGGGATATACCTTATCGCGGAGCAAGTCTGGCGATGTCCCATAACACAAAGGTGTGCAATGACACTGGCCTACAAGGATAGAACTTCTCTCCCGTTCACTGTCGCAGGTTGATCTGGCGGCGCTCCTTTGGTGCGGTGATGTACGCCGCTCGTAGCGCGTACAGGTGGTCGTCGACGTCCTCCGAACGCAGGCATCAAGGCATTTACGTCTCTACTTCATCCACACGGATGGACGGAACTCCACGTCGCGCTTCCCAAGCCAGCGGGAAGGAGTCGTGTCTCTGCAGCAGCGTGCTAGCAGCACATTTGTCTCCTTTCTCTCCTAAGGACGATGACGGCTAGGGTTTACGTATGTGAGTATAAACAGAAATGCCTCTTTCAATATCTTATATTGATATCTACCATCAACCTCCTTTAAATAGGAGACGAAGGGAAGTAGGGTTTCCTAAACCCATCGGTAAACAGAAACAATGCGTTAATTAAAACGCTCGTGGATTAAGTAGAATATTCTGGAATTCATTAATTAACCAAATAATCACATTAATTGCTTAGTTAATATCTGACTCCATGCAATCGCTTGGGATGTCTCTATGGGCACATATATACCAACAATAATAACTAGGTTTGTCCAAGGTCCATGACTCAATAGATTAGTACCTTCATGAAAATCATTTGGCCTAATGGGTGAATGTGAGAGGCACTCCCTAGATGGATAAGGATGAGATCACTCCAAAAAGTACATGTACCCCTAGAGACTTGAAGGAAGTGGCCAAGACTCATAATACATGGGGTTTAAATATAAAAGAGACAAGAAGTCATCTAATAATGAGAAGAGATGTGTACAAAATCAAAGTGAAAAAGGCATTTGACTTCATGAAATATAAAAATAAGGTGAATTGAAAAGTATGTATGGTTTAACTCATGTCGATAATGATTCAACCTAAATGTGAAATTCTACAATGACACATGTACACCATATTTGCTCTTGGAATGAGATGAACTTTGTATTTGGGCAACAATCAAGTTCTTATATTCATCTCATTATGAGGGAGAGAGATTGGGTAGACACATCTTATGCTTAAAATTGACATATGAGAATGAATACCTTGAGTTGAATTTAATGACATGACCTATGTGAAAATAATAAATGAACAATAGGTTGAAAACCAACGTGAGAGGTATTCACTAAGTGAAACTAAAATCACAAAAATGAAGATGTAATCAATAAGAGATGATATCATGTAAATACTAAGGATGCGAATATACCCTGAAATGGATTTAAGTGACAAACCTAGTAATAATGTGAGGAATTTGCATATAAATAAAAGTTGTCAAAGATATGCAGTAGGATTGCTAACCCTATATTTAAGACTAAGATGAGTTATCATTCACCTTAAGCTGGTTAAGTTTAAATTTGGTGACAAACTTACTTTTAAGGAGGGGTGAATGATATATCCTCAAATTTGGTAAAACTGAATGATATAAATATAAATCATGCTTTGATAAATAATTTTCCCAATCGTATTATTGGTGAAATAATAACATTGATCAACTTTGTGGAAGTGGTGCTTGTGGCACAAGCTAAATAGAAGAAATTCATACATGAATAAATAATAATGACTTTTGTTATGATAAATGAAATAATTTCCAAGTTTCTAAAGGAAAATAAAATACAAGGTACTTAGGATAATTAAGGAAATAACTATCTTGATGAGAATGGCAACATGATATTTAAGACATACAATGTCAATATTTTGAAAATAATAACAAAAGGAAAAGAATTCTAGAAATTTACAGAATAAAGATATCCTAGGAGATAATGACAGTTGTTTTAATAAAATGTTAATGCATCAAGTCCCAACAATATTAGAAATATATTGGGATAATTTTAATGGCATCTGACAATTGTTTCAAGGAATGTTTTGGAAAGATAGAGAGAGAACAAATAACTAAATTAGACAAAACTGCAATGTATTTATCTATTTTATTTAATGGGTTTTGTGTGTCAATCAAGTAAAGTTGGCAATATAAGTAAAGAAACACTTGAAGGAAATGTATGGACGTGTGTGTCCCTATTTTAGGAATCCATTGAATGCTTTTATCCATAATACATATTTTCCCATAAGTATTAGCCAATCATGAGAGAGAAAGAGATTTGTAGAAGGAGAATTAATAAGGTATGTTTTGGCTAAAGCCATATACTCATGTATATGGAAAAGGAATGAGAGAATTGGAAAGTGATTAAGAGAGGAGAAGGAAAGAAACCTCAAAGAGTCAGGACCAAGGAAGGATCCCGTAAGCCGATATATATATATATATATATATATATATATATATATATATATATATATATATATATATATATATACATACATACATACATACATACATATACATACATACATATACATACATACATACATACATACATACATACATACATATACATACATACATACATACATATATATATATAGTCAGGCAAGAATACACTCAAGTAGTTTTACATGATGCAATATTTTTTTCAAAAATATAATCCATTGATCTTCTTAAACAACTTGTCTATAGCTCATACACAAAATTTGAGCACATTTGGACATTTATAGGCCATGTTATAAAGACCGCAAAAATTATGCATTTCAATTTAGTTTCACGCGTCGATTTTGTTGCCCTTGGATGAGTGACTTACACTCATCCAAATGGACTCAAAATTTATATGTAGCCTAGTTATAGTATGACGGTGAAGATCAATGGTTTACATTTTGCAAAAAATAGTCTTGATATGCAAACACACTTGAGTGTATTCATGTGATCTGTACACTCGAGTGTATTCTAGCCTGACTCTCTCTCTCTCTCTCTTTCTATATATATATATATATATATATATATATATATATATATATATATATATATATATATATATATATATATATATATATATATGGGTCCTAGCTGTAGTTACTCTCCTCCTAGTAGAATCCCCTTCTTAGTCCATTGTCTCCCCATTCTTCTCGCTTTCTTCTTCATCACCTTTATCCTCCTTAGTTTAAGGTTCCACCCTAAAGCTGTGTCGCGGATCACATGGACTCTCACCTCCACCTAGAACTCAACCGCTATCCTCTTGACATCCCATGAAGAGATGCTACCCTTCTTGTGTAGAATGGATGAGGACGAGTCAAGGGGAAGTTACTCGTCAGGTTAGGTTTTGCCCTTCGTCAACATTCAAGAGGGACACAACAAAAACCAAAGGTCCTTGATGGAAGAAAATGACTCCTTGGGTAGATACGAGAGTTTGTGGGAGAGCCTGATGATCTCCCAATAACCAACAAAGCATCAAGTACAGTTTCTAACTTTCAAATTCTATCCACATTACCAGCATATAATATCTTCAGTTCTCTCTCCGTCCAACACCGACCCACCCTATGATTCCTCCATGCCCGACGACTTCCATCAAATCTACAACAGCTTCCTCTGATGCCCTAGGGTCGGAGTTGTGAGCTTGTCGTAGCCATATGCCCACGTAGTGGCCACCAGGCACCCACAAGGTGTGTTCTCATGAGGTTAGTGATGGTTATATTGAAATGACCAAGGTACTCCGACCAATGTACGTGAGCACAAGGGAAAAAGGGTCATTTCCCTCTATCTTAAAGGGGTGCTTGAATTAATTATTAGTTGCTGATGTGTCACTTCTTTATTATCCAATATATGATGATCTTAAATAAATCATAACTAAATATTAGTAGTATGGGACCATGACAAGTTATATATGTATTTTAATAAAAAATGAGAGAAATCTAAATAAAAGAGTTTTAGAGTCTAATTATGCTTTTAATTCCAAAGGTAGGACAATATGCGTTAAAATGGTGATTAATGCATTTAAACCCTAAATTTGTGGGATATGATGTTTGAATATGCTAAAAATGAATCTTTGACATAATAGCTAAAATTGTTGAACAAGATGAGAAATCAAGATAATAATGATGATAAAGATAAGTAATTAGGGTTCAATATCATATTTACTATGTCATTGAGGTTCATGATTGAATCTAGTGTTTGTAATTTATTAACATGGTAGATTCAATAATGATGGCTACACTTGCTATGAATTACAGTTCTGAGTCTTCAAATCAATGAACATGGGAACTGGAGTATCAAACAAAACCCTAACGATAACTTGATGTCAAGAAAGCCTAAAACCTAGAATAGGCCTGAGTAAGGTTTAATGTGATTAATATAATGGTGACACTTTAGGATTCATATATATGCAGATTGCTTGATTTTCCTGCTTGATTGGATAATATGCTTGTAGTGTATTCAACAAGATAATATGCATGGTCACCATCAAGGTATGTGGTTATGCCTAAGAATAGCTACATTAGTTTGTCAGCATTTTAGGAGTGTTTCTCAAAGACTGAATAATTAAAATGATGGTTTTTTAAGTTCTATTCAATCATAATACCTATATGAGTATCACTCAAAGAAAGATCATATGAAGAAGAATCTAGTTTATATTTGCAAATAATTGTTAGAATATATGTTTTTATATACTTGCACATTTTGGATGCACCCCACGTACCAATATGGATATATATCAATCGTTTATTTGTTTCACACCATTTTAGGTATAAATGATATACATGATAAAGGACATGAAGATAAAGATGTAAATTACATGAAGGTACTAAAGTTATTAAAAGGAGTATTAGCTAGTTATTTCTTATCAAATGTACAGTTCTGAGGATAGAAAGTTCATCTAAGCATCTTGTATATAGTTTTAAAATGAATGAAACTATCTACTATTTTAATTTTATTGATTAAAGTCTGGATCCTTGGGCAACAAAATATATAGGTAATGGCTCTCATCTTTTTGGCCTTCCTTAATTGGGGGTTGCTAAAAAGTGAGGTCGTTACAAGTATGGTGGATGAGGATTGTATTTATTAGGATTGCACGTCATCTTTAGATGTGAGTGCACTCATATCATTTTATAATGACACAGCCAAGGACAATAATAAAAAACATGAAGGGGAGTTAATTTTTCCTTTTTATGGATGCCAGGAATATGGGGACGCACCTAAAGTTAAAGAACTTCTCATATCAACATGTGGCATGAAAAAGTGTCAGAAGTAAGACGAGTCAAAATGAAACATAAAAAATATAAATAGAACCGAGGAGGATGACATGCTCAAATGAACTAATAAAAGCAAACAAGAATAACTTTATCAATCCATATGAAATGATGGGAAGGAAAATGAAATTCATTGATATTCTTTAAAAAAAAAACCAATGCATATGGGAAAGAAGGATAAAATGATATTTATTTCAAGAAATTAGGTGGAAGAGGCGCATAAATTCCATTGTTAACCAATAACACAATTTTGAAATAAGTTATAGTAATTCTAAAAATTACCACATTTAAACTATGCGACACCCCAAAATTCTAACCAAGTATATTGACATGTTTCATTTAAATTGAAGTCATAATCATGTGTTCATGAACATTTTTGGTTTGAAGTTTCAAGTATTGACTACAAATTGAGTCATTTGAGTGTTATCTATGCGATATGAGGTGAAATGAAATTTAATCATCTATATAAAATAAAATTATATTAATTTTCCTAAACAATTATTCATGATACCATACTATGGCCCAAGTTTGGTTAAAATTATTAACTTTAATGAAAATTTATGACCGTAAGGGACTTCAACGCAACATTTTTTTTGATTTACGAGGGAACCACTCTTGCACGAGCGCCACTTTTGTGACCCCCGTAGATAGTGTAAACCCTCAGAACTAGCCGTATATTTTCAGGGGGTACCGCGGCGCGCTCAGTAACGTAGGGCCTTAAATGCCTTCAACGCATCATTTTAATACAACATGTTTAATATTATTAAAAAATGAAGAATGAGATGTTTTAGGATTATTATAAAATGATGGGGAAGTGCCCTAATTTTAACGGGGTTGGAGTTATTTTGTAATAAAACTAAGCAAGATACGATAATGAGTATAATAGGAGATAATTTTGACTATTGAAGATAATTTAATAATGCTTATTTTGATAATATATCAATATATGCAATTTGGACACATTTAAATTTTAGATATTTGGATTTGATTTTTGATAGGTTATGCTTTATGTTATTTTTATTCCAAATATATCAAATTTTTGTTCCTGATTTTGAGGATTTTTGGTTTTTTAATTGAGGACACATATCAACCCATTTTTTGAAGCATAAAAATTATGTAGCCATTCTTGGTGTTTAGCAACGTCAACACTGAGGTAGTTCTCATAGACAACTAAAAAATGTCATGATTTCTCATCCTAAACAAAAAACATACCCGTCCTAGTTAGCCTGGTCAAAGGTGAATCTACCACAATGAATTCTTGACTAATCTCATGTAGTAACAAGATAAATGTAGGAAGATTTAAGCCTCTGTCAGTTCCTAGGTTAATCCTACTCTAATACTACTCTCCTTCTTGGGATCTACACAAACACCCTTTCTCGAAACAACATGACCAAGAAAAGACACATCGGTCAACCAACACTTGCACTTGCTAACCTTAGCATATATATTATGCTGCCGTAACAACTCCAATGCTTGATGAAGATGTTGTTAATGCTGCTAACTATCCCTAAAATATATCAAGATTTCATCTTTGAACACCACGATAAACTAGTCAATATATGGTCTAAAGCTCTGTTTATCAAGTCCATAAATGTTATCAGTGCATGTTGTGCCAACCACGAACTCATAATGACCTTACCTAGTCCTAAAAGAAGTGTTAGGTATGTTATCCTCCCTCATCCTGAGATGGTGGTACCATGACCTCATATCTATCTTGGAAAGCACTATAGCTTCTCTAAAACTGATCAAACAAGTCCTCTTTCCTTGACAATGGATACTTGTTTTTCGATCTGACCTTGTTCAACTGTCTATAGTCTATGTAAAACCTCATGGAGTCGTGCTTCTTCTTCAAAAACAATAGTGGAGAACCCCAAGGGGGGCATGCTCAACCGTGTGAAACCTTTCTCTAATAAATCTTGGTATTGCTTCTTCAACTCCTTCACCTCAATGGGAGGCATCCTTTAAGGTGAATGTGCTATGGGCTACATGCTGGGAACTACATTGATCTCAAAATCAATTTGCCTCAAGGGGTGGAACACATGGAAACTCATCAGGGAAAACATCCTAGAACTCACGCACCACATGTACATCATGAATACTAGGACTTATCACCTACAAGTGGAAACTCATTAGGGAAAGCATCCTAGAACTCACGCACCACATGTACATCATGAATACTAGGACTTATCACCTTGGTAACTACCACATGTACTAGGAAAGCTTTAGATCCTTGTCTCATCAACTTCTCTAGTATCACAACTGACACTAGGAATGTTGGAAGTATCCTCCTATCCCCTTGAAAAGTCCAAGAGATATACTCATCACAAATCTTTACAACTTTGAAACCACAATCCAAAACAACATTGTACCTCTCCAAGGTATCCATTCCTATGATCACATCAAAACCATGCATATCCAGTGGCATAAGATCCACTTAGATGATGCTTCATGAGAAAGAAATAATGTAGGATGAACACACCTCTCACAATAAAGAGGAACCATATAAATGGGTTCCTAACAAGAGGTTATTGGTTATATAAAAATTAGCAAATTAAAACTATTTAGCAATTCTCTGGTGATATGAATGTGTCACACCCATGTCGACTAGAACACATACATATGTAGATGTTTGTAAGTCAGAAAGAAAAAGTTCCATCTAACTGTCTGACTCCTGGGTTGACCACTCCTTCTAGTTGACTCGTTGCATAGAATCTAGTCATTGCTTATTTTTGTCCTCGACCTCTACCCATTGCTTCTGAAGACCCTACTTGCGATGATCAACCCTGCCCTCTTCCACCACCACTACTAACTATTGGCATTGTTATCCCTACTGGCTCTACCTGGGCTACTGAAAAGAAAAGCAAATCATGCAAACAAAAAAATAAATGACATGAAAAGTAATTAATTCTCTTTCATTGCTACAAACAACAATAGTAAAAATGTGTTGATTGCCCAAAGGCAAGCAAGCTTTAAATATTTAATTGTCTTAACTCGCCAATCACCGCAAGTATACAAAACCAATTGTAGTCAAGGTCGAACCACATCGATCTAGGCTAGCTAGGTGTAAAAGTGTTAACTTTATACAATCTAGGTCGATTACAAAAGAGAGATTGGTTCTATATCAAACTAAATTGTGAAATTTAAATAAAGAAAATAAAAACACTAATCAATTAGAGAATGGTTATAATCTGATCAAGAGAATCTTGGATATGGGATTTTACTTTCACATCATAACCCAATAAAGAATCACAAATTCAATTTATACTAGCCAATCTTCATATAGGTAGGCAGCCATCTAAATGCAACTCCCGGTGGTATAAGATATCCTAATTCTATATAGCATTGCCATGAATATATGTGGTTTTGAACTACAACCTAGAATCCTCCACATAGTCCTATCCGTTCCCATGGTCAAGGATATATCATGAAAATTGCTATTCCCTACCCCTTAATATCTTTACCCCAAAAATAATAAGAAGCATAAAGTATGTAAACATGGTGGCAAGCCATGCATAAAAGAAAAACACATAGCTCATTTGGAAATAGAAAATTAAATATCGAATATGAAATTTGAGTTTGCATGAGTCATGACATGGGAGCTACTCTCCCATTCCCAAAAAGGTGTTCTACTCACTCATGATGAGAAAATACATGCATATACAATGAATCATTGAATAGAACATGAGTAGAGAGAGAGGAATAACATATAAATCCATCATAATGGAGAACAGATGGAAATGTCTAGCCAAAGGATAAGGATTTGTCTTCGAAACCACTCCTTGCTTCAACAACTTCCTCTCCAAATCTTCAAAATGGAATGGAGAATAGAAATGGAGTTGAGATTGGGTTCTCTCCCAAAAAACCCTAGCTTTCTCTCTAAAATCACCCCTCCTCAACTCCTTCGTGGTCTCTATCTCAAAATGCTCCAAATAATACATGATCCACTTCCCAAGGGGTGTGGTTCATTGTATAAATGATAGAGCATTTGTTTCTAATTTATGTACAGAAAAAACAATTCACACGACATGTGAGTAAGTCAACACGACGTGCGAGATTTAGTTTCCTCTTCAGTCGGCCTATGATCATAAACAACATGCCTATGGAGAAGACACATGGCATAAAGAAGACTTCTTGGAAATTTCTAATCTGTCTGAGCCATGACGTATATCTGAGCCACACGTCATAGCTTGGCTCGATTGAGGAGTTTGATGGTCTGAGAGTCACACAACATGTGGAGTGGTCCACACGCTGTGTGGCTTGGTGTCTATTGAATAATGAACAAAAATTCGAGAAACTTTAGAAATGCCAAATATATTCAATTTTGGGAATTTTTCCTTCAATATGAGTGAAATATGGGGTACACGCAATTCAAACCATGTCACGGGTAAGATAAAAAAGAAACAAACATTCTAGCATGAATGAGAGTTGAATTATAATTAAAATGTGTGAAATGTGCAACAAAAAATGGTTTTAAAATGTTATATGATTTGTTCACATCATCTACTATGTAAATTCTTAGTTCTTCATGGGTCAAGACCACTTCACATACCGAAGTGGCCACACCTGGAGCATGTCCTTGTCTCATACTGCATCCTAGGTAGCCTTGTCACAAATATAGAACCTAAATTGTTCGCCCCAGACTGTTGAAAACTACAATCCTCCCCTTGCTAGGAGACCACTGTTTGTATCCTTGGGCTAAAAAAATACTAATATCTGATGTGGCTGATATTGCAACATTAAACCTTTGCTTCTTGTAACTGGCAAACAACCTTAACATGTATACTATACGACTGGATTATATATATTTTTTATGAGTGGAGGTGTACCATTCAAACTACTACTTGATCACTACAAAGTCACAAACTACTTCATATAAGATCTAGGATGACCAGAATCATTAAGATATATTCCCTTAGGTCAGTACGAGTGACGAACTATGGTGACACTACAACCTAATCAACCAGATGGGGTACATTGGCCGTCATACTAAAAACCTAGTATCTCCTAGGTACATAGGCCACAATACCAAAAATGATGATATAAAACCTCACATTGAGTTATAAATGCAACCTCTCTCTCACATATAAACCAAAAAACATCCACAACTAGTCTCAAACACCTTGAAGTCAGGATGACATAAAAAAACCCTCCATGCACCCACATATACTCTTGAAATTGCTACAAGGCTTACTTGTTTCACTATCATCAAGTTCTTACACTGAGATAGATCTATTGTAACATCCCTGACCTGGGTTATGCTTAACCCTAGATGATTTACTTAATAAAGTTGATTATAATCTTGCTATTATCTTTTGAAAAGTAATTGAGGCTCAAGAGGAACTTATATTTCAATTTTAGTCCTTTTTGAATAATGTTGAAACATTATTTTGCTTATATTGGACTAAAGTGCAAATTACCCAAGTTGAGGGGTTAAATTGCAAATTGAGCATGATAAGATGTTCCTCATGTGTTGCAGCATCATGAGAATGAATATGATGCAGAGGTATGGCTTGTGGTAGCCTGAGTACCAATAAAGAGCTGATAAAGCAATGGTTGCACATTAAAACCTAGTTTTGGTGTAATAAGCAATTTACCCAAAACCTAGGGTTCAATATGCAAATTACCACTTCAATAAGGTCCCTAATATTTCTTGACATCATGTATAGCAAAGAAAATGAGAGGGGAACCTTATTTGAATTAAGTTGGAGGAGAGAGAATCTTGATATTAAAATAATCAAGATTTAAGCCTAAGTGAAACCCTAATTCAATTTAGTGCAAAAATAAATATATTAATTATAGTTCCCTTCAACCAAAATTATGTTGGTTGAAATACAAGTATGTGGACGTCCTTGTGCCTTGCAAAGTAAATGAAAATATCTTAAGGAGGTGAAGAACCCACTCACCTTATTATAAGAAAAAGAATATCCACTCACTTATGGATATTATTATAAAATGAATTAAGGTGCTTAATTTCTTTTCCTTTAATTCTTGGATAATGAAGAAGTTTTTCAAGGAAAAGAAGATGGCTTCGTGGCCAAGGAGTTGAGGGGGAAGAGGCGGTACTATTTTTGGGATTAAATGAATTTTTATAAGGCATTTTCTCTCTCCTTGAATTTCTTATAAAAGTACCCTTTACAAGGCAAACCAAGGGCTTTTTCGTTTCCATTTCTTTTCCCTTGCTTGGAAAACGACCAAGGATCTTCTGAGGATCAGGAGGACGACCCCCAACCTGTTGATAAGATTCTTGACCTCCTTTCACCTTGAATCCATGGTAAAAATCGAAAATCAATGCATGAATTCTTCATAACTCGATCCCCTCTTCAATTCTAACCAATTTTTTTCACTCAAATCTTGAGGACGACCCTTGGAATAGTGAAAGGAGTTGCATCCACCATTGTTGACGTGAGATTGAAGCTTTGTAGCTCAATTGGAGGTGGGTTTTAAACTTGAACCCTTGAAATTGTTATTGCATTCAATTCCTTATCAATTGTTGATGCTTTCTCCATTTCTGAAATTTAATTTGGTTGATTGATGCAACCACCATGGAAATCACATAAACTTCGTGGGTTTGGATCTTTATGATGATGACATCATCATAAGAACACACCTTAAAAATATCAAGAGCAATCGGTTTTGATAACCTTTGGTTTCAAACGGTTTCACCAAAGCGTTTGAGACCAAACGGTTTGCAAACCATTTGGTGCTCTGGGTCCAAGACCATTTGGTCTTGTTGACCATTTGCATGGGTTGACCATTTTAGGTCTGAACCCTAGTATGTGTTGGATGATGATCCAATGGCTCCAATTGATTAGTTCAACATTTGGACAATCCTTCAAATAGAAACCCTAATCGACTAAGTGCTGATTTTGCAATTAATTGAGTTGAGGTTTTGGGTTGATTGACCCAAACGGTTTCAAAACCGCTTGGGAATCTCCCAAATGGTATCAAGACCGTTTGGAGGTCAACTAAGACCGTTTGAAGTTCTAAGGTTGAGCATGGTTAGGTAATTGAAGACCTAATGGTTCCAAATTGGAATGCAATCAATTGGTGATTTGATAATCAATCCAATGATCCAAACCCTAACTGGATGTCATGGATTTTGATGATAAAATGGGAAAACGGTCTCAAGACCATTTGGATATCACCCAAATGGTCTCAAGACCGTTTGGAGGTTATTCAAGACCGTTTGATGTCAGGTCATATCATGTAATGATAATGGGTCACTGATTTGAATCAAATTGATTCCACAATGTTAACCATTGATGGATTCTCGATTTCAAAACCCTAAGTGATGGTTTCTTGATTATCAACCCTAGTCCAATTGGGTTAAAAACCCTAATTTAAGGTCTAATTGAATGGTGATTCAGTGGTTCAAT
Organism: Alisma plantago-aquatica; assembly: GCA_963693085.1. Taxonomy (NCBI): domain Eukaryota; kingdom Viridiplantae; phylum Streptophyta; class Magnoliopsida; order Alismatales; family Alismataceae; genus Alisma; species Alisma plantago-aquatica. The sequence continues at coordinate 797,869,503 of OY856413.1, read as the reverse complement.
TGATGAATACTTTAGTGGTCCAATTGATAATTGGTTCATGGATTGAAACCTTGAATTGACTAAGTGTTGAAGACCCTTTTTGGTCCATTCGATTTTGAGAGGGTTTGGACCAAACGGTCTTAAGACCGTTTGAGTCCAAATGGTCTCAAGACCATTTGGGACCAAATGGTCTCAAGACCGTTTGAGACCAAATGGTCTCAAACCGTTTGGAGACTCAATCTCATTCGGTTTCAACACCTACTTTGTCAAACGGTTTCAAGAGCCAACTTTGCTAAATGGTTTCAAACTGTTTGAACTTACTTGGTCAAGACCGTTTGAGGTCTAAGTGACCAAGACCATTTGATGTATAAGTGACTAAGACCTTTTGAGGATCAAATTGGTTAAACCTTTTGGATACCTAATATGATAAAAGGTCAATTAGATACTTGATTATTAATGATGTGGACCAATGATGATTATGAAGGTTAAACCTAACTATGTGTACTTAATTAAAGGGATGACCTAAATCAATCTTGGAGTAATTAACATCCGTGAGAGGATGAGAGAGAGAGGATGGGAGAGATGATTGCTTACATCATAAGCCCTAACTCTCTCATCAAGAATAAACATGTAATTAGGAATTCATTCATAATAATTAGATTATGAAATCCTCATTGAAAAGATTGATGTACCTTAACTCTATTTAGGGCAAGGTTATGTGGAACCCTAATTTAGGGCAAAGCTCAGTGGAATCATAATATAGGGTGATGATGTAACCCTAACTTAGTGTAACAATATAAGAAACCCTAATTTGTTGGGAATTGTACATCCTAACCCTAATTTGGGTATGAGGTATGAGAAACCTTACTTGGATGTGAATGGTAAACTTTAATCCCTAAAAGGGGATAAAGGTGTATGAAACCCTAATATAAGGTAGTGTTACTAATTCTATGTGAAGTCCTAACATTGGGTGATGTGTTGTGAAATCCTAATTTCACATAATACTAGGTGAAACCCTGATATAGAAGGATGTTATATGAAACTCCAATGAAGAGCAATACTATGTGAAATCCATAAATGTATGGAATATGCTAAGTGAATCCTCAAATTACAAATATGAAGAATCCTATTCCTAATAATGGAATATTGATTAATGTTTTGACAAATATAACACCTAGAGAGGTTGATAATGGATATCCTTATATCAATAATTCCTAACTCAAGGATGAGTCCACAATATTGGCAATGGTTGTATAATCTAAGTGAGCGACTAATGACCAATACAGTACATGATAAATGTGATGAACTGGTGCATAAATTATTAGGATGGGGAATACCCTAATACAAGCTAAGTGGATGAACTCAAGTAAGATAAAGGTGTTGAGATAAGTGATGCATCAAGATATGATTAATATCACATCCAACACCCCAGTACTGGTATACCTTGATGTGTTATAAGTCCAATATAATGGGAGGAATGACACATGAGATGTGTCATGTCAATGGTTACATTGAAGTGTAATGCACCCTATTGAATATAGGCTAAAATGCCTTATGAAAAGGTTAATTCAAACCTATAAACTATGATAAATCATATTTTGGCAAAGATAAGAGAGAAACTCATGTTGTGTGTTGATAATTCATTTAATGATGAATGATGAGAATAAATAAGTATGATTGAATACTTATGTTATTCATATTGATTCCTTACTATGTGAACCCTAATACATGATAATGCTATATGAAACCCTAATACAGGATAATGCTATGAGAAACCTTAATACATGATAATGCTATGTGAAACCCTAATACAGGATAATGCTATGTGAAACCCTAATATAGGGTACTGCTATGTGAAACCCTAATACAAGGTGATGCTATGTGAAGTTCTAACACAAATTAATCCTATGTGAAGCTCAAATATAGACTAATGGGTTATAAATGTAATAAGATAATCCTTGTATTGCATGGTACTAATATGTAATTGTATCATGATTACTAATCATGCAGATATGTTGAGAAGATGAGCATAGCCAGGTATGGGCTATGATGTTTTGTACATTGAAAATGTTTTATAGGCCTTATAAGCCTTCATATGCTTTATTTCTTAGTGAGAGGTAATATGAAAACTTATGAGTCCTGTGTGCCAAATGATGTATTACTTATTGAAATTGGTTATGGGATTTATAATCCATAATATGCCTTATTGCCTATTAAGGGGTAATAAGAGGTGATATGAGCTTTGTGAACTATGTGCAATGCTTTGTGTAGCAAGAATCATAATGTCCTTAGTCAGATGACCTGAAGGTATGAAGTTACCTAATAAATGGTAACCAGTGTTCTATGATGAGTTAAGGGTTCAAATAACCATATCCTATAATCATGATGATGAACTTGTTAGTAAATGGAAATGTACTTGATGAGGTGAGGGATTAAGATCCCAATACTTTGTGAAAAGAGTATGGCTACAGTCCATGACTTCATAATGACAATGCCAGGCATTAGATATATGATCTAAGCCTGAAGAGAGTTTATGTTGCGGTAATGACTCTACAGTGAATAAATGTTGTACATGTTCTTCATATTCCTTAATGGATAAGTGACATGTTACTCTATCAAGTTATAGCTACAATGCTTTTTATAAGAATGAAGTTCTAAACTGTTAGACATTGAATTAACTACTGTCAAACAATTATAAATCCTCTGTTCATATTCATCTTATTAAACTAGAATAATAATGTTTCTGGCAGAGAGTTATATCTCTTGCTGGGGCAATTTACAGTTGTCTCACCCCTGTGGGAACCACATTTTTAGGTGGACGCGGACGAGGAGGTAGGAACCCTTCAGTAGGTGAAGGACAGCAACAGCAGCAGAGACAGTAGTGAAGTCTCAGATGGAGACACTGGCTGTTATGCCTTGTATAGATGTATATAGATTCCTATGTGTCGTCTCTGTACTTTCAGGTCCTCAGAGTAGTAGCTACTACTTTCGAGATTTTGGCTCAGTGCCTTGAGATTTTATAATGCCTGTGTTTAGTTACCTGAGCAGTTGATGCTTGTAATTCTTAGAAAGAAATGATACATGACATGTACCTTTAAACCAGAATGTAATTGTGTTACTTTGGTTCTATGTGAGAAAGTTTTCCTTTGATGGATCATTCGATAAAAAGGTTTTAAATTTTTAGTGATTTTTGGTAATACGCTGCTTAGTGAATGCTTCCGCATTAGTTAATCATGTTTCTGTGAGTTGTGTGCCACATCTATGGTCACATGACACTACATGATTAGGGTCACACTTGATTAATTAAGACAAATATATATTTATGACTGCATCAACCAAGTTACATACAAGACACCTAGATGTATTCGTAAAATAAATCATAGATTGGAAGTTTAGAAGATATAAATTATATGAGACAATCCATGTTACTCCATCATGATATATTTGTACATTCTTGGCCATTAACAAGATCAAACCTCAAATTAGGACACATAAAATCCCAATTTGCTATATACACCAAAATAGTAATAACTTCTTGTAGGAATAGCATTATTACCCAAAATTTTACATAGAATTTAGCAAGTAAAAAACAAAGTCACACCCAAAAATTTATCTTAAAAATCCATAATATGTAAAAATTATATGGTTTCTAAGAATTAGGCAAACATTTGTTCAAAACCTTGCATGGATGTGAAACCTTCATTAAGAATATTTTGGCCATCTGAAACTACAAGAATATTAAAATAAATAAAACCTTATAATTTTCATAGTCTGACCACTATACAATAGGAATTTATATATGGGTCAGATTTCCTTTCGTTGGGTACCAAAAAATCATAAAAATGACATTTTAAAGTGGTTCATATTTATATTTTGAATTCCAGGTCTTGCATGACTAAAGAGAATTTAGTAAATCTACTTAGAGTCTAAAACATACTTCATGACTATTAATTACTACCTTACTCATACAAAACAATGCATACACAATCATCTTTTAGCATACTACATATTTTTAGAGAAAGATTCATAGAAAACAATGCATACAAAATCATCTTTTAGCATACTATAGATTTTTAGAGAAAGATTAATATTATGCATGTCATAAGAAGGCAAGAAACACATCAAAATTATATCACTCGCCTTCCGGGGTGAAGGAAACAATTAAAATCAATGACAAAATTCGAGCTTTGCCCCCACCCAAAGCTACGAGAAGGTTCATATTTCCAAGAATGTGGCGTTTCCAGAGAAAATAGAGAACAAATGATGGTTTCTTATCATATGCACAAGTTTTCCAATTGTAGCACCATGCATGATTACATGCCATCCATTATTTAAGAAATAAGAAAAAAGCACCCAGAAACATGCTCATTGTTGTAAATTGAGGTCGATTAATTGCTATCTATCTTGCAACCGATGCACATAATGCAGGCACATAATTTAAAAGGGTCGCCCCCCTTCTTCCTCCAAGTGTAACTTTGTTGGTAGCTCTTCTAGATGCGAAAAAGAGTTTTATCAAAAGATCATTAGATGTGATTCTAGAGGGGAATCTGTAGATAGGGTGATATTCAAAGGATGTAAGGTAGTATTTTTGTCGGTCAAAGGGACCAAAAAACCCATTGGTGGGTGTAAGTTATCCGATCATCATAGCATTTTTCGTTGGCCTTCAATTTTCCAACCCCGTCGATTGAGCTAATGATAAGTCGAGTTCCCGTCATTTCTATGATGTTATACTATTTCGTCAGTCTTCATATGCTATTTATTTTGCTTGCTACTTACATTGCGATGGTTCATCGGAAACCCATCAACCTCTCTAGCATGTTCATCAGCTTGGCAAATGCCCAACCCGCTCAGTGGGTTAAATTTCATCGGTCCATCAAAGAGTCTGCTGAATCACAGGATATAAGAAGTAGGTTAATTCATTCAAAAAATAGCCTAATTATCAATGCTTAGCTTATTACCCCCATAGATCTGTTCAAACACGATCACCTCCTACAATCAACCGATCTCATCGATCCATAAGGCTATTGAGTTCATGAGTAATACCCCATGCAACAAAGTTAAAAAATATCCAAATAAAATGAATGTTTATAAAATTGCTAAAACACCATGTAAAAAACATACATGTACTAAACTTACATTTTCATACCAAAAAATGGGCAAATTGTATATAAGTCGATACAATACATAAAATTGTATATCTTGAGCCAAAAAAGTCAGAAGTTACTCAAATTCAAAACATACCTTTATTAATTGATATTAAACTATAAACTAATGTTTAATTATGAAATTAAAACAAATAATCAAAATAAACAAGTATTTAAACAAGGTTGGGGGCCTTATAGACCTTAGAATGGAATCATTTGTTGTAAGTTTGACTAAACCCTAGTCTTGATTTTCTAATTGTAAGCATTACAATACGATAATTAGCACAACATAATCAATTTTTATACTTATAAAGGTGATGACTATAGTATGTTTTGTAATTTGGCGGTGATGCCTATTCCATAGTTGTGGGTGGTGACACTCGTTATAGTGTTGTTGGCATGAGGCAGAGTAATTCATGTTCCCATGTAAGTGGCTGGTGATGCCCTTTACTCCCTTCTGGATGTTGATTCAAATATAATTGGGGGGTGGAGATCCCTCTTGCATTTTATATTGGGTAGTGATGCCCATAGTTTGTGGTGTTGATGCCATGAACACATTGTTTGTTTTATTCTAGGCTTCTCATAATAATTTTCATGTAAATCTTTATTGTAAACTATATTGATATCATGAATTGAATTTATCACTTACATTGGAATATAATATTATAAATAACTCATTTCATACCTAATTGAATGATTTCACATCTCTCTTTGTTTGAGAGTCCTGGTATATTTTTGATGATGCTTTCCCTTATGTTATCCAAATTGTCTATTTTATGCACATAAATACCATTTCCAGATAAGTTTCCTCCTTTTCTTCTTTTATGATGTACTCTTCCAACCCATTAGGTAAAGAAGGAGGTTAGATGGATGATTAAGATGACTAGGACCCACACATGTGTAGTTGTTGTTCCCTAAGAGATAAATTTGAAGTGGTTGGATTTCCAATTGCATTCCAAGGTTAATGAAATATCATGTATACCTCATGTATTCACCCATATAGGTCTCAACATTGTAGCTTTACAACATTTTATAGTCAAAAATATTTTCTTCTAGTGTTTTCTTTTTATATCTTCATTATATTGTTCAAATACATTGGATCTATCCATGTGTAGAGAAAAATTATGTTTATGTTTGTCGTTGGGATTATCCTTTCATTCGAATTACTAAGGAGTGGATCCCCTCTCATGTCTCAGTCCTTATATTATAATATCATACCTTAAGGAAGTCAACTATCCGACTGTTCCAATTTTTATTCGCCATATGTCATTGATAACCATAGGGCCCTTTTCCTATGTGAAAACTCTAATGAAATGTTTACATTGTAATCTACTTATGTTACGCATGTGAGGATTTAATGAAGATATATAATCCAATTAAGTATCCTTGAGGATTTCAAATAGTTACTCCTAGGTTGATGGGACCCTATGTTCGTACACAAGCTGATCTAGGGCTAGAATTCTTGTATCTTTGTGTTTTTTACTAGATGTAGCTTTAGTGGGGGAGGGGTTATAGTGATGAATATGATAGAGTAGTGTAGTATAGTGATGTTATTATTGAAGTCTTTGTGACTTGGTTTTTGTATTGATTCTGGTACCATCTTTTATTCAATATTGTACAGTTTCATCACCAAAATTTACTTTACAATATATTACTATATGTAAAAAATATTTTGAGATTTTATTGATGTTCTCCTGAACTAAGTAACCATGTATAAATGTATAAATTTATGGTATATAAAACCCTATAACTAGATAGAACATACATATCAACCCCTAAATTTGGTTATGGCATGATGACTAGGCAAATGTGACGTCTACTAAAGGTTTAGTGGAGCTACCTCATTTACTCCATTAGGTTGTACAAAGTTGTACTCGATAACTTAAAGATGTTACAATAAACACTAGGGTTGTTATGAGATGTGATAACTTAGACCTTCTAGCTGGAATCATGATCTATATTCATCATAACCACAATGATCACAACTAAAATATTTATGTAGGACACCACTACCGGGGGATCTTTTTAGTTTTCCTTATTAAGCTAACCCTTTTAAGGGGTAGAGAATAGTTGGTTGGAAGTGTATGGATGATTATATTTTGAGGATGAAGTCCTTTTTAAGGGAAGGAGTGTTTTAATGTATTGAAACTTGCCATTCTGAACCGTAGTCCTATGAATTAGGTACCAATGGGCATAGATCTTAAGATAATTCCCAAACATGGTGTTGGTTATACTCTATAAGGGCCTTAATAAGATGATAGTATGGGTAGTGCCAAGGAAAAAGTTTAATGAAAAAATAATAATTGGAAATTTTGCATTTTTAAACCCTAACTCGCTGATATAAACATTTTTTACACTTAAGTTTATAAATGAGACAACAAAGTTTAACCCATAACTTTAGAATACAATCTTTAATAGATGACATGTCATAAACCAACCAATTTATAATGGATATCACATAAAAATAAATATCTTAATATGTGTCTACCTCCTATAATCTATCGAAATTCAATATTACATTTAATTAAAGTACTTTGTGACATTTTCATATCAACAACAATCAAGGGAAACACCCAATAGAACATAAAATAAAGATATAAAGAAGTGGAGAATTAGTTTGTTCTTGATTAATAACTAATACCATTAAATAGTGGATATAGTTGCATATGAGAATGAACAAAAATAAGTCATTTGAAAATAATCCTAAAAAATGAATCAAATTCCATATGTATTATTTTGATGAATAAATATGGTCATCTTTTAAACCTAATATGTAATGGATAATCTCAAATGTGGAAACTTAGGTAAAACATACATGATAATTGGGCATATGAAGTGTTACTGTCTAGATAAACCCAAAGAAAATTGAATCCAATTTATCAGAGAAATTAATTAACTAGAAGAGTGTATATTGAAAATCATTAGAATCAAATGTGTTAAACAACAACATCGATGGTCCCAAAATAGAAAATTGAATGCAAAACTAGATTTTGCATACTCAAACACTCTAACGGTTAAGTTTCATATCAAATAATTAGATAATTCAAGATGCCTCAATTTAATTAGGAAAGATAAGATATTAATAATAACCCTCTCATAAATCGAATTGGGTTTTGCAAAGTATGTTTCTACAAAGTTACACATTGGACTACAATCACACTAGTTTCTCAAATAGTAAAGCTTGGACCCTTCGCAAAACTATCAGATTGGAATCTTGCAGTCAACATTTGTATCCTACCTCCGTCTCATCTGGTTTATCCATTTTCCACAATGGTTTTTCCATCACAATTAATTTACTTCTCTCTCTCCCCAATCCACAAAAACTACCCAATTTCTTCTTCATTAGTTCCTGACCCCTTCCCAAACCTAGAGGGCCCAAACTTTTAGGGTTGGTGATTTGTTCTTTCGTGTTGGATTCTAGGTTCCATGATTCCTATATTTCTCTCATGTTTCTTTCTCTTTTACATCTCCTTGCATCTCTTGGTCTTCAAACCTCTATAAGACTCTCCCTTGAACTTCGCCTAAACCTCTGCAATCGATTCCAACTAGTCAGTGATCACTGAATATTCAGCCCTTGCACCCCAAACTCCCTTAACCTGTTGTAGGCTAGTAGAACTCAACATTGCCCTTTTGATCTCGGGGTGGCTGCCAAAATGCCAGTATTGATTCATCCTGCTTTTTTGAAGCTTTAGACATCATTGATTCTGTCTCTCTGGGTGTTTAATCATCGTCCCATCTTTCCATCCTTATTGTTTTGTTTAATCCCCAGGTGTAAATTTCACCACCTGACAATGTTCTTCCACATGTTTTGGTAAGGTTTGATGATCATGATTTGTTACAGAAAGATTTCAAACAATGTGTTTTTTTTGGTCGACTTTCAGTCTCCTTCCCTTATCCCAAAACTTTTGAAAAGCTTGGTTTGGGTTTCAAGGCACCTTAGTGCCCTTGCCTAGTCTTGTTGAGGCTGCATGATCATCACCTATTAGTAGTATTTTTAGTTGGTACTCATGTGAATAATTCACAAGTTCAATTATGCCTTTGAGCTATGAACAAGAAGTGCATAAGGACGAGTGAGAGAACAAAGTGAAAAGATGGTCATATCTATTGTTTCACATGATTTCCCCTCATGTTACTTAATTTTTTGTCACACTAATATGGGAAAATCTATCTTTCTCTCTTCTTCTTATTTCATATTGTGAGGTTTTTCATTTATAGACAAGTTACTAATGTACCTTGTAAGGACCCTGACCCATGTTTTGGGATAACTCTATTTGTTTTGCCTAAGTATGTTGCTTAGTACCTTGTCTAATAATCTGAGATGTAATTAGGACATGTTGGAAGCTTGAAGTTCTTGTTTGAGCTTGTTTGGTTGATGTTTGTGTTTTGTGGTGAGGTTTTGGTGCAAATTGTAATTCACTCATAGCAAGGGATGATATGCAAGTTTGCCACATTTTGTGTGTTCCTTCGCTCTCTTGGCATCATCTAGAGGAGATAGAGAGGGACACATTATTTGGGTCTTTGTTGTATGGTGACATCCTTGGTGATGTTTTGGACACACGAGTGAGGTGTGTCTTGCACCACGATGTGTTGTCTTGGGCTTGAGAGCCTTATAGAGGTGGCCTATCACTTTGTGTGTGTAGGGTTGCACCCTATCAGTTTGTGTGTATAGGGTTGCGCCCTATAGGTTTATGGTTGTGTATAGATGTGGTATCGGGCACGACCTTAGTGGGAGACCAAGTGGGTGAGACCTATCCTAGACCTTATCACCATGTCTTGCATGATGTTGTGCATGTGGCTCTTTTTCATGGATGAGTGGTACCTAAGATCCTTGGGTGGTGACACCTCTCCCATGATCCCTATCTCATCCCTCTTGTATATATACTCTTTTCCTCCATGCAAGAGGATCTGTTTGGCCATCTTTGCTTTCCCTCTTCCTTGGTGGACGACCTTGAGAAGTTTAAGGAGCTAGAGGATCTCTCTTGGAGCTTGGTGGATGAGTTCCAAGTTGTGGTGTTCCTTGATCATCCTTAATCCTCTACCTTGGTAAGCTATGTTCCGTATCTCTCTTATCTTCTTCTTCTTTTTCTTTTCGACAATGAACCTTGGATATCTTCTTCCCACCATGAACCATCCCAACATTGGTATCATCTTCTTCCTTGGAGGTGTGGTGGTGACTGAGTTTGGTGAATCATCTTCTACCTTGAGATCATGAGCTTGGAGCTTGATCTTGGAGCTTGGATCTTGGTGGTGATCTTTGAGGTGGGTTATATAACTATTAATCTCCTTTGTTATTATCACTCTTTATATGTTTATGATGTTCTTCATCTCTAGTACATTTTACCTTTTTGCATGTTGGTAGTTTTTGGTGTTGTTGGGATCTGATTTGGAGAAGGGGCTTCATTTAAGTTGCTGCCCATGTTTTGTACCTTCTAGACATCATAGTAGGTGGTTTAGTGATCGAGTGTCCTAAGGTTGAAGTTGACTAGATCGACACACTATGGCATGTGGCTGTCACGACTTCTGGAACTACAAACTGACACACCATATGACAAGTCATCATGACTTGGAGAGACCTAAGTTGACATGTTTTGTGGGTGTTAATCCTATAGGTGTGATTGTTAAACTGATATGTGTTGTAGGGTGTTAGCCTCATGCTCTTGATGTACATAAACCGTTATGCCTTGATGAGGGTAATCCATCATGACCTAGAAATGCCCTAAATCGAGATGCGTTGCTAACTAATGTTTCTGTTATGCGTTGCTACCCTACATACGTTGTTATTGCATTAGCGCGTCATGGCTATGGAGGCACCTTGAGGAGCTGGTATATTTTGGAGGCTAGCCATGACACCCAGGGTGGAGGCCGACACACCCTAGGGTGATGTTGCCTGATACACCTTAACCTGTGACACCCAACTTAACCCTAACCCTAACAACCAGTTACCCCTAGCGTTGCTCGACATACCTGTAGTTGCTTGTCACAACTTAGGTTTTGATGCTCGTTACACTTCAGGGTAGGACTGCCCGATATGCTCTAGTTTCCTGACACACCTCTAGGTGGTGTTTCTGATACACTTTATGATATTCTCAACCGATACCTTGTGATGTTGGTGGCTATGTTACCTCATGTTGATGATAATGTTACATGTTATGATGAAATACCCTATGGAGTGGTTATGTGAATAGTTAAGAGTGTTGTTTTCTATAATCTTTATATCATTACGTACCTTATTATGATGATAGAAGTAATGATCTAAGGGTGGTTGTTGATCCAACCTTGTAAACCCTAATTGGTTTAATAGAAACCCTAACCCCAATGATGTAATGTGAATGGCATGAATCTTATGAGATGGTAATAATGATGTATTACTCTTCTTATTACAAGTCTCTAACCATGCATGTGATACCAGATGATAAGCATAGCCAGGTATGAGCTATGTTGCTTATGATATGTGTGAATGGGCCTTGTGACACATATGTGATGTTGGCATCATTGAAAGAGAAAGTAAATGGTCATATGACCTAATGATAGCTTATTTCCCTACATGAGATGGTGATTCCCTCAGTGATGAGATGAGGGGTTGCTACCCCAAAGTATGTGATCTCTGTGATTAGCAATATAGTGATTGACAAATATCAACTGATGATGTGATGAGATCACACCCCATGTGCTAAAATATGTTATGATAATGTGTTATGCCCTTGTTTTATGTTGAACTTGTTTAGATATTATATGTTGTAACTTGATTCATTCTAAAATATACTTAAATGACCTAATTAATCAAGTGAAACATAATCTTGTTGTTTGTCGTATGCCATAGATCTATTCAATGTCAACATTTGCTGAATGGTGAAATGAGTTTAATTCCGAGCACATATTTTTGAATATGTGGGGGTGAGGACAAATATCCCCTTACGTCCAGGTTATACATGATTGGATGTGGTCATACCTTGATAAGAGTGCGGTTGTGGTCGTGGCTCAGTGATATGCAATACAAGATTGGCTATGGTCATACCCTGATAAGAGTGCAGATGTGATTGTAGCTCAGTGATATGCGATACATGATTGGCTGCGGTCATACCATGATAAGAGTGTGGATTCGATCATAGCTCAGTTTTACTAGCGCCATGACGTGTACCAAGGCGGGATAGATTTGTACAACTGGACTATATGTCACTGACAGCAGTCTGACTAATGATATCACTGCATGTTCACTCATACTGACTAAGGGGTGAGGTCGTAGATTTTGGCACTTCCATTAGACCTTGTATGGCACCGATTTTGACTTACCAATGGTCATGAGATTTGGGTGGTACGACTCAAATCCTCGGGGCATAATAAAGTACGTAATCAGCAATATAGTATACTTGTATAGGATCAAATATATAAATATTAAATGATGCCTTTCTTGATCTTTATACATTGTTGTTGTTAGGAATAATACATGTTCTATATATTCCTTTTAAAATTGTTTAGATGCTTTATAATTCAACATTAACAGTTCATCCTGTTGATAGTAATTACCTGCTTCTTATAGTCATAACTTTACTATTATTTTTATTCATCTTATTTGTGATAATAATAGAGTTGGTGGAGGGTTATATCTCCTGCTAAGATTTGAAATCTCACCCTATGGGTTTCCCACATCCTTTTTAGGTGGACATGCACAAAGAGGTAGAGATCATGCGGTAGAGTTTGAGGAGCAGCAAGAGTGGCAGTAGGTGACAAGGTTGGAAGTGCTACTGGATGTCTTTTGACCTTAGAATCCTGGAGTCTTCCCTATACACTCGGGTCCTTGGGGATGTTTTGTAGACGTTTTGTGGATGTGCTTTCGATATGTGTTTGGTTGTGTGCCCTATTGAATATAGTTGTAGTGGATATATGTATATATGTTGTGGAATAGGTTCTCTGTAACAGGTTGATGGCACACACAATAAGTGCTTTGTGCATTGAAAGCACTCGTATGTAAAGGTTCTTACTGGTTGACAGTTTTATGAAAATAGTTTTATTTTCAATATTTTTCTAGTAATATGTTTGTTTAATCTTCTTCCAGGGTTTTGTTTTGAGTAAGCTCACTTTGTGTGGCGCAGGGCAGTGTTGTTGCACTAGGTGGTGGTGCAAGGAACCATGAATGATAAGATTGGGTGCCTGAAGTCCTCCAATTTGACCCAACCATGATTGAAAACCTTGCCTTTCAATCTCATTTTGGGTAGTTTATGGTTACTATGACTCACATGGTAGATATGATGCCTACACCTCATCCAAAGGCATCGGTTCCTCAGCTTGTCAAGCCTGAGAAACCTTTAAGATCCTTACTATCCTTGAGGAGGAGAAAGTGAAGCATGTGGTGTACCTTAGGAAGGGAAGTGCTAGCCATCGGTGGGCCATAGAGGGGGAGAAGAGGCCAGGTGTTGTGATCGGTTGGGAGGAGTTGTGAAATGAGTTTTTTATTTGGTACTTTCCTCAGATTTATCTTGATGAGAAGATCAACCAGTTTAAGAGGATTTGATAGAGATCCATGATGATCAATGAGTATGAAGCAAGGTTTGTGGAGTTGTTGAGGTTTTGTCCTCACATGGCTACTATAGAGGACGAGTAGATTCATCCTTTTGAGAAGGGGTTGAACGTTGAGTTGTCTACCCCAACTGCTGCCTTAGAGAATAGAGAGAGGTTTGTGACATTTGTGGAGTCTATTTAGAGGATAGAGTGGTCCGTGAAATAAAAGTGGGAGAGGAGCGCCAGGAAGAGGTCTGCACAATCCCAATGACAGTCTTTAGGAGACTTTCAGAAGTTGAGGTTTTCTGCACCACCAACACCAGAGCAGTACAATGCACCGATGCAATGGTCACCAAGTAGGGGAAGTGGCCATAGCTTTCAATGTGTTGGAGCTCACAACACAACATCAGTGTCAGTGACAGGGTCATCTAGGCCACATTATGAGACCCGAGCTTGCCAAAAATGTGGGTAGGTTGGACATTTGAAGTGGGAGTGCCCAATGAGGGATGATGAGGTGACCCAGCTACTGAGATAGAGCCAGTAGGGCTTGCAGAGATAGTAGAACAGTGGCGTAGGAGGACAAGGACATGGCCAAGCGTCACAGGTTGGGTCATCTACTTAGGGAAGCAAAGGTCAGGGGAGACAACATGCAACATGTAGATTCTATGCTATGAGTCAGCCGAAGGCGGTGGTCAACCCACGAGTGGTGACATGTCATATGGAGTTATTTCATTCTGATTTGTCTTCTTCTTACTTTGTATCTATTTTGATTGACTCGGGTGCAACACACTATTTTATCACTCATGAAGCGCTTAACAGTTGTCTTTTGCCTGTTAGTCGTAAGAAGAATAGTTTGTTGTTAGAAACCCCATTAGTCAGTTTTATAGTGTTGCAGGAGGTGTGTCCTTCCTATGTCCTCTCCTTTTTGGCACACAACATTCAAGTGGATCTCACACCACTTGACATGCATGGCCAATGTAATCCTTGGGATGGATACCTTGGAGAAGTACAAAGTGGTCTTGGATTGTAGTTCCAAGCAAGCAACGTTCATAGATGGTGGTGTGATGTGGATCTTCTAAGGAGATAGAAATATTCTTCCAACATGTCTGGTATCGACCATGGTGGTGAGGAAGCTTTTGAGACAAGGTTGTGAGGTGTTCTTGACACATGTGATGGATACTAAGGTGAGGAGTCCTAGTATTCAGGAGGTGCAAATTATTATAGAGTTTGAGGATGTATTCCCTGAGGAGTCCCAAGTGTTCCTTCACCCTGAGAGGTTGATTTTGAGATCAATCTGGTTCCTTTCACGCAACCGATAGCTCAGACACCATGTAGGATGGCACCAATAGAGATGGCAGTGTTGAAGAGACAGTTGTAAGAATTATTTGGATCATTTCTCAATTTATGCGTGTCATCCTTGCGCAGGGCCATGCTAATTCTCTTTGTATCGTTCCAAATTTATCGGATGTATCCGAAGAGACGAGTTGTAAGAATTATTTGACAAAGGTTTCATCAGACTAGGTACGTCACTGTGGGGTACTCCAGTGTTGTTTGTAAAGAAGAAAGTGGGTTTTTGAGGTTGTGCATAGACTACAGACAATTGAGCAAGGTGAAAATTAAGAATAAGTATCCTGTCGAGGATAGATGACCTATATGATCAGTTGGGTGGTGTGACAATGTTCTTGAAGATAGACTTGAGGTTAGTATATCACCAGTTGAGGATCAAGGAGGATAAAAATACTCAAGTCATCCTTTAGGATGACGTATGGTCACTATGAGTTTGTGGTTATGCCGTTTGGGCTAATTGATGCACCAACAATGTTCATGGATTTGTTGAACATAGTGTTTCTGCCATTTCTTGATCAGTTTGTGGTGGTATTTATAGATGAAATCTTGATATACAGTCGTGATAGTCAACAACATAAACAACACCTTAGTCAGGTGTTAACCGTGCTGAGACAACACCAAATTTATGCTAAATTTAGAAAGTTCGAGTTCTGGTTGGAGAAGGTAGCTTTCTTTGGGTATGCCATATCTGCCGAGGGAGTGCAAGTGGATCCTAAAAAAGTAGAGTCTGTGACAGAGTGGGAGCAGCCTAAGATGCTGACATAAGTGTGCAATTTTCTAGGTTTGGCAGGATATTATAGGAGGTTCATCTATGACTTTAGCGCTATTGCCTTACCCCTAACTAAGTTAACAAGGAGGGATGTGCCATTTGTTTGGGACGGCAGATGTCAATGTGCTTTTTAGACATTGAAGGATAAGTTGCAAGTGCACTGATTCTGGTCTTGCATGAGCAAGGAAAATGATACATAGTCTTTTGTGATGATTCTAGGAATGGTTTAGGATGTGTGCAAATGTAGGACAAACAAGTAGTCACTTTTGCTTCCCGACAGCTTAAGAAACACAAGGAGAATTACCTAACCAACGATCTAGAGTTAGTAGAGATAGTTCATGCTTTGAAGATGTGGAGGCACTACCTATATGAGGAGAAGTGGCAAATCTTCTTGGATCATAAGAACCTGAAGTACATATTTTCACAATAGGAATTGAATATGAGACAACACCGTTGGATGAAGCTGATCAAAGACTATGACTATATGATTTATTATCATATGAGGAAGGCAAACATCATGGCAGATGCATTGAGCAGGAAGTCTTCGTCTTCACCTATGGATAGAGTCCAGTTGAGTTCTTTTATGTTCCACAAGAGATACATGTTGGTCTCCTTACGTCAGATGAATGTTAAGTTGGGCGTCTCCTTGCTAGTAGGTTTGTTGGTGCATCTATAGGTGAAGCCTATGATGAGATAGTAGATTAAAGAGGCACAATAGATTAACACCGTGATTCAAGTTTGACAACAATAAGCGTGATGGTTTCCATGAGTCAGATGATGGAACAATTTATTGCCATGGAAGGATAATGGTTCTTGATGCTAATGACCAAAGGAGAATGATACTAGAAGTGGACCATTCCCCCATGTATGCTATGCACCCAGGTAGCACCATAGATATGCATTGGTGGCTAGGCTTGAAGAAGGGCGTCAATGAGTTCGTTGCAAGATGTGTTGTGTTGTAATAGGTTAAAGTAGAGCATCAAAAGCCTACGAGAATGTTGCAACCATCACCCATACCACAATGTAAGTGGGATCATGTGACTATGGATTTTATGGTTGGTCTGCCTAGGACATCCAAAGGCCATGATTCCAATTGGGTGATCGTTGATAGATAGACCAAGTCAGCACATTTCCTTCTCATGAAGGCGACGTTCACACAAAAAAGCGTGCCCATACCTGTGTGGATGAGATAGTGTGTTTGCATGGTGTTCCAGGAAATGTCGTGTCTGATAGGGTTCCTCAGTGCATGAGTCACTTTTGGGGGCGAGTGCACACTACTTTGGGTATGCAGTTGAAGTTTAGCACTGCTTTCCACCCATAGACAAATGGCCAATCTAAGAGGACCATTCAAAACTTGGAGGATTTGTTGAGAGAATCTATTCTTCAGTCTTCAGGAAGTTGGGATGTACACCTCAATTTGATAGATTCTCCTACAACAAAAATATTAGAGTAGCATAACATATGAGGCATTGTATGGGAGGCGTTACAGATTGCCGTTGTGTTGGTATGAGACAAGTGAGTATCAGCTTCTTGGTCCTGATCTTGGGTAGTATACGATAGAGAAGATCAAAGTAATCCACCAACAGTTGAAGGTTGCACAAGACAAATAGAAGTTGTATGCAGATAATCATTGTAGACCCTTAGAGTTCCAAGTGGGAGATATGGTATACTTGAAAGTCTCTCCATGGAAAGGTGTATTGAGGTTTGGGAAGAAGGGTAAGTTGGCTCTCATGTTTATGGGACCTTACCCAGTGTTGGCACGTGTTAGGAAGTTGGCCTATAGGTTGGAATTCCATCTGAGCTGCACAAAATTGCATCAAGTGTTTCATGTGAGTATGTTGAGAAAGTACCATATGGATATAGAGTTAGTGATACATCATGTGGAGGTAGAGCTTGATGAGGATATGACCTATGTGGAAGGTCCAGTGTTGATCCTTAACCGAAGAGTGAACAAGCTGAAGAGGAAGCTTGTGCTTGTAAAGGTTCTTTGACATCATCGTGGTGTTGAGGAAGCCATTTGGGAACTGGAGGAAGAGAGGAGGAGGAAGTACCCCTCTCTTTTCTCTTAGGATTTTGGGAGCCCTGTTAGGGGTTTATTTCTTGTAAGGACCTTAACCCACATTTTGGGATAACCCTATTTGTTTTGCTTAAGTATGTTGCTTAGCACCTTTCTCTAATCATTTGAGATGTAATTAGGGCATATTGGAAGTTTGAAGTTCTTATTTGAGCATGTTTGGTTGATGCTTGTGAATTGTGGTGAGGTTTTGGTGCAAATTACAATTCACTCAGAGCAAGGGTTGATATGTAAGTTTGCACCTCTCGTGTGTTCCTTCTCTCTCTTGGCATCATCTAGAGGAGAGAGATGGGAACCTTGTCTAGGTCTTGGTTGTGTGATGATATCCTTGGTGATGTTTTGGACACATGAATGAGGTGTGTCTTGCACCTAGATGTGTTGTCTCGGGCTTGAGAGCCTAGAGATGTGGCCTATCGGTTTTTGTGTGTAGGGTTGCACCCCATCGGTTTGTGAGTGTGAAGGGTTGCACCCTATCGGTTTATGGTTGTCTAGAGATGTGGTATCGGGTATGACCTTTGTGGGAAACCAAGTGGGTGAGACCTAGCCTAGACCTTATCACCATGTCTTGCATGATGTTGTGCATGTGGCTCTTTTTTGTGGACAAGTGGCACCTAAGCTCCTTGGGTGGTGACACATCTCCCATGATCCCTCTCTCATCCCTCTTGTATATATACTCCTTTCTCTCCATGCAAGAGGATACTTTTGGCCATCTTTGCTTTCCCTCTTCCTTGGTGGACGACTTTGAGAAGTTTAAGGAGCTAGAGGATCTCTCTTGGAGCTTGGTGGATGAGTTCCAAGTTGTGGTGTTCCTTGATCATCCTTCATCCTCTACCTTGGTAAGCTATGTTCCCTAGCTCTCTTTTCTTCTTCTTCTTCTCGACTATGGACCTTGGATACCTTGTTTCCACCATGACCCATGCTAATCTTGGTATCATCTTCTTCCTTGGAGGTGTGGTGGTGACTAAGTTTGATGGCTCATCTTCCACCTTGAGCTCGTGAGCTTGGAGATTGATCTTGGATCTTAGATCTTAGTGGTGATCTCTGAGGCGGGTTATATAACTCTTAATCCCCTTTTTTATAATCACTCTTTATATGTTTATGATGTTCTTCATCTCTAGTACATTTTACCTTTTTGCATGTTGGTAGTTTTTGGTGGTTTTGGGATCTATCTTGGAGAAGGGGCTTTGTCTAAGTTGTTGCCCATGTTTTGCACCTTCTTCCATAATATTAGGTGGTTTAGTGACCGAGTTTCCTATGATTGAAGATGACTAGATCGACACATTATGGTGTGTGTTCATCACGACTTGTGGAACTAAAAATTGACACACCATATGACAATTCGTCACGACTTGGAGTGAGCTAAGTCGACAAGTTTTGTGGGTGTTAATCCTATACGTGTGATTGCTAAGACAATATGTGTTGTAGGGTGTTAGCTGTCATGCTTTTGATGTACATAAACTATTATGCCTTGATGAGGGTAATCCATGATGACCTAGAAGTGCCCTAAACTGGGACGCGTTGTAGATCAAGACACATTGCTAACCGATGTATATGTCATGAGTTGCTGCCCGACATACTTTGCTATTGTGTTATCTAGTCATGACTATGGAGGCACGTTGAGGAGTTGGTCTATTTTGGAGGCTAACCATGACACCCTAGGTGGAGGCCGACACACCCTAGGGTGATGTTTCCCAATACACCTTAACCCGTGACGCCCAGATGAACC
Organism: Alisma plantago-aquatica; assembly: GCA_963693085.1. Taxonomy (NCBI): domain Eukaryota; kingdom Viridiplantae; phylum Streptophyta; class Magnoliopsida; order Alismatales; family Alismataceae; genus Alisma; species Alisma plantago-aquatica. The sequence goes on along the minus strand of OY856413.1, from coordinate 797,849,968 downwards.
CTAACCCTAACAACCCTTTACCCCTATCATTGCTCGACATACCTACGGTTGCTCGTTACAACTTAGGTGCTGATGCCCGATATGCTTTAGTTTCCCAATACACCTCTAGGTGGTGTTACCGAATACACTTTATGATATTCTCAACCGATACCTTGTGATGTTGGTGGCTATGCTACCTCATGTTGATGATAAGGTTACATGTTATGATGAAATACCCTATGGAGTGGTTATGTGAATAATTAAGAGTGTTGTTTTCTATAACTTTTATATTATGTCATACCTTATTATGATGATGTAATTAATGATCTAAGGGTGGTTGTTGATCCAACCTTGTAAACCCTAATTGATTAAATAGAAACCCTAACCCTAATGATGTAATGTGAATGACATGAATCTTATGGGATGGTAATAATGATGTATTACTCTTCTTATCACAAGTCTCTAACCATGTAGGTCATACCAGATGATAAGCATAGCCAGGTATGAGCTATGTTACTTATGATATGTGTGAATGGACCTTGTGAGGCTTATGTGATGTTAGCATCATTGAAAGAGGAAGTAAATGGTTGTATGACCTAATGATGGCTTATTTCCTTGCATGAGGTGGTGATTCGCTCAATGATGATATGAGCAGTTGCTACCCCAAATTATGTGATCTTTGTGATGAGAATTATAGTGATTGGAAAATATCAAGTGATTATGTGATGAGATCACACCCTATGTGCTCAAATATGCTCTGGTGATGTGTTATGCCCTTGTTTATGTAGAACATGTTTAGAGTTTGTACGTTGTAACTTGATTGATGCTAAAATATACTTAAATGGCCTAATTAATCAAGTGGAACATTATCTTGTAGTTTTCCCTGTGCCATATATCCATTCAGTGTCAACATTTATTGAATGGTGAAATGAGTTTATCTCGGGGCGCATATTTTTTAATACATAGGGGTGAGGATGAATATCCCCTTACGTCCAGGTTATACAAGATTGACTATGGTCATGCCCTGATAAGAGTGTGGTTGCGGTCACAACTCAGTGATATGCGATACAAGATTGGTTGTGGTCATACCCTGATAAGAGTGTGGTTGCGGTTGTATCTCAGTGATACGTGATACAAGATTGGATACAGCCATACCCTGATAAGAGTGCGGCTGCAGTCGTAGTGTAGTTTTACTAGCGTTGTGACCTGTACCTAGGTGAGCTAGATTTCTACAGCTAGACTATATGTCATTGATAGCAGTCTGACTGATGATGTTACTGCATGTTCACTCGTACTGACTGAGGGGGTGAGGTCATGGATTCTGTCTCTTCCGTTAGACCTTGTATGGCACTGATTTCGACTTCATAATGATCAGTGAGAATTTGGTGGTACGACTCAAATCCTTAGGGCATAATAAAGTATGTAATCATCTATACAATATACTTTAATAGGATCAAATATGAAAACATTGGATGAGGCCTTTCTTGATCTGTATACAATGTTGTTGGTAAGAATTATACATGTTCTTCATATTCCTTTTAAAATTGTTAAGATGTTCCATAATTCAACAATAATTACTCATCATGTTAATAATGATTATCTATTTCTTATAGTTGTAACTTTACTGTTGTTTTTATTTTTCTTATCTGTGATAATAATAGAGTTGGTGGTGAGTTATATCTCCCGTTGAGATTTGGAATCTCACCGCGTGGGTTTCCCACATCCTTTTTAGGTGGATGTGCACGAAGAGGTAGAGATCGTGTGACATAGGTTGAATAGAAGCAAGAGAGGTAGTAGCTTATGAGGTTGGAAGTTCTTTTGGATGCCTTTTATCCTTAGAGTCCTAGAGTCATCCCTATACACTAGGGTCTTTGGGGATGTTTTGTAGATGTTTTGTGGATGTGCTTTCATTATGTGTTTGGCTTGTGTGCCCTATTGAATATAGATGTAGTGGATATATGTATATATGTTTAGGAACAAGTTCTCTGGTAATAGGTTCATGGCACATACAGTAAGTGCTTTGAGGCATGAAAGAACTCGTATGTAAAGGTTCTTGCTAGTTGACAATTTTATGAAAATAGTTTTAATATTAAGTATTTTTCTAGTAATTTATTTATTTAATCTTCTTCTAGTTTTTTTGAGTAATCTCACTTTGTGTGGCATGGGGAAGCACATACCTAGTCATGCATCAAAGTACTTATGCATGAAGTAGGGGCACTCTTGTGTTTTTCAAAGGATTTTTGTTCAATAAATTAGTAAATAAGTTTATTCAATTCGTTCATAACAACCAATCCACAACTAGGAAAACTACAAAAAAATACTGACTAGAATTAGAAAAACAAACCCTACCAATTGGTCTATATTTTGTAACCTAAATACACTGTAATGAATAGTCAATATTTAAGGGATTGTAATATAAACATTGATTGATGGTTTACATATATTTAATTCAATAATATGTCACAAATTCATGTTGTAATCTAGGATTTTTCCTTGATAGGCGATCTATGCTTTGAAGTATGTTGGATCCTTCGATATAACGTTAGGAAATATACATGAGGAATTCATCTCACAAGTTCTATTTTGAATATTGAACCTTCTAGACGATTAGATGATTATATTTCTCAGATGATATTGGAATCTAGTATCTAATACCTTTATCATGTTCATTCCTGCTTAGGTTATACCTTATTTGGCAAAATTCATTTATATTGGTCCATTTGTGGAACGAAAAACCCTAATTTTCCATGTGATTACATATCATTTTCTTAAGGGCATCTATATTATAAATCTATTGTAATTAATCCATTCTTGTGGAATGACCCTATAAGAATCATTTTGATAAGTATAACTAAATCATAATGTTTCTCACCTGTTTGTAAGCATTGTCAATATAATGATTAGCATAACGTGATCAATTGTTACACTTATGGTGGTGATTTATATTGTGTGTTGTGGAACTTATTGGTGATGCCTATTCCAATTTTGTTTGTGGTGACCCCCATTATATTGTTTTTGGGATTAGGTGGTGATGTCTATTCTTGAGTAATTGGGTGGTGATGCCCTTTACCCCCTTTTGTTGATGATGCTCATATGTTTATTGTGGTTATGCTTCTTGTATTTTATATTGGGTGGTGATGCCCATTAGTTTGTTGCGTTGATGCCATGAACATATTGTTTATTTTATTTTAGTCTTCCCATAACAAATTGCATGTATAAGTTTATTATGAATTATATTGTATATCTAGATTTGATTTTATCCCTTTATATTTGAATATCGGCTTGTGAATAACTCTTTTGACATCTAATTGGATGGTTTCATATCTATTTTTGTTTATGAGCCTTGACATATTATTTGATGACCTTTTCCCTCATATTTTCCCAATCTCTATTCCAGGCACATACCATCATTTGTTGATATTTTTTCATCTTTCCTTCTTTTGTGAGATATGATTAAAACTCCTTTACTAAAAATGGACCTTAGAGGAATGGTTAAGTTGACTGGGACCCACACATGTGTAGCTGTTATTCCCTAAAGGTGAATATTCAAGTGGTTGGATTACCCTCTACATTTCATGATTAGTGGAATAGAATGTACAATATGGGTGTAAACCTTGTAAGGTCATAACATCATATAGTCAACACTATTCTCTTCCTCCAACAACTTTTGGTATCTTGATCATATTGATGAATACATTAGATCTATCACCATGCAAAAAATATATTAGTGTTTGGCATTAGGATTATTCTTTTTATTCAATTTAGTGAGGAGTGGATCCCCTCCTGGGTCTCACTCCTTATAGAACAAGAAGTAGAGGCTCGTAATGACACAAGTGGGTGGAGTTTCAAGAGTTTTGTCTCTATACAAATTTTGGTTGGAAACTTGGTGACAAAGGTAGCCAAGTGTGTGAAAAATCTAGAAATGCATGTCTATGTTGGTGCAAGTTAGTGTTTTCCCTACACCACCTCCCTAAAGCAATGACTTATTACAATCATCACATGAATCAAGGAAGCTAAGCCCACCTAATTTACACAGGACCACATGTAAGGAAGGAGCAAATCCCAACCCATATCCTTCCAAGATAATAGAAGGATCATCCCTTGCCACATGATATGGCATTCCCCCAACAACAATTTAAGAAACCAACAACTAGTATTGACGTAATGATGAAGCCCTAGTTTGGGCCTTCATCTTGTGACTGATGGTTCAATATTACATATCAGGACACTTACAATGCATGATTAGTGTAGATGGAGTAAATATTATGTTAGTAATTTTTGATGAGGCTCTAAGTCTCCTATATATAGGAATCTAGGGATACATGGGTACATTTAAGTTGATAAATGAATCCTCACTTAAGTGTACTATCACAATAAAAAATATTGTAAATACAATTAGCCTAAGCTCAATTAACCAATAAACCCATTATATTGACATCCTCCTCAAGTTGGATGTTAGACCTTTTTTAGTCTTAGCTTGACACACATTTAGTCAAAAAGTGATAGAGGAAGTTTTTTGGTCAAGATATCAACAACTCGATCACCAATCAAACGTGAAGAGTCACAATATTTTTATCTTTGACTAGGTCTCATACTAAATGGATACCCACCTCAATGTGTTTTATGTGAACACTAGATTATTGGCTATGTGTGTAGAAGCCTGGTTGTCATAATATAGGGAGCTAGAGTCTGAATTTGGAAAACGAAACTCATTTAGAATGGATCGTTCACTGTAGGTCACAACATGCATGACACATAGCATGATATCCAGCTTCAATGCTGGAGCAAGCAACCAGATATTGTTTTTTCCTTATCTAGATGACATGATATTGCCTAACATAATACAAAAACTAGAGGCAGATCGATGATCTTGGGTGTCACATGCCCAATATACATATGTGAATCCAAAAATAGGAATGATCTTTTCTTTAGGACCTTTGTAGAATAGTCCTCTTCCTATAATGCTCTTGAGATACTGTGGGATGTGTTCAATGGTTCACTAATGAGCTTGCGGTGGTGTGCTTATATGCTAACTGACTACACTAACAACATAGGTTATGTCAAGTCGAATGAGTATTTAATAGATCAATTATCCAGTTGTTCATTGATACTTTTATGAGTCTGACATAGCTCTCTATAGGGTGGAGCCTTTGTGTGATAATCCATGGGAGTAGAGATGGGCTTAATCAATCATCCCAACCTCTTGTATCAGGTCTACAAACATAATGTATTTAGGACAAGTTGATCCCAACAGAGGAACAAAAGACCTTTATCGTGATAAAGTGTCAAATACTTCCCAAGTCTGTTGCATGGAAATGGGCATGCAATGATTGTTTTAGGATGTTGATGCCCATTTTGTTACTGATTATGGTCACAATGTCATGATATAGGTAGAAAAAATGTTACCTCATGAGGATTTTGATGAGAAAAATGGATGGTCTATAGTTGATCTTTGAAAATCCAATTTCTCAAGGACTATACCGAGTTTGTTTAACCAGACCCCTAGGGATTGATTAAGTCCATATGCAGAGTGTCTTAGATGTCAAATTTATCCAAATACTCCTTATTAACAACAAACTCAGGAGGTTTCTACATATAGGTGTTTTATAGAATATTTGTATGTGAAAAGGCATTCTTTGTGTCTAGTTGTAAAAAGTGGTCAGTCAAAATGAGCTGCCAAGGAATTGAGGATGCATACATAGGCAATCCTTTTCACTGGATATAATGTCTTGAAATAATCCACACCAAAGGTTTTTGTAAAACCCTTAGCAACCATTCATGCCTTTAGTCACTCAATAGAGCAATCATAGTGGTGTTTAACTGAGAACACCCAACGACAACTAGCAATATTCTTATCACATTGTGGATCAACTGGGTCCATGTATATTTTCACATAATGCTTGCATCTCTTACACCATGATACATTTCCATCTAGCATGTATCAAAGCATTTTCTAGAAATTTAGGGATAAAAGTAGTATCCAAAATAGTATTAAAGTAGAAGCACCAAGAGAGAGATAAGTAGGAAACATGCATTAGAAATTGGATGGTTGAGGGTGAATGAATGCATACCTTTGCAAAGCTCCACTACTAAGTTAGACTGGTTTAGAATAGATGATTAGTCTAGATCTTCAATCTTGAATTCAACTTCCATCCACTAGTTGTGGTGGTCATGATGGCATTGAGGACAATGTGTAAAGAGTGGGACCCAATAGGGAAATTGCTCTTTAGTGAATTTAAGAATAAGTACATCCAATTCCAAGTAAGAAGGAAAGGATGAATTTCATTCATTTCTCAAATGGTATACATATCAGAGCATGAAGCTTATAAGAAACAAAAATAAAACTATTACAAAGTTGCAAAGTGTATCATTTACAATTGCTCCTCAATATAAAAGGTGATATTACAAAAATATGAACTAACTACAATTAAATACACTAGCAGAGAGTGGCCTATCCATTCCAAGTTAGCCTTAAGTCTATGTCATGTAGGTAATCTTCTTAAGTCCTTGTCTTGTAATGTACCTAAACTTGGGTGGAAGGGAACATCACGCATAACATAGGAAACAACATAGAGGTCTCCAAAGAGTTGAGTATGTACATATAATAAACACTTTGGGCATTATATAGGATTATAAGTGCAAAAGAGATGTTCCCACAAGAAGATGTCCATTTACAATTAGGTAAGTTTAAAAGAATTACAACAAGATAATGCGGCATATTAAAATTTAGGTTTCCAAGCATGAGAATAATGCCATAAAAATTAACCATAATTCTAATCTAAAACAATAAATGTTTGCATGCTTAACAATGTAGACTAAACATACCTTATGATTAGACCTAGATATTCAACAGTACTCCCTAAGCTCAGGGTTCAAGGTTTTCACAACCTATTCATCATATTAGTGCATTCCATTAATATAAAGTTTTTTGATTCTCTTAGTAAGAAAATGACCCTACTATAAGTTGAAAACCTGACTCAAAACCTAGCCCATTAAATCCATCATAGTTTTTATGGTTCCAAAGACATATATTTTCATCATTTTCTGATCAACAATAATTAATTATGATTTTTATAAGATTAAATCATTTCTTAGTTAGTAATAAAATAGAGCCAGGCAAATGACTTATATGCCCACACATTCAGTTATTCACTAACTGTATGTGACATGTCACGTTAGTCCTTACTCACAGACTGAAATCTTGTACATCTAAGAATATAGGATGCATAAAAAGACTTTACTACCACTATGACCAAAGAGAACATTGTGACACAGTGAGGGTTAGTGAAGGGGAAGTACATGTGAACTTGTTCCCCTTCATCACCTGCGTGTCATGACAACTCCTGTATCTTGAGCGGCATTTCACCTTGTGCCAAAATCATCCTTAGACCAAAGAAGAAATCTCATCGAGATCGCGAGAGCATGACAGGTCCAATGAGCCCAAGCTCGAGGTGAGTGGATACTGAGGAGGAAAAAGGTCATCATGAAGTCTAGAGAGACAACATGAATATCGATGTCCAGTACAACTGGGTTAAAAATAGGCGATAAATGACAATAGAAAAGAGAGTTGATGGGCATCCTATGACTGTGTACATAGTTATAGAATTGACTTAGAGCCAGTTGTTTGGTAAGAGTATTCACAGAGGAATCGATGATGACCAGGTAGCGACAGGCAACAATGGAAGTACAAAATAAACTTGAATAATTTAATAAAAAAAGATCCTCAGGGGTTTTTCCAAGACCTCACCGATAGGTTGGCAAGCCTTTCAGGGTCCACTGGTTAAGGTTTGCATGCTAGCATGATCTCTGAACAAGAAGGATGGTGGCACTTGTCATCATGATAGATCAGAACAAATGACGGAGAGTGATTCATGCAAAATGAAAGATCAATGGTCAAGGGTGGTTACCTCGAGACCAATCAATCTAAGATAAACCACACCTCAGCCACTTTAACTTTCTCATTGGAGAAGAAGATCGACACTGACAACAACTCTCGCTATGCCACGAGGAAAATTGTTTAGAGGGGAGCTTCTAGGGTATGTGGAGAAAGTTTTTGGACCACTAGGAATGAAAATCAAGCACTGAGGAAAAGTAATTCTAGGAGCCGAGAAAATGGTAGTGACTGCTGAGCCAGGACAAAAGGGAATTTTCTATTTGTCTGATCCTTCACAATGAGTGAAGGACCATTTGGACTCAGTTTGGAGTGCGAAGTCATGTGATGAAGAAATCATGGTAATATGGTGAGCTTGCTGAGTGAGAGACGTCCGACCTTTGCAGTATGGACCTAGTCTCTAACGAACATAAAGGAGAATTGTAAGGGGACAACACGCCATTCTTTGAAATACCTGACCCATGTTAGGACCGCGTGCCTAGAGGGTCACGACTGAAGCATGCAACATCATTCAATCCAGATCTTTAGTTCAAAATCATAATATTACTATTTAAGTGACATGGTTTATTCTAACTTAGGTTTAACCCTTCTAGATTGACATTAGTTGTGTTTTTTTAATCTCTGATTAAACAAAAATTTGGGGGGCTACATTATTTTTGTATGAGGAATATGAATTTATACTTCGATTTGCATTATGATACTATTGGTGTTATCATTCTGCCCTAATACATTAGTCACTTAATTAGGGCTATTAGCTTAACCTAATAGCAAAATAGGGTGAATACTCTTATAATATCTTCAATATCCTCACTCAAAGGCATTAGGGTTTTACCATAAAATTTTAATTATGATTGAAACTATATATTGCTATTACTATTTACTAGTTTCCCACAATTTTAGTCATTAGGGTTATTACACCCTAAGATTTCCTATCCATGGGATACTAATGAGTCAACTATGATTATTAGGACCCAATAAGGTCCAATCTTTACTAAAATATGAAATTATATGTACTAAGAGGTATCTAATTGGAAAAGGATCAAGAAGGGAGAAAGAATGATATTGGATAAGATCATAGTCGGGTAAGGGTCCATAAGAATGGAGGATTTACCTATATGCCTAAGGTTGTGTATGTTACAACACTCCACCACTTAAAAAGGATTTCATTCTCAAAATCCATCCATCACTAGCCATGAGTACAAAGACATACTTCTAAACCAATTGAATATGTCTAATATACTTAATGCAATAGACTATTGTACAATTCTCCATATCATACTTATATTCAAAACCCCATGGTGAGGCTGCATTATTTCATGCATCAAGTCCCCATATTTTTTTCTCGTATCCTAGGTTGAGCTAGGAAATTTTTACAGCAAGACATAGATTATCTTGGTGTTTCTACATTCATTGAGGTTACCTACTTTACTATGGCAATTTCATGGTCCTCTTACACGAACCATGTCACTACACACATGAGGTCCTTAGGTTGTTCTATAGTTCCTCATTTCCCATCGCTTAAGCATGAATAACCAATCTTCATAAATGGATCTTCCAATAGAACCATTTAGATTGTGAATGCTAAATTGATGGACTAAACTTGTGTAAAAACATCAATACTTGAAAACCAAGATATCTATCATTATTACTATGACGTTAATTTCCCTTTGTGATCAGTGTGTCTATTGAATATTGGGTGCATATAGAAAGTAGGGTATAACATGCATATATGCCTTTTTTCCCTTCAAATATTAGGGTTATCTTAAGTTGGATGTATTTATAATTTTTTTCCAGGAAAATTAATTAGTTTGTGTTTGACTACCAAGCCATTATTCACAAATTATAGGGTAGATTAGGGTAAAGGTATAAGATTAGGATTTTGTTTTGTGCATTGTTTAACATTCAAATTTGAGGACTATAGTGTATTTTATGCAACTTGTTGAATTAGTCGTCCATGGTTTAAGAACACATATTACATTGCACAAGCTTTGATTGATGTGTGGTCAATTTATTTTTCCTTTAATTTATTACAAACGTATGGGAAGATGTACGTTCAAAATGTCCATCATCCTTAGTGTTTTCGAGCTAGCTTCTTTTGTACAATTATCTCTACCATTTTATTATCAACAAATTGGGGTAATTAACTAAGTATCTTATCTAACTTAAGTTCCTATTCAAGTATAAGTTTATATATTTTACAATTTATTTTAATTATCAAGGTAACAATTATGATGATACAATTAGTGAGGCTCACTCACTAATCTTGCGGAAAAGCTACCTAAGTTTGACATAACTACCAGAAGTACCCAAGTATGACTTTTTGCAACCATTACTACTGTATATTCCCTAATTTAAGCTACTCATAAGCGTATAAGACTACACCCCTTAAGGAAGTAATCAATAACATAACAAACTATTTAAAGAGACAACAATGATAGATCACCAGGTCATAGACATCCAAAGCTTCTTCTTGACACATTCTACTTCTCACTTAGGTCTAGAGTTATAAGATAGACCTAACCAATCATGGGTTTCTTTTCTAAAGAGTTTCTATACTTCTTATAACTCCCTCATGATGGTGACTTGGTTCTAAAGACCATCAATAAAAATTTGAAAACTTGTCTTTTGTACATATATCTTTATAATGGAAGCAACTTTAATGATAAAAATTTTGGTGACAAAAATTTAATATTAGTGCCAAAATTAATTCAAGAACTAAGTCATCCACCTACCACAACACAACACATATACTATTATCATTTTTACATGCAAAATGGTCTAATTCTTCTAACACCTAAACATGGATACAACTACATCTCTAATATGTAAGAATAAGAGGGAGAAGGGTCTCTTATTACATATTGTCAACTTCTATTTAAACCCTAGTAAGGCACGATATCCACTATTTCCCATGTCACTCTCTATCCATAGTTTGCATGTATCATCTCAAGACATTGGGAAGTCACATAATCATCTAACCATAAAGAAAATAAACTTGGGTTTACTCATCACCATGGTTTACAACCATGGTATATTCATGAGACATGATAATATATATGATCAAACCACACCTCATCACCATCACTTAGTAATACAGGAAGCTACATAGATGATAAAGATGAATGTTAAGGATGGTTACTAAAACATATTATTCTCTTTCTCTAACCTTCATATATGAAACAACTCAAGCTTAGTTAGAATAGTAGTCAACACTTAGATGGAGAGTTCTGGGCAAAGCTAATTCAAAGTCAACGCCAGTCCAATCTTAATGGGTTGGTTCAGATTATCACTTAAAATCAAGAGAATCATTGCGAACCTAGAACATTCATTAGGGTCCAAAATTTCCATAAACAATTTACATCGCAGTAGGTGAACTGGTCATTTCATAACTGAAACGATCATTTGGCAAGGTGAGCTGATCGGTTCACTAGTGAACCGGTCAGTTGGGAGTGTGAGCCGATCGGTTCACCTAGTGAATCAGTCATTTTGCTTAGACCTGCCTACAATTGACTTTCCTTGTTCTTTTCTAATAAAACAAATATAAATTCTTGTCACAATCAAATTTAACAAGTGAAATGAAAAAACTTTTCTCACAAATCAGGAAAACCCAACACTACTCATTTGATCCAGATGATTCGATCAGTTCACCAGAGTGAATCGATCATCTCACTGACCATGAGTCGATCGGTTCACCTAGTGAACACGTCGATAGGTGGTCCAGATTGTGCAGAACACAACCAATTCATTTCTCAACCAATCTAACACTCTAATCAGTTGGTTCAACACTTGAACTTGATGATTATGAGTCAAGTCTATTAATTGAATGTTTGATTGGGTATCTAAACACTTTTGTAATCAATCAAATTATCATTCATGGATGAACTCCTCTTTCGGGTTAATCCTTTGTGTGTGACCCTATAGGTCCCATTTCACATTGGTAGTGAATGTCCATAACTAGCTTATGACATAACTAGAAAAGAGCGATATCTAGTTGCACATCGGTGCTACCCAAGTGAAAAGGAAAGTTGGAGAACAACTTTCAATCTTACAGTTGGTGATTGGTGTTTTAGTGAATGCATAATTCCTTTACCTCTCACTTCTTGAATGAACTCAAGGCATGGAGTTGTCATCCTTTCAATGTTCATTCATGTTTCTTGAACTAGAGCAGACTGTCTGAGATGTGTGACATCAATATCATATATTGATTCACATGTGCATGTACATGCCTTTCTCAGTCTCTCTTATCAAGTGTCTTGGACATCATACTCCCCTAAGAGGGACAAATCCCATATCTATCACTCACAGTCTATCTCGTGTGTCAAAGCCACCAAATCATCACCGTTATAACAATCCATGTTTTAAGCTGCATTTGATGATGTCAAAGTGTACCCAATCACATTCGATGAGTGTAGTGATTTTAGGTCTAAGAATCACAATCACCACCATCACTATGAGAGATGATTCTGACTACCATGCCATAGTTCCATGTATCACTCCCATGGTGGGTCTGTCTGATACACTATTCTCCAATATGTATTTGTGTGCTTGGTTTGATATCATATATCATGACTAATGAGACATTGTCATCAATCAACACACACTCTAGTCTTGATGTGTCATTATTGTTTATCAAGCTTTCCATAATGACATCTGACTAGGGACATAACAAGAATGTACATACTCTTAGCATCCATATGATCTTATTGTTAAATTCACATGCTTGAAGACATACATCATTGAGTATTGTCATTCTTTAGACATTCATTCTGCCCCATCATATATCTCATAATTGATCGAGCTAGAATAAATTAGAAGCTTGCCTTTGATATTTATCAAATCAATCAAAACATATGCCAATCCAATCATCATATGATTGGCTCTCTAGGCTTACATACGAACAGACTCCCACTTGCACTTAGAGCCAATCACCTTTGAATCATATTCTTAGTGATCTCTAAAGATGTCCTACATGTTTCCGCTACACTGGTGCTAATCCAGTGAGTTAGAAATACTTTACTTTAGTTGGTATATTGCATGTTTCACATCTCCTCACTGTACGACATTTCTTATGAGATGGAGTTGCCGTAATATGCTATTTGATATTCCTAGCCTAACAATTTGCTCCACAGTTTGACTTAGTATTTCTACTTTGTCATCAATGGTTGGAATATCTATAAGTTGATCCGTGTGAACTTGTAGATCAATATCCTATGGTGTTCATAACACAAGGATACTCAACATTCTTTTTAGAATTAAATATCCTTTTAATTTTACTCAAAACATTTCCACTTAACAACTCTTGTTCACTTTACAATTGAATATAACATTTATATTTTGCATTTTGCGATCATTTTTCTATCATTTGGAAGCTTGCATCAGTGTAACTCATTTACGCTCAACTCTTCCTTTTATTACCATAGAACTAATCCTTTAATACTTCACAAGTACTTAAATAAGTTCTTTATGGTATTCCAGTGACTCCCACTAGAAGTAGACATACATCCACTCATCATGTCCATTACATACGTGATAACTGGATGGGCATATCATATTGTCATGTCCAATACATACAAGATGATGAATGCATATACATTTTCTTGTCATATCCGGTACATATAAGATAATGGGATGATTACATACATGATAGATCCAATTGCAAATGCAGAAGGCATCTATCTATGTGTTCCTAATCTTCATAAGAATTTGGGACACTAGGCATTTGAGAGACTAACTCCATGTAATATGTACAAGTTTTTTCCCACTGAATATTTGCATACTAAACCCTTCAACACAAACTGCCAATGCATGCTCTCTCTTTATCAGGATTAGAGACTTTGAAGAACTATCTCCATAGATCTCTATTCCTATCACATAGTACATTTCTCTTTATTCCCTTAAAGAAGGTATTTCCACACCAGTTTTGTTTTATTCCTCATCATCATGTGGAATATGAATATGCTCCCACTAAATCTTTGTAATCACATATCTCTTCTTTATTTTGATATATCAGTCAAACCTTTTGACTATATAATCAAAGTAAAGACTCTAACTCTAAGGTGCTTGTATTTAATCAATCATATTGATTAATCTCTTGCAACTTATAGACTGCATTTGCATTAACAGAATTATAAATCCCTTCAAGTTGTGTCACATACACAAACTCATGTTATTCCTTCTAGGAATGTAGTTTTAATATTCATATACCAAATTTCATACTATTTAAGTTCCAATAGCAAGCATGATCCTTTATGTCCTATAGACACTGCAATTGGTTAAATAAAATCATCAGGTTCAACACCTTAAACTCACTTGAATTTATATTAACCAATCAGCTCTTGAAATGTCATCCATGTCAGTCCTAACTCTTAAGACCCAATTGCACTTTTGGGTTGTATCCCTATAAGTGCTACCATTAAGGTCATATATTTGGTTAACATGGAGGTCATTTTGGATCTTATGACTCTAAAGCCATAACTCAAAATCTGGTTCCTCAACATCATCTAGATGAATTATTGGCTCATCATCATATGACCAATTAATCACCTTTGAATTTGTAGGATATCATTATCCATCAAGCTCAAGGCTATTTCTACTAGATATATGAGGTGTGTCTCTTACATAAGGAATTTGAGATTCCACGACATTTGTGATTCTTAATATCCTTTTGTACATTTGTTTAGCGTACAGCATGTTCATTTAGATGAATTCTAGAAGATTAGTTATTTGTTTGATGATCACACTCTTCCTATTTAGAGTATGATTCCATCTTTGATTTAGACATCATTATGCCTTAATCATGAGTTCTCTATGATACACTATCATAATTACTCAAAAGGTCCACACACATTTGGTTTAAGTATCTCATTCATTGATCATATCAAAGAGTTAATACTTTTACCAAGTTTGTTCTTCATTTATAATATTCTTGAACATTTCAAGATATTCATATTGGTATTTCATTAAATACCATATTTGAAGTATTAACATTTATTCCAATAGGTATGTATATACATCAATATATATTATACCTAATAGAATAGTTATTCTCCCACTATATCTAGTGAAGATTGACTTGTTATCATGCCCAATAAACAAGACATTCATATCTCTTAATGGTTCAATAACCAAGAGAGTCTAGTCTATCCATCAACATGGAACCTAGAGATGAATTTCTCATTCATTTGTTTATATGATAATGCTAATTTATTGTTTGAGTCATCAATAACTTTTAGGTATTATTATTTTATCTCATGCATACCAGGTATCCAAAGATAAGTAAGACATTGCCATAAAAGATCATATCTTTGAAATTGAAACATGAATTTTATTGATAGACATCTTTGTCATTATAAGATGCAGAAATAAAAATGTTGATATTTATTGGAAAAATGAAATTGTGGCATACAACTCATAAAAACATAATTAACTAATGCGGAAGCGTTCATCAAGCAGCGGATTAGTGAAAATCACTAAAAATTAAAACTTTTTGCAAAGATATCCATTCACAGGAAACCCTTTCATTCAGAACCAAAGTAAAACTTTACATCCTGGTTCATATATATACATCTCATGTACTTTTGCTTCTCGAGGAATGCAAACATTAACTACTCTGTCTTAACTATACACAGGTAGTATAAAACCCTCGAGGCATTAAGCCAAAATCTCAAAATCACTAACTACTACTACTCCGAGGACCTGAGAGTACAGAGATGACACATAGGACTCTATATACAACTGAACATGACATGACAGTCAATGTCTCCACCTGAGACTTCACTACTGTCCCGGCTGCTACTGCTGTCCTTCACCTCCTGAAGGATTCTTGTCTCTTCGTCCGCGTCCACCTAAAAATGTGGTTCCCACGGGGGTGAGACAATTATAAAAATTGCCCCAGCGAGAGATATAACTCTCCGCCAGAAACATTGTTATTGCAACTTAAGAAGATAAATATGAATAGAGAAATCATATTTATTTGACAGCAAATACTTTAATGTCTAACAGATTAGGACATCATTCTTTATCAGAAGCATTACAGTTAAAATAGAATCAACATATCATTTATCCTTTAAGGAATATGAAGAACAAGTATAACATTTATTCAAACTACAGAAACGTTACCACTGCATTAACTCTCTTCAGGCTTAGATCATATATCTAAAGCCTGGCATTATCATTGTGGAGTCATGGCCCGTAGCCATACTCTTTTCATAAAGTGTTGGGATCTTAATCCCTCAATTCACCACTGGAAATTCTCATCCTTTCACAATTTCAATACACTAACCATGTGATTCTGGGTAATTAAACCCTTAGCTCATCACCTGAGCATTGTTACCACATTCTCCAGTAACTAACACCTTTAGGTCATCTGACCAAGATAAGCATGATACTTGTTATACAAGCAACCATCATGGCACTTGAGGCCCATCAACTCTCTTGCTACCTCTTACTAGGCACAAGGTATATTATGGCACACAAGGCCCAATAAACCAATTCAAACTAATAACACATCATAGCTCATACCTGGCTATTCTCATCATCTCACCTGCATGGTTAGCACATATGATAGCAGCACATCAATTATCTATCATCACCATGCAAAAACAATATATTAATAATTCAAGGGTATTACCCTTAATCCTTTACCAGGATTAGGATTTCCATCACACATCTCATGTATCAGTATTACCCTTAATCCTTTACTAGGATTAGGATTTCCATCACACATCTCATGTATCAGTATTACCCTTAATCCTTTACCAGGATTAGGATTTCCATCACACATCTCATGTATCAGTATTACCCTTAATCCTTTACCAGGATTAGGATTTCCATCACACATCTCATGTATCAGTATTATCCTTAATCCTTTACCAGGATTAGGATTTCCATCACACATCTCATGTATCAGTCATCCAATTATATTGGATTTATAACACAACAAGATATACCAGTATTTGGGGTGTTGGATACGATATCTATCATATCTTGATGTATCACTTCCCTCAACACCATTAACTTTCTTGAGTTCATATACTCAGCTTGTATTAGGGTATTACCCATCCTAATACTTTATGCATCAGTTTATCACATTCAATCATGTAAAGTAGTGATCATTAGTCACTCACTTGGAATATACAACTATTGCCAATACTATGGATTCATCCATAAGTCATGAATTAGCAAAAAGACCATGATAGGTCCTTTTCAAAACAACTCCAAGTCAAGCATAGAGTACCATGGTCGTGTAACCAAGAACGGCCGTGCAAAGAAAGTCACCACGACCGTGCTACCTTGCACGGTCGTGCAAAGGGAAGATACCACGGCCGTGCTACCTAACACGGTTGTGCTACAGGAGTTCACCTCATGGATCATATTCAAGTATGAATTCTATTCTTTCATTTAGGAATTAGGGTTTCACATACCGTCTCCCTTCCTTAGAATAGAGATTGCATATAGCATCACCCTTCATTAGGGTTTCATATCACATTGCCCATAATTAGGGTTTACTATTCATTCCCAATTAGGGTTTCTCATAGAATCACCCTCAATTAGGGCTTCACATGGATACACCTTCAATTAGGGTTTCATATGGATGCACCCTCAACTAGGGTTTGAGTTCAATAACCCTGTCAATTAGGGGTTATGTTCATGTTTAGGGTTTCATGATCTCTTTGCTTAAGGATCATAACCCTTAATCACCACATGAATCATATTCATGTATGAATTCATGCTATCAACTTCTTAACTTGATTAGGTCATATCAACTCTTCAGTCGAGTACATACAACTATGATTAACATAGTGTATCAAGTCATTGATCCTATAAGCAATTAGGGATTCATCCCTTAATTGACACTTAATCACTTAGGCACTATTAGGGTTTCAACCTTTCTACCTTCATTGATTATCATTACTAATCATAATTGGATCAATAGTACATTCATCATCTTACTTCCCAAAGATTCAATCACATTGGACCTCCATTACATAAGGTATCCAAATGAATTAGGGTTTACTATTCATCCTAATTAGTGATTTCACATGTAGACAACCTCTTAATAGGGTTATACATGAAATCAGCCTCAATTAGGGTTTACATCATGTATTGGATCCATGCATTTGTTATGCATTATTGATTAGTACCATTAAGGGTATCTCCCACCTAATCACATTATGTTTTCAAAAAGGTTTGATCCATTGGACCTTCAATAACAATAGGTGTCCAATTGAATTAGGGTTTTCAATGTTGATTCCTTCAATCATTGAATTCATGGAACCAATCATCAATTGGACCTATACCCATACTTCAATTGAGTTTAATAGGTCAACCTTCAACTGATTTGACCCTCAATTGACCCTCAATTGATCATCAATTAGGGTTTGATTCAATTGAATTAGGGCTTGGAATCGATGATTCTTCAACACTAATCAATGCAGAACTAGTTGCATTGAAACCATTGAACCATCATCCAAATTGGGTATGACCTGACCCCAAACGGTCTTGAGGTCGTTTGTATGACCTCCAAACGGTCTTGAGACCGTTTGCCCATCATATCACTCAAATCTAAGCAATCCAATTGGGGTTTGGTTCATTGGATTGATCACCAAATCAGCATTGCATTGTATAACAGCTTGGTACCTTTAGACCTTCAAACACCTAGCCACACTCAACCCTAGACCTCCAAACGGTCTTGGGTGACCACCAAACGATCTTGAGACCGTTTGGATGAGCTCCAAACGGTCTTGAGACCGTTTGGCCCATCCAACCTTTGGATTTTAGTGAAAAATCATCAAGGATTGATCTATCAAGTTGATCAACAATTCAGCATTTAGTTGCAGTATGATTTGGTACCTTTGGACCTTCAATTGGTCAACTATACTTGACCCCAGGCCTCCAAACGGTCTTGGGGTGATCCCCAAACGGTCTTGAGACCGTTTGGGTGATCCCCAAATGGTCTTGAAACCGTTTGGGCTAATCAAACCAAAATCTCAACTTAACTCATTGGAATTTCAGCATTGTTTTCAATTAGGGTTTGCCTAATTGATTAGCCTTCAACTCATGATTCCTTTGGAGTTAACACCTAAAATTTGGAGGGTCATTAACCAACATCATTAGGAACAGTAATATAAAACGTTCAATGCTTGGTCAACTCCACCAAACATCTTGAAACCGTTTTCCCAAAAAGGTCAAGTTAATCAGATTGAAAATCAGCACTTAATCCAATTAGGTTTGCCTAATGGATTAACCTTCAACTCACGATTCCTTGGGACTTAACCCATAAAACTTGGTGAGTCATTATCCAACATAATTAGGATCAATAATCTCAAACTGTCAACGCTTGGTCAACGCACTCAAACGGTCTTGAAACCGTTTGCCCAAGCAGGTCAAGTTGATCAGGTTGAAAATCAGCACTTAATCCAATTAGGTTTCCCTAATTGATTAGGCTTCAACTCACGATTCCTTTGGATTTAACCACTCAAATTTTTAGGGTCATTAACCAACATCATTATGAACCGGAATACCAAACGGTCAATGCTTGGTCAACCATATCAAACGGTCTTGAAACCGTTTTCCCAAATAGGTCCAGTTAATCAGGTTGAAAATCAGCACTTAATTCAATTCGATTTGCCTAATGGATTGCCCTTCAACCTATGATTCCTTTGGAGTTAAACCCTCAAATTTGGAGGGTCATTATCCTACATAATTAGGAACAATATCACCAAATGGTCCACGCTTGGTAAACTCAACCAAACGGTCTTGAAACCGTTTTCCTCCAAACGGTTTGCAAACCGTTTGGTCACCAAACGGTTTTGATGAAACCGTTTGGTTCCCACCTTTAGAAACCGTTTTCTCCCAAGATATTTGGTGAGGTGCTAGCTTATGATGATGTCATCATCACCTTCCTTCTTTCACCCAAGAACAGCAACCGTTCTTGATGGAAATTGCAGCAAAGAAACAAGTATGTATCAAATTGAAGAAATCAATCAACAAAGCATAGAGAATGGATGCAATAGCAATGGTCAAGGGTTTAAGTTATAAAACCCACCTCCAATTGAGCTCCAAAGCTCCAATCTCACGCCATTAATGGTGGATGAAGCTCTAACAACTCCCCCTAGGCTCGTCCTCAAGCTTTTGATTGCAAAAGTTGGCTAGGGTTGAAGAGGAGATCGAAATAAGAAGGAATCCATACTTTGTTTTTGATTTCCACCATGAAATCAAGGAGAACGAAGGTCAAGAGCTTACCAACAGGTTGGGAGGCGTCCTCCTTCTCCTCCCTAGCTCCTTGGTCAGTTTTTCAAGCAAGGGAAAGAAGAAAATCCGAAATAGCCTTTCATTTGGCTTGAAAAAGGCACTTTTATAAGGAAATTGATGAGAGAGAAAATGCATTATTAAAATGCATTAAATTCCAAAAATATGGCCGCCTCTTCCCCCTCAAATCCCTTAAGGACGAGGCACCTTCCTTTGCCTTTAATTATACTTCATTATCCTCAATTTAAAGAAAAGGAAATTAAGCACCTTAATGCTTATTATATTAATATTCCATATGTGAGTGGAAATTACTTTTTTTTATAATAAGGTGAGTGGAATTTCACCTCCTTAGGATATTTTCGTTCCTTATCTTGGCAAAGGAACGTCCATCCTTAATCAAAATCAACCCAAAACATTTTAGTTGAAAGCCCTTCAATTATTTTTATTCATTTTTGCCCTAAATCAAATTAGGGTTTCAATTAGGCATTAATCTTGATTATTTTAATATCAAGATTCTCTCTCCTCCAACTTAATTCAAATGAGGCACCCATCTCATTTTATTTTCTCTACATGATGCCAAGAAACATTAGGGACCTTATTGAAGTGGTAATTTGCATATTGAACCCTATGTTTTGGGTAAATTGCACTTTACACCAAAACTGGATTTTAATGCACAACATTGTCCAACAAGCTCTATCTTGGTGTCTAGGCTTGTAGAAATCTTACCACTACATCATATTCATTCTTATGATGTCTCAACATCAGATGAATATCTTATCATGCATCATTTGCAATTTAACCCCTCAACTTGTGTAATTTGCACTTAAGTCTAAAATGAGCAATCATTGCTTCAACATTGTTCAAACATGACCAAAATTGAAACATAAGTTTCTCATGAGCCCTAATTACTTTTCCCAGGATAAGATTAAGAATCTACTCAACCTTATTAGGAAAAACATCTAGGGTTAATTCATAACCCAGGTCAGGGATGTTACAAATTATAAACCCCTAACAAGGATTTCGTCCTCGAAATCCCAGACAAAAGGAGGAATAGATTATTCATTAATCATGCCCTCAAGTCTCCTCATATCATCTTAATATCATGAAGATATCATGGATTCTGTAATCCACTCATAGTTCCTTTCATTAATTCCTCCTTATCACTGTTTATATTTATGCAAAGCATAAACCCCTAACATATGATGTCCATATCATTGAAAGGAAGATGCATAAAAGAACATATTTCTATCATTATCCAAAAATATTCACCAAAGAGAAACATATATATCTAACAGAGATAATTTATTCAGCAATCTTTTATTTGTTGTTGAGAATATACACATAGCATGTTCACTAAGTTTGTTGAGAATATCCACATAGCATGTTCACTAAGTTTGTTGAGAATATCCACATAGCATGTTCACCGAGTTTGTTGAGAATATCCACATAGCATGTTCACTAAGTTTGTTGAGAATATCCACATAGCATGTTCACTAAGTTTGTTGAGAATATCCACATAGCATGTTCACTAAGTTTGTTGAGAATATCCACATAGCATGTTCACTAAGTTTGTTGAGTATATCGACATAGCATGTTCACTAAGTTTGTTGAGAATGTCCACATAGCATGTTCACTAAGTTTGTTGAGAATATCCACATAGCATGTTCACTGAGTTTGTTGAGAATATCCACATAGCATGTTCACTGAGTTTGTTGAGAATATACACATAGCATGTTCACTAAGTTTGTTGAGAATATCCACATAGCATGTTCACTAAGTTTGTTGTGAATATCCACATAGCATGTTCACTAAGTTTGTTGAGAATATCCACATAGCATGTTCACTAAGTTTGTTGAGAATATCCACATAGCATGTTCACTAAGTTTGTTGAGAATATCCACATAGCATGTTCACTAAGTTTGTTGTTTGGGAAAATTCACCTAGCTCTTCCTATTTAATTTCATTATATTCTCTAGATTGTTTCAGAATGACTACTTGATCAGAGTAATAAAAAAGATAACAATCTAAGAGTTTCATACTTTCCTTATCTACAATAATCATATACCTGGCTAGGGTATACAAATATTGAGATTAGGTAGTATGCACTTTATTCACTATCATATTCCTCACTTTTCATATCATTATACATACATGATTCTCCATTCCTAGATTTCCTCCAGACATCATTATGAAAATCTCATCTGTTGACATACAGATAAGGGAGATTATAAAACATTTTAAGGAACATTGAGTAAGATATAAGTTCTCATCTCCCTTGTGTCCTTATAGGACTAGTCAAAAGAATTCAAAGACAACTATTTTCATATCTTTAACACATAGAAACATGAAATGAAGTATCAGGATGAATATATTTCATCTAAGTATTACCCCTCAAGGTCATCTACCACACTAGGTTGATTTCAACACATAGTGTCCAATCATCTCATGTTACTACTTTTGCCTTTACTTAGTGGCTAGTGCCCCGGTGCACTAGGAATTTATTGCACTGGTGACACCAAAAACTTTGGCTTTTCAGAGTAACTAGGCAAATGTCTCTAAATTATAGAGACCATTCCCTACTTCTCAGCTTTTTGCCCCTTCCTGGGCACTATCATCACAGATTTATTATCTGTCTAAACTCATGGCAGAGTCTACTTTCTTACCATAAGTTAATCTTTTCCATATTTTCCCTTGTTCCAACATGACTAATTCATTTAAGAACTCTTTTAAAGCTCAAGCTTTCTATATTAAGGACTGGTGACCTAGGTTGTAACACCAATATCCAGTCTTCTTTATGCATCACTGTTGCCCTGATTTGCCCAATAAGAGCATGATCCTAGGACTCTCTATCCTGATCAGGTCTTAATGGGGATTCTCAGGCACTTGTTCTCCTCTATCCTGGTCCCATGCACCCTCTCCTGGTGCAACAACATTGCCCTTAGCAATGTATTCTTCGTGTTCTCCAGTCATTTTCATGTTCTTCTTCTCCTATGTGAGCGGAAGATACTATCAGATAAACTGGAAGACACTTAGAACAGACTCAACAACCTTAGTCCTATGTCTCTATAGACTCAGCGAACCTAGAGCTCTGATACCACTAAATTGTGGCATACAACTCATAAAAACATAATTAACTAATGTGAAAGCGTTCATCAAGTAGCGGATTAGCGAAAATCACAAAAAATTAAAACTTTTTGCAAAGAGATTCATTCACAGGAAACCCTTTCATTCAGAACCAAAGTAAAACTTTACATCCTTGTTCATATATATACATCTCATGTACTTTTGCTTCTCGAGGAATGCAAACATTAACTACTCTGTCTTAACTATACACAGGTAGTATAAAACCCTCGAGGCATTAAGCCAAAATCTCAAAATCACTAACTAATACTACTCCGAGGACCTGAGAGTACAGAGACGACACATAGGACTCTATATACAACTGAATATGACATGACAGTCAATGTCTCCACATGAGACTTCACTACTGTCCCGGCTGCTGCTGCTGTCCTTCACCTCCTGAAGGATTCCTGTCTCTTCGTCCGCGTCCACCTAAAAATGTGGTTCCCACGGGGGTGAGACAATTATAAAAATTGCCCCAGCGAGAGATATAACTCTCCGCTAGAAACATTGTTATTGCAACTTAAGAAGATAAATATGAATAGAGAAATCATATTTATTTGACAGCAGATACTTTAATGTCTAACATATTAGGACATCATTCTTCATCAGAAGCATTGCAGTTAAAATAGAATCAACATATCATTTATCCTTTAAGGAATATGAAGAACAAGTATAACATTTATTCAAACTACAGAAATGTTACCACTGCATTAACTCTCTTTAGGCTTAGATCATATATCTAAAGCCTGGCATTATCATTGTGGAGTCATGGCCCATAGCCATACTACTTTCATAAAGTGTTGGGATATTAATCCCTCAATTCACCACTGGAAATTATCATCCTTTCACAATTTCAATACACTAACCATGTGATTCTGGGTAATTAAACCCTTAGCTCATCACCTGAGCATTGTTACCACATTCTCCAGTAACTAACACCTTTAGGTCATCTGACCAAGATAAGCATGATACTTTTATACAAGCATCCATCATGGCACTTGAGGCCCATCAACTCTCTTGCTACCTCTTACTAGGCACAAGGTATATTATGGCACACAAGGCCCAATAAACAAATTCAAACTAATAACATATCATAGCTCATACCTGGCTATGCTCATCATCTCATGATACCTGCATGGTTAGCACATATGATAGCAGCACATCAATTATCTATCATCACCATGAAAAAACAATATATTAATAATTCAAGGGTATTACCCTTAATCCTTTACCAGGATTAGGATTTCCATCACACATCTCATGTATCAGTATTACCCTTAATCCTTTACTAGGATTAGGATTTCCATCACACATCTCATGTATCAGTATTACCCTTAATCCTTTACCAGGATTAGGATTTCCATCACACATCTCATGTATCAGTATTACCCTTAATCCTTTACTAGGATTAGGATTTCCATCACACATCTCATGTATCAGTATTACCCTTAATCCTTTACCAGGATTAGGATTTCCATCACACATCTCATGTATCAGTCATCCAATTATATTGGATTTATAACACAACAAGATATACCAGTATTTGGGGTGTTGGATACGATATCTATCATATCTTGATGTATCACTTCCCTCAACACCATTAACTTTCTTGAGTTCATATACTCAGCTTGTATTAGGGTATTACCCATCCTAATACTTTATGCATCAGTTTATCACATTCAATCATGTAAAGTAGTGATCATTAGTCACTCACTTGGAATATACAACTATTGCCAATACTATGGATTCATCCATAAGTCATGAATTAGCAAAAAGACCATGATAGGTCCTTTTCAAAACAACTCCAAGTCAAGCATAGAGTACCACAGCCGTGTAACCAAGAACGACCGTGCAAAGAAAGTCACCACGGTCGTGCTACCTTGCACGGTCGTGCAAAGTGAATCCACCATGGACGTGCTACCTTGCACAGTCGTGCAAAGGGAAGATACCACGACCGTGCTACCTAACACGGTCGTGCTACAGGAGTTCACCTCATGGATCATATTCAAGTATGAATTCTATTCTTTCATTTAGGAATTAGGGTTTCACATACCGTCTCCCTTCCTTAGAATAGAGATTGCATATAGCATCACCCTTCATTAGGGTTTCATATCACATTGCCCATAATTAGGGTTTACTATTCATTCCCAATTAGGGTTTCTCGTAGAATCACCCTCAATTAGGGCTTCACATGGATACACCTTCAATTAGGGTTTCATATGGATGCACCCTCAACTAGGGTTTGAGTTCAATAACCCTGTCAATTAGGGTTTATGTTCATGTTTAGGGTTTCATGATCTCTTTGCTTAAGGATCATAACCCTAAATCACCACATGAATCATATTCATGTATGAATTCATGCTATCAACTTCTTAACTTGATTAGGTCATATCAACTCTTCAGTCGAGTACATACAACTATGATTAACATAGTGTATCAAGTCATTGATCCTATAAGCAATTAGTGATTCATCCCTTAATTGACACTTAATCACTTAGGTACTATTAGGGTTTCAACCTTTGTACCTTCATTGATTATCATTACTAATCATCATTGGATCAATAGTACATTCATCATCTTACTTCCCAAAGATTCAATCACATTGGACCTCCATTACATAAGGTATCCAAATGAATTAGGGTTTACTATTCATCCTAATTAGTGATTTCACATGTAGACAACCTCTTAATAGGGTTATACATGAAATCAGCCTCAATTAGGGTTTACATCATGTATTGGATCCATGCATTTGTTATGAATTATTGATTAGTACCATTAAGGGTATCTCCCACCTAATCACATTAGGTTTTCAAAAAGGTTTGATCCATTGGAACTTCAATAACAATAGGTATCCAATTGAATTAGGGTTTTCAATGTTGATTCCTTCAATCATTGAATTCATGGAACCAATCATCAATTGGACCTATACCCATACTTCAATTGAGTTTAATAGGTCAACCTTCAACTGATTTGACCCTCAATTGACCCTCAATTGATCATCAATTAGGGTTTTATTCAATTGAATTAGGGCTTGGAATCGATGATTCTTCAACACTAATCAATGCAGAACTAGTTGCATTGAAACCATTGTACCATCATCCAAATTGGGTATGACCTGACCCCAAACGGTCTTGAGGTCATTTGGATGATCTCCAAACTATCTTGAGACCGTTTTCCCATCATATCACTCAAATCTAAGCAATCCAATTGGGGTTTGGTTCATTGGATTGATCACCAAATCATCATTGCATTGTATAACAGCTTGGTACCTTTAGACCTTCAAACACCTAGCCACACTCAACCCTAGACCTCCAAACGGTATTGGGTGACCACCAAACGGTCTTGAGACAGTTTGGATGAGCTCCAAACGGTCTTGAGACTGTTTGGCCCATCCAACCTTTGGATTTTAGTGAAAAATCATCAAGGATTGATCTATCGAGTTGATCAACAATTCAACATTTAGTTGCAGTATGATTTGGTACCTTTGGACCTTCAATTGGTCAACTATACTTGACCCCAGACCTCCAAACAGTCTTGGGGTGATCCCCAAACAGTTTTGAGACCGTTTGGGTGATCCCGAAATGGTCTTGAAACCGTTTGGGCTAATCAACCCAAAATCTCAACTTAACTCATTGGAATTTCAGCACTGTTAGGGTCATTAACCAACATCATTAGGAACAGGAATATCAAATGGTCAACGCTTGGTCAACTCCACCAAATGGTCTTGAAATCGTTTGCCCAAAAAGGTCAAGTTAATCAGATTGAAAATCAGCACTTAATCCAATTAGGTTTGCCTAATTGATTAACCTTCAGCTCACGATTCCTTGGGAGTTAACCCATAAAACTTGGTGAGTCATTATCCAACATAATTAGGATCAATAATCTCAAACGGTCAATGCTTGGTCAACGCACTCAAATGGTCTTGAAACCGTTTGCCCAAGCAGGTCAAGTTGATCAGGTTGAAAATAAGCACTTAATCCAATTAGGTTTCCCTAATTGATTAGGCTTCAACTCACGATTCCTTTGGATTTAACCCCTCAAATTTGGAGGGTCATTAACCAACATCATTATGAACAGGAATCCCAAACGGTCAATGCTTGGTCAACCATCCCAAACGGTCTTGAAACCGTTTTCCCAAACATGTCCAGTTAATCAGGTTGAAAATCAGCACTTAATTCAATTCGATTTGCCTAATTGAGTGGCCTTCAACCTATGATTCCTTTGGAGTTAACCCCTAAAATTTTGAGGGTCATTACCCTACATAATTTGGAACAAGATTCCCAAATGGTCCATGCTTGGTCAACTCAACCAAACGGTCTTGAAACCATTTGCCTCCAAACGGTTTGCAAACCGTTTGGTCACCAAACGGTTTTGATGAAACCGTTTGGTTCCCACCTTTAGAAACCATTTTCTCCCAAGATATTTGGTGAGGTACTAGCTTATGATGATGTCATCATCACCTTCCTTCGTGCACCAAAGAACATCAACCGTTCTTGATGGAAATTGCAGCAAAGGAACAAGTATGTATCAAATTCAAGAAATCAATCAACAAAGCATAGAGAATTGATGCAATAGCAATGTTTAAGGGTTTAAGTTATAAAACCCACCTCCAATTGAGCTCCAAAGCTCCAAGCTCACGCCATTAATAGTAGATGAAGCTCTAACAACTCCCCCTAGGATCGTCCTCAAGCTTTTGATTGCAAAAGTTGGCTAGGGTTGAAGAGGAGATCGAAATAAGCAGGAATCCATACTTTATTTTTGATTTCCACCATGAAATCAAGGAGAACGAAGGTCAAGAGCTTACCAACAGGTTGGGATGCGTCCACCTTCTCCTCCCTAGCTCCTTGGTCGGTTTTTCAAGCAAGGGAAAGAAGAAAATCCGAAATAGCCTTTCATTTGGCTTGAAAAAGGCACTTTTATAAGGAAATTGATGAGAGAGAAAATGCATTATTAAAATGCATTAAATTCCAAAAATATGGCCGCCTCTTCTCCCTCAAATCCCTTAAGGACGAGGCACCTTCCTTTGCCTTTAATTCTCCTTCATTATCCTCAATTTAAAGAAAAGCAAATTAAGCACCTTAATGCTTATTATATTAATATTCCATATGTGAGTGGAAATTACTTTTTTTTATAATAAGGTGAGTGGAATTTCACCTCCTTAGGATATTTTCATTCCTTATCTTGGCAAAGGAACGTCCATCCTTAATCAAAATCAACCCAAAACATTTTGGTTGAAAGCCCTTCAATTATTTTTATTCATTTTTGCCCTAAATCAAATTAGGGTTTCAATTAGGCATTAATCTTGATTATTTTAATATCAAGATTCTCTCTCCTCCAACTTAATTCAAATGAGGCACCCATCTCATTTTATTTTCTCTACATGATTCCAAGAAACATTAGGGACCTTATTGAAGTGGTAATTTGCATATTGAACCCTAGGTTTTGGGTAAATTGCACTTTACACCAAAACTGGATTTTAATGCACAACATTGTCCAACAAGCTCTATCTTGGTGTCTAGGCTTGTAGAAATCTTACCACTACATCATATTCATTCTTATGATGTCTCAACATCATAGGAATATCTTATCATGCATCATTTGCAATCTAACCCCTCAACTTGGGCAATTTGCACTTAAGTCCAAAATGAGCAATCATTGCTTCAACATTGTTCAAACAGGACCAAAATTGAAACATAAGTTTCTCATGAGCCCTAATTACTTTTCCCAGGATAAGATTAAGAATCTACTCAACCTTATTAGGAAAAACATCTAGGGTTAATTCATAACCTAGGTCAGGGATGTTACAGAAATAGCAGTCCATAACTCTATTACATGCCCTTTGGGCTAGGCATAAATTAAAAGGTACTTCTATCTATGGCAGCAATGCTCCAATGTTGATGTGTGTTCCTTATTGTTCCTTTTATAAAGGCCATCACTTCTTTTCAGATATTGCACATCATATATGTCAGATCTATGTCTTGGTATCATATACCTAAGATAAAGAAGTATTTTAAGTTTATTTCATGATACTTGGGGTGGAGACTTCCATCCCCTCCTTCATTAGTTCATCTATGTAGAGAGGGTGATTTCTCTTCCAATGTCCTGGCTCATGACAATGGAAACATTTGCCTTCCTTGTTCACCCCTCCCTTAGATTTGAGAGTTGAAGATGACTTGGGCTGCTGGCTAGCATCAGAACCTTTCTTTGCTTTGCCTTTGCCCTTGTCTTTAGAATCTGCCTTCTTTCTTCTGATCATCATCACAAATTTGGGTTTGGTATTTCATCATCTGTTCCTCAACTATCCTCAACATGCCCAACAACTTTGTCAGTGGCATGTCAAAGTTGTTCGTGTTGTAGTTCATCACAAACTAACTGTAGGATTCTGGCAACGATTGTAGTTTCACATCAGTAGCCAACTCTTAGCTCAGAGGAAATCCCAGTTGAGTTAGGTTCTCCACATACCCAATCATCTTGAGTGTGTGAGGGCCTTCTAGATCTCCTACTTTCATGACACACTTGAACAATGCCTTGGAGACATCACTTGTTGTGTCTGGTCTTGATACATGTTCTTGAGATGTTGAACCATCTCAATGACGTCCATGTTCTCATGTTGTCTCTGCAACTCATAGTTCATAGCGCACAACATCAAGCACTTCACATCAATGTAATCCTTAGCATGCTTCTTGTAAGCATCCCTTATAGCCTTTGGTGCGTTGGGAGTGGGTTCTTCTGGCTCTGGTGTATCTAGGATATAGAGCTTTTGCTCTTGAGTGAGAACAATTCTCAATATCCTAAACCGGTCACTTAGCTTGTCCTTCTCAAGGACCGATCGCAACAAAAATTACTTGTTGTTCGTACTCATTTATTCTACAAAAAGGAAATTTGCAATTTTAATCCAAAACTCTTTTGATTTGATTTGATTTGATTTGAAAATAGACGATATTAATTTGGTCTTTAATTAATTATCACTCCCAATAGTTTGATCAAATTGATAACCCTCATGTATCAAATTAGAAGATTGCAATGTACAACCTTCTAATGAGCCAAGATCCAAAACAATTGAGTTATAACCCGACCAATGCCAACGTCCATAATCAATTATTAAGGTAGGTAACATTACTAATTGCAACATATGCAATTCTTGGATAGATTATATGCACAACTCTTTACCATAGTCATCTGCATGCCTCTAAGTGCTTAATCTCATTAATACCACTTAGTTAATCCTAACCCAAAAGCCAACAAGATAGGAGTGTATCTCGCTTGGTGGGCCCACACAACTACCATCACATTTCCATGAGATAGACAATGCACTACCCTTAGGATGCCCATGCTTGTCGATCAAGCTTTTTATGTGCACTATTTACGGAAAGCATCTAAGACTTAATATTATATTGAGGGGTTTGAAATATTCTTATATATGCATATATGTATCCAATCACCACATATATAGTATGTATCATGTACATGCTATATCCCACAAATGAAAACATGAAATAACGATAAAGTGGTGATTATGGCCATCCCATTGTAGTTCCTTGGAGCCACAATGAACTACGATCATCTAAGGTCTACATCACATGCAACCTACCATTGATGAAGATATGTGCTTGCCAATCTGGGTTGAATGGTTCAACCTTTGAACTGGTTGATTTGCCTCTTGGCCGGTCAGTTGGTCTCCTCCAGTCGGTTGTCTGACTCCTCCAGATGGTCGGCTTGTCCGGTTGTCTGGGCTTCTCATCGATCCACCAACTGCTCTTCAGTCAGTCGTCTCGGTCCATCAAGCGGTCATCTCCAGTCTTCGACATAACAATAAATAAAGATAATCCTATTTTACATAATCTTTGTGAAACCTCAAGTTACATTCGAGAGGAGCAAAGGTAGAAGAGAATCTCGAGTTACATTCAGAATAGAAGAAGAGGGCTCATTGTGCAGATCGAGATGCAAACAACCATAACCAACCACACACATGCACATAGGGTTTATAGGACATAACCATGCTACACATCCACCATCAAAAGTGTTTTACCATATCATATATGTATATATTAGTTTGGAATCATATTGTATTAATCAGATATTCACATTAGTCATTTAAATATTCACATTCTATGTAATAAATAAAAGATGATAAAATCAAAATCTGATCATATTGATTATCCTAAAACATACAGTACTGACATGGATCTGATACCACTGTTTGGTTTTACGTGGTTGGAGTAGGAAGCGGAAACAATTTTTTTTTATTTGACCATAAACCCATAACTAGCAGATTTTATCAATATCTATGTAATCAGAAGGATGGTTTTAGAAAATAATACCTGGTCCTGAGGCTCACTCAGTGACAAAACCTCACAGCTAGTGACCACCTATCTTTGATGGCATCTGTGTAGCTCCTGGTCTTGACCCAGACTGCAGTTGACTATCATCCTCCTGAACGGAAGAAGTCTCCCACCTCTATAGATAGTCCACACAGACCACCAAAAACTCTAGTCGTCCTGAAGAATGGACTAGAAGGAGTTGGCCCCTTCTATTAGTGTACTAGTCACCAGCACACTCTCCCACAACTAGTCACTTTGCTGCATGTGTCTTTCCCTCGTTGTTTCTCCCTGGATGAGTAAAACTTGTTTGAGATCTCTCAGTTACCACAACCAGAGAGGATAATAACTTTATAGGGCAACTGTTGTTCTGAGTTGTGCCTCTAGAAAAGCCCCCTGTACCCCTCTATTTATAGTAGAGGGTAGGGTCAGGGTTCCCAATCTGTGTAGGAGTAGAAGGGTGCATAATTTTCATGAACAATATACACCACAGTTGGAGAACTGGTCGTTTCATAACTGAAATAGTCATTTGGCAAGGTGAGCTAACCAGTTCACTAGTGAACTAGTCGGTTAGGTGTGTGAACTGACCGATTCACCCAATGAATCGGTCGTTTCACTTCCCAGACCTACTTACAATTGACTTTCCTTATTCGTTTCTAATTAATGTAAATATTTATTCTTGTCCCAATCAAATTGAGCAAGTGAAATGAAAAAAAACTTTTCTCACAAATCGAGAAAACCAAACACTGCTCGTTTGGTCCAAATGAACCGATCCGTTCACTAGAGTGAACCAATCATCTCACTAACCATGTGCCGATTGATTCACCTAGTGAACCGGTCAGTTGGCGGTCCAGATTGTGTAGAACACAATCAATTCAGTTTTGAATCAATCTGACACTCTAATCAGTTGGTTCAACACTTGAATTTGATGATTCTGAGTCAAGTCTATTGATTGAATGTTTTATTGAGTACCTAAACACTTTATTAATCAATCCAAATATCATTCATGGATAAACTTCTCTTCCAGGTTAATCCTTTGTGTGTGACCCTATAGGTCCCATTTCACGTTGACCGTAAATGTCCATAACTAGCTTATGACATCACAAGTTAAGAGCAGTACCTAATCACACATCAATGCTACCCAAGTGAAAAGGAAAGTTGGAGAACAACTTTGAATCCTATAGTCTATAATTGGTGTTTTAGTGAATGTATAATTCCTTTATCTCTAATATCCTGAATGAACTCAAGGCATGGAGTTGTCATCCTTTCAATGTTCATTCATGTTTCTTGAACTAGAGCAGACTGTCTAATATATGTGTGACATCAATATCATATATTGATTCACTTATGCATGTGCATGCCTTTCTCAGGCTCGCTTATCAAGTGGCCTAGACATCATACTCCCTTTGGAGGTAAAAATCCCATATCTATCACTCACAGTCTATCTCATGCATCAAAGCCACCCAATCATCACCATTATAACAACCAATGTTTTAGGACTGTGTTTGATGATGTTAAAGTGTACCCAATCACATTCGACGAGTGCAATGATTTTAGGTCTAAGAATCATAATCTCCATTATCACTATGAGCGATGATTCTGACTACCATGTCATGATTGCATGTGTCACTCTCATGGTGGGTCTGTCCGATACAATGTTCTCCAATATGTATCTATGTGCTTGGTTTGATATCATATATCATGACTAATGAGACACTGTCATCAACTAACACACACTCTAGTCTTGATGTGTCATTGTTGTTTATCAACCTTTCCACAATTACATCTGACTAGGGACATAACAAGAATGTACATGCTCTTAGCATTTGTATCTCATTATTCAAGTCACGTACTTGAAGACATACATCATTGAGTATTGTCATTCTTTAGACATTCATTGTGATCCTTCATATATCTCATAATTGATTGAGCTAGAATAAATTGGAAGCTTGCCTTTGATATTTATCAAATCAATCAGAACATATGACAATCCAATCATCAT
Organism: Alisma plantago-aquatica; assembly: GCA_963693085.1. Lineage (NCBI taxonomy): Eukaryota > Viridiplantae > Streptophyta > Magnoliopsida > Alismatales > Alismataceae > Alisma > Alisma plantago-aquatica. Next base: position 797,816,406 of record OY856413.1, on the reverse strand, counting down.
ATGATTGACTCTCTGGGCATACATACCAACATTAATCTCTTCACGTTCATAATCCACCTTTCTCAAAGGGAGATATAAAAGATGTATTTCTATGAATTTTTTAACCATCAATTTCCTTTTTTTAAATAGTTAAAGGTCCAATTAACTACCTATGCTGATCAAGCATGGATAGTTCATGACAATCTCATAGAAATAAACTCTACAAATTAAGAGAAATTGATATAGTAATGCATAAAAGACAATTACAATGCATAATCGGGATACTCCTGGGTCCTAAGGAAAGAAGGTTTAGCCCCGCATGGTTTCCATTATCAAAGACATGGGTGAGAAGAAGAAAAACATGGGAAACATTTAGAAAACTAAAAGAACCCTTGAAGAAGATGGTTCAAATGAACCCCTCTCACGTAGATTTTGATTTGCTAACTTCCAACTACAAATCCGTCCACTAGAAATGCCCATATCGTCCAGAACGTGACCTTGTTCTCCTCTTTCTCCCCTTCTTGCTCTCAGCAGCCGTCCAACGAAATATAATGATATTTATAGGGTTGGTCTCCTCTAAGTCATGTAAGTGACTTAGGGTGTAATTAGTTAACAAATGTTGGATTAGACTTAATTTTTAGATTTGTTTGATCCCACTGTATCATTACTACCTACTGAGTATCGGTACTACTGACATCTGTAATAGTTGCAGTCGCCTGGGCAGCTGTCAGTATTATCAAGCTTGAAGTTGATATTACTAATTTTACTCGATAAATTCTAAGTCCATCCCTATGATGTTGTCGATAGTATCGACCTATGGGTTGGTACTACCGAGTCTTCTCAATTTTTCTCAAACTGAGCAAGTGTCAGTACCATCGATTCCAAAGTTGGTAGTACCGAGCTGTGAAGATTCTTGTAAATTACCTGAAATACACAAAAACCAAACATAAGCTCTTGAAATATATTAAATCAATTGGAAACATTAAAATTAGATTTATTCAATGCAATTAAATATCATAGGCTAATTATAGTAAATGATTCACCAGTTAATATGAAAATGAGTAATAAGTTCATAAAAAATCCTTCATAAGTAGTTTGTGAAAATGATAATTATCCAGTGCATCAAACTCCCCCAAGCTAAAATGTTGCTTGTCCTCGAGCAACACACCCTTAGATTTGTTTAAGATAAGTCAACAAAAGGAAATAAAATATAAATTTCATTTCTCAATCATCCTCACCCGACGACCCTAAACCGGTCTTTACTAACCATTGAACAATAAACTTCTCTATAGTGACCAAAAATATCCATAAAAGATGTCCACCCATAGATCAGTAAAATACTATCAAAAGAATAGTTAATATTATAATCAATCAGGCATTCACTTGGTACATCATGTGATTCCCTATTCTACATTTCTCTTTCCTAACTACCAACTACTTCGAAGCAGTTCTCCTTGTAAGAATGAATGATGAGAATAATCATTTAAGTGGCCTACCAATAAAAGCAATGGATGGAATGAAATGGGTGGCTTATGAAGATTCACGGGTAACATCTGAATTATTTATGCAAAAATACAACATGATGAACCTATGTGGTGAAGATGATGAAAAATGTATGAATCATAATGCCTAATATTATTAGGTGAAATGATGCATGTATAAAAAATCTCATCAAATGAATGATAATGAATTAAAAGAAGAGAATGCATCATGTGAATGTTTCCAACTCTTTTATAAAGAGCTTAGGGAATCCTTTCTCCCACTTTATTTCATAAGATTGAAACAAAATTCCTTTTTTTTCATTGGCCCACTATTTTAGCATGATGGAACGTTATGCTTGGGCTTCACTAACATACATCATGCATTTCATTATTTCAATTTTTTTTCTGAGGATACAGATGTGCATCCCTGCACTCTTATTTCAGAGGAAAATAATGTAAACACGTGATATGAAAATGAATCATGACAATCTACATGGAAGTGTTATGCAACTAAAATGATATACCCAAACATGTTTATGCATAATGTACATTTCTTTTTTGTAACTAATGCAATCAAAGAGAAATGACTATCATGTCACCTACTATTCCATGCAATGCAAATAAGAGGAAATAATTAATATTACTCATTTTAACGTGGTGAGTCAAAATGAATGAAAAATGGATGGAATCACTTAATTAAGAGACAATGCCTTCCATGAACTATGATATATCCCTATCTAATGACTTGTGAATATTGTAACCTTAGAGTTTCTTTCTTCAAGTTCAATTTAAGATCTCGTAATTGTTTGATCAATTTAGGCCTAAACCCCATCTTCATCCACATGACATGAATAATTAAGATGTAAATTCATATCAAATGTCCTTAAGATGACTGGCCCACATACTTCCTCTAGGTGGTGCAACTCAAGACATTTTCAATTAAGCTTTCAAAGATTTTTTTTTAATTCCATTACAAAAGCACAGAAGAGCATACTCTATGTAATGGTAAATATCATGCAACTAATTCTCCATGATTACACTAGTTATATGGATCCCAAAAAAAAATAACAATAAACTAAAGATCAAAATAAAGATAAATCCGTTCCAACACCCTGCTAAGATTGAACTTGATTATATCCTCATAGTCAAAATCCAAAAATAGAGGTGAAATAGGGGTACCAGTTGCTCTGAAGGGTGGTGACAGTGGATGATTGGTGTCTATGTGGATAAAGTTAAGCAAGCATATATCCCTCCTGTTGGTGCCAAGATATGAAATTTTCTATCCTTCTTTGAGCTTGATGAGGCGGCTCCACTAGCATGTGTGTCGGTGGTATCAACAACCTTTTCTCAGAAGCTCTGTGTCTTTTGTTGAGTAAAGTTAGTAGTACCAACTTTCTACAGATCTTTACCTGATAAGGAGTTGGTAGTACCGACTTTGACTCTGCGTGCACACCAAACAAGAGTATCATGGTATCTTTTTACATCCATTCATATATAACATGAAAAATATGAAATGCAACCAAAAAAATACCTAAACAAATAGTAAATAACAAATATAAAATTGTGTCGCCTCCCAACAAGCACCCTTGTTTAATATCCTAGGGTTGACAAGATGAGTTTGTTTCAGCCTGGGTTGTCATAGGATGATTTTGAAGATTCATCTAGAAGTTTGAACTCCAATCTGTCATCGTCTATCTTGAGTGTCAAGTAGCCAATAGTAGTGATCACATCAATTGTAGCTTGGCACATTACAACATATAATTGAGCTTATAAACATGAGGATCATCTTATAGTTGGAACCCCACCAGATCTTGTCATGTCCTATCCTTGTGCTCCAAGTCTCTGGGATCTACTCTGCCCCTACTCATCACCTGTGTTCATCTCATCCCCAACCATGTATTGGAAAAATGGTTGTTAACATGAGTGGCATGACTATTCTAGTATATACATTACTAAAGAAATAAAAAGCTACAAAATATTCTCAAACATTATAATCTTGAAACTAACATTAAACCCTATATAAAGTATGAAACTCATCTCTTATTTCTTTAACTAAAATCTAATATTTTTACTTTATCTTTCTCTAAAGACTTGTACTCTGGTACCTGGATCTCATGACCTGTACTAAGGTGCTTGGGTCACATAGCTTGCACTCTAGGCCTAAGCTATGTATCTACATCAGCCTACACCCTGGTGCCTAGGCCAGACGACTTATAAAAAGGGCTCGATTCATGTCTCTCTTATCTTAATATCTTTCATCATACTTATAAATGATATTATGTACACACTCTAAATTAAGGTATACTTTATTTATGACTTTTATCTAATTGTGGCTACCATTATACAATAAGTCCTCCTTTGTGACACCAAAGTATCCTATATGGTGCAACACATCCTCTATTGACACCACAGTGTCCTCTATGGTGCAACACACACTCATCCAAAACACTTCTCGAGCCTTGTTGGTCTCCGTCCATACCAACCTCTTTTTGCATGCACCGCTCCTTCGAGAGATGGTAGGGAATTTTCCGATCGTAGGCTGGCCTATGACCACAGATTGGGAGTGTTGACCCAGTGTTCCCTTTATGACACCCGTAGTGTGTAGTACAATGTGCCCTCTAAATTGTTTCAGGACTCTCTGGTGAGGACTTGTCCTATAATGTATATAGTTAAATGTTCTAATGCCATTTTCTATCTATGTCCATAATTTCTTATATCTGAATCTTAATCTCTTATCTCTGAATCTATTCATAATTTCTTATCTCTAAATCTTAATCTATTATCTTTGACTATGTATCTCTATTCTTTACTTCGGAATTGAATCTAACTCTAAATCTAAAATATGATATTCTTATTGTCTATATAATTATTCATCTAAAGTATTGATTTAATTGAATAAGTTAATTAAATTATTATATCAGATGTATGACACCTATGTCTAGAGGCTTAAGAAATAATCTAAATTTAATATAGATATACTAGTATGTGAAAGTATCTTAATATCAAATCTCTCAAATATGATTTCTGACAAAGTAACTCAATCTCTTTAAAGTCTTATTAAATATGATTTTAACATGAATTATATGCATTCATAAAAGCTTAAATCTTAAAGCATTTTTTTCTTATATTCTTATCACGACTAAAATCATAAACGTTAATAAAATTTTATCTTGGAAGTTAATCATTAGTTCATCCTAACCTTAATATTACCATGAACTCAATTCTCAATATATTCTGATCTTAGTAGAATGTTTATCTTGATAACTTCATCATGCATTAATGTGCTCAAAACTTATATTCGTATATTGTACTTAGATCCTAGATATAAATCATTCTAAAAAATCTAAATAAAATTTTAGTTCTTTGATATCTATCTATCTAGGAAAACCATTGAAGTATGACAATCTTACTTGTGTTTCTTATCTTGTATTCTTAGGCATTAATGTGAAACATTACTAAGAAATATGATAGAAATATATTCTTTTGTTCTTCTTATGAACTTAATTCATGAACTTTGATCATTCTGTGATATCAACATGACACTCTACTTGAGATATTGAGCATATGAAGCTACATAAACATAAAAGCATATGAAATCTAGCTTTCATATATTAACTTAAAGTCTTAGAATATTAGAAACATAAATCATAGTACCTTATATGAGAGACATGTAAATGTACCAAGTTTAATAAAAATGTATACTCATGGGCATGAGCCACTTACCTCTCTTGAAGCAAATCCTAGTTTCTCATCCTAGGTTAATGAAACTAATCACGTCCTTTGGTTGTTTGAACCCTAATTATCCTATTCATTTAATAATCATTCATTAATAATTGTATTCACCTTAGTTTCTAGAGTTTCATGGTTCTTGAATAAAATAGGAAAACTCGAAGTCAAATCCAGTTATAAATCCTAGTCCATCATCTAGATCTCAAAAAATTAATCAAAATTCATATAATGATCTACCTCATCATAATTCCATAGCAATTTCTATAAATTATCTAATATTGGATAAAATATGACCAATTAGAAGGAAGGAAAGTCATTAAAACAACTTACAGAAATATCAGCTAAAAAACAACTGCAAAGACTGGTTTGTCCTTGAGTTCATTTTTTGACTATGGGCGTGGCAGGGGACATGCACCGTCCAGTTTTAATCACTCATACACACAATTTAAATAAAATCAAAACACGATAAGTACATTTAGTGTCTATAGTGGCGTGAGGCCAACTATTGAGATCACAAGGGTAGGAAGGTACTTTTATCAATTGGTTTCTTGTCCAAAAACCATGTCATTGAGCCAATGTCCTTGAAGCATGAATCTCAGTGTCAACTCAAGATCAGAGCTACTTATCACCAAACCAAAATTCACTGGAGATTTCTCACCATTCATAAGACTTCATAAGACATTATCGAGGTTTCCCTAGGGTAGGGAGAGCCTTCTCCTACATGCCGCCATGATAGAATAGAGAAGTGAAGATCACCATGAGAAATTGATGCAACAAAAGTGACATCTCAAAACCAAGTGTTGTATTAGCTCTTCCATGGTCTACCGAAGGTGAATGGAGAAAAACCCATGCGAAAAACTATAGGAAGGATCAAATACACTCGCCATCACCACTGGCTTGACCAAGTTTGTCAACTCGATGGTTGGGCTTAGCAGGGAATTAACTTAAGGTGTGTAAAATAAGCTTAGTTGTCAAGGAAGCTCACAATACCCTCAATTTGAATGATGATGATCGGAGTTGAGCAACCCATGCTATCAATGACACATATGTAAGTTGGATTGATAGTGTTGTCTCAGAACAACTTTAACCAAACCGATGATAGAAAACTTCCTAGGTATATAGAGAAGCTTTGTGGGTGGAACCCTGATGTTGTGATGATGGGGCACAAGTATGCAACAAGCAGTGGAGAAGAACATAGGTGTTGGATTGGGAATTCTACAGTGATGTGGAGTTAGGGTTAAAATAGGGTATTTATAGGTTTGTAATTGCCTTTGGGTTTTTCCAGTGCTCTTGGTTTTCCAGGATAATCACTAAAGGTCAAGGAATTCTGAGAAATGAAAACCATTTCTCGCTTGCATGTAGTTTGGAGGTTAAAGGAGACCTACAAACAACTATGATCATGTGGGTTCAAACCAATTCGGATCATAAGGCTTAGAAAAGGCTTTGTCTTTTACTTGCTCTAAAGAAAAAGGATTTTCAATAAATTTTCAATGTCTTTTAGCCATTATCTTGTTAAATTAGTTTGACCAAGAAATGGTCTCTGATTGATTCCAAAATTTTATTGTAGGCTGAACTTAACATGGAGATAATTACTACAACCTTGAATTCTTGATTTGGCCATAAGAAAACATCAAATAAACTAATGTTGTTTAAAATTCAATATTCCATAATAAATTATAGGATGATCCTTTAATTTTTAAATTTTGCAATTAAACTTGACTTATTATCGTATGAAAAGACTTCAAGTTTGAGATCAAATATACCTATATACTTTGAAATATCATAAAATCTAGGCATACTTGATCATCCTCATTATTCCAAATTATTCTCTATTGCATTTAATATATATATATATATATATATATATATATATATATATATATATATATATATATATATATATGAAATTTCTTGGAAATCAAATCTAATGTCTCTGATTATTGTAATAGGATAGATAAATCACTTGGTTTCATGTTTATAATAATATAAATTCAATTATATGGAATTTTTGCATAAAGTAGCCTCATGTTATAAATTCTTCATTATTGCACATATTTTCAACCTAGGAATTTTATCCAAAATTTAGGTTGTTACATCTGTTCTCAAGTATAAATTCTATAATCCTGGTCCTCACACCTAAAAGGCTAATCACAAACATTATAACATGATACAATCACATCATCTTACTCAATTGCAATTATAAAAATTATACTAACAATCATATTTTCAAGACTATACTGACACCTAAATCACATTATATCTGACAACCAATTTGCTTTGGTATGATGGAGACATTCATGTTGTATACATTCCTTCCAGTGACATTTTACCCCATTACGATCCAACAACGTCCCTCTAAGCATCCTTAAAATTGAATTTGAAAAGGCTTTTCATCATGTCAAACCACCTAGCTATAGAAAATCCTTAACATAAATGACTTTATTACACTTGGATTAACTAGATAAAGACACATGTCTCATCCACCTCCTTGTCTGTCCTCATAAATAGTTTCTCTAATGCCTAATTTAAAAGCAAAATTGGCCACCTACAATATAATCCTTTGTCACCCATGCTTTTTGTTGTTGTTACACAACATGTGAGTTGTTTGATCCAGCTTACAATATCATCTAACCTCATTGACCCTATATCAATAGACTCTCTTACTATTGGCAACTCAATCTTGTTATCCAATGAGAACCACCTATTTATCAAACCTACTCTCAAGGATATTATTAATGTGAAACACCTCCTATCTATATATTAACATATAGGTCATAAATATTAATTACAGTAAACCCTCACTCCTCTTTTCAGTGAATCCCCCAATGACCTCATACATTTTTCTCAAATCCTTCAATGATTCCTCAAATCTTTCATGTCATAGGCCCTAATTTACACAAAAGATCTATCCATGGTCTTGACCCCTGTATGTTATCTTGGAAAAGTATATAATCTACAACACATATTTTCTTCAGTTTCCCATTCACTTTATTCACATGAGACCACTTTAACATCAATCTCCAATTACAAATATTATGCCTTGATGATTCATACTATAATACTCAAATGGTGCACTTTATTATACCCGTGGGTAGTTCCTTACATAAATATATATGCTTATGCATGTAAAGTATATAGAAAGAAAGAAATTGAAATATCTATGATTACAATTATACATCAACCATAAGTTCTTGTTTAACCTTGAAGACAAATTCTCTTAACCTTTTTCAGTTCTATTTTATAACTGGTTTAGTTATTTATAGGTCTAGACAACAATCTTATCCTCCTAAAAAGATGGTCGAACTCTAGTCATGATTCCTCTAATGGCCTCTCAACATCATAAACCCCACCCTCCAAAGGATGACAATCCCTTCTTTCCACTAAAGGCCCCATTCCTTTGATAAAGGGCCTCAGAATATTACTGCTACACACTTCTCTCCTTCTGGAAGTGTTTGTTTTTTTACTTATATATACATAGGAGTTACATGTGGAGCATGACAAACCCCCATTTCGTTGGAATTTGGTGTTTCCCCACTCACATACTTTACGCCCCACACGACTACGTAACACAAACCTATGATGCTCACTTATAATTTCTATTCTTTCTCATTGAGTTTGTCTAATGGTGTTTCCCCACCCACACAGTGGCAGATTGACATTGGGGCCACATGAGGCCGTGGCCTCACCCAACGCCGGTCAACTTTTCAGTTTATAGAATAGAATCAATTATAGACAATAGTTTGGCCTCACCCGAGTATAATTATTAATATAATATTAAATCACACGAGTGAATAATCAATACACAACCTAACCGATAAATAACTATCAATGCAGTCCCAAATCACACTGATTAATCAATATGGGAGTAATTTTGGGTGCCTTAAAGTCGTATACAAAGAGAGTAACACACCAATAACCCTCTACCTGTATTAAAGTCAAATAGAGAGAGGTTGGATATTAGCAAAAGAAAATTTTGGGCAGTAGCCTCAAATCAACATGCACATTAAAATTGGAATATTAAGAAAGTAGTCACTACATTCAAGAACTGAGAAAACACCATCTATCGTGAGTAAAACATGGAGGTATGTATTTTGAAACAGTTTGTCTCTTCCTTTTTAATAACTAGAACCATATGTATCTAAACAACAAAACAAAGAGAGAGAACCTATCTTGAACAAAAAAAGAAATAATGCAAAAGGTACAAGATCTAATTGATTAGGCAAACTAATATAGAGAGAGTCTAACTAGATAAAGAAAGTGGAATACTCCTATATTCATATAGAAATCTAAGAATTGAATTAGGTACGAGTGTATTAAATAGATATCATGATTTAACAAAAATTAGAAACTACATGCAAGTGTTGATATTATATTCTTACCATAGTATGCCAAACATATTCAAGCTGCGTATGACCTTATAAATTAAAAAACAATGACACCTTTACTATTATCTATTGACTTGATTCTTTTCATTGAATTAACTAAACCTCTTTAATTTTTTACTTATTGTTATAACATATTGCTGAAAGTAGGAGACAAAATTTGGTAATCGACATTGAGTCATAAACAACAAGTGATGGAGAGATTCCAAAGTGATATAATGTGCAACTAAACGTTGTAATATCAAACAAGGTATGCATAGTGGACTTCTTATTTGGTTTTGTATTTTCAGTGTAATAAGTTTTCTTATAGTATACTTTGTAATTACATAATTTTGTATTTGATTCTAGAACTTTCCAATTTTTCATGTTTACATAGATCAACCTCCATTCATATGATAAGAAAAGTACATAATCCACAAGAAACATATTCCAAAGTCATCAACTAGGGAAAAAAGTAATCTCAATCACGATCTCAAAGATTATGTAATACCAACTTGTAAATAATAGAAAGATGTGAAACCTTTAAAGAGTTCTTAAACATTTTCAACTATTATAGTTACAACCCCAATTTTTTGGGTTCATATGGTTCGAAATGCAATTTCCCCAATAAATGTATGATTATGGAAATTGGATGAGTTATATATATTGAATGGATTCCCTTTGCAATATTTCATTTGTGCATGTGATTTCATGGATGATAATATGATAATAGTCCAATATGATTAAAAGAAAAAGAAGAAATCAAATATTGATTTATTAAGAAGGAAATTTGAGATAATGATGAAAATATAAGAAAATATGTGGAAATATGGATGATGGAATCATCATGAATGAGATTTCAAGTTCACATGGTTTATAATGATAAAAGGAATCTAATTGAATGATATAAAAGAAGAGGAAAGAGAAAATATGCATAAAATATGCCTTAATAAGTAATAACTTTAATATGAAGAAAAGCCACCCATACTTAGAGTTTGATTCCCAAACTCGTCACACAAGGAGTTTAAGTCCTTATGGACTTTCCTTTAAAATTTGGTATTAATTGGACATGTGGTTTGGGAGATATGATTTTTATAAGTATTCCTAAAGTGAATGGAATATCATTAAATGCCACCATTCACATTCACATTAGAGTTCCTTATATTTGGCACTTGCAATGTGAACCGTTGATCTGAGATTCAATAGTGATCCACTTGTCTCCTACCTTCAACTCAATTTAGGAAAATTGGAACAGTAAAATGCGAGATCAATTGGATATATATATATATATATATATATATCCCTGAGTCTCGAGGATTCCTACAAATTGGATAGTTGATTTTGGGAAAGAAAACCAGATCGGATGATCCCTTGGTTCCTCTGTTCTGCATACAATATGAACTTTCCCCAAATCGCCATGGAGCCAGGGACCCTTATTTGGTCAACCTACCTATAAAAGGCCCAACATTCCCCTATCGATGGAAGGGAAGAGCTTCCTTAGACCCAAGGGGTCTTTCTACGGGATCAAGGATCAATGAGGTTTCCCTAAACCCATCATCTCTGCGTCGGGGTTGCCCTATTTCTGCCGATGAGTGTTTCTCTCTCCCCGCACTATTCTTCCTCCCTTAGATAATGCAGTGACCATGAGCAAGATGGGGGAGGGACAATAGAGGGGCCGATGTGGTTAACTGCCTTCCAGCGGATCAGAATCGAGAAGTCAACCCTCAGGTTGACCGTTTGCCAACGCTGAATCATGAATAGAGAGGGGGAGCATGAGGTTGTTGATGAGAACCCGCACAATTATCAAACTACCCTGGGTGCACATCAAATATTAGCTTTTGGTGTAGGGGTAAAAGAGACTTTCTACCTCCTTCAGTGCAACTTTGCCCTCGTGGAGCAAGTTGCCAACGTGGCGATATTCCATTGGTTGAAAGGTAATTTTCTTGCAAAAAACAAATCTAATTATTGGTAACTCGGATGAAACAATATTATATATGAAAATTGATCAAAAAAATGCAAGGTAAAAATATAATGGAAGCCTGATTCTTCTTGCAATTCAAAAAGGATATAAAGTTATCATCTTTAATGGTTTAATTTATGAAAAACCCTTAAGGATTGATAATAATGGGATCAAATGGTGTTCTTTGAATGTGTTGAGCAAATATTAATTTGTTGTTAACAAAAGAGAGAATTAGATCTAAAAAGATGATCTTTATGCATAATTGGGTTAATTCAGGGTTCCATGTACATGAATATGCATTAATAGGCCTAAAAACCTAATTTTGATCATTATGGCTTTTAATGGTTTTAATTGTGAAAATCCATGAATAAAATAGCGATATGATGATCCTAAGCCAATTTGAGTATAAAAGATCCTTAATGTGGATAATTTGAGTAATTAGGGTTTTATGAGTAGAAAAGCTATTTAGGGTTTTTTGACCTAAAAATGATAAAGTTTGAGAAATTGGTCTGAGAAACCCTAATGCATCCTAATGAGACCTAGAAACCTTGGAAAGGTGTTCCAAAGTCAATAAGGAGTTGTTTGGGATGTGTTTGTGACAACTAGACATTTAACATGCTTTCAGGATCAATGTTTGCTTGATTAATTGATGGGCTTGCTTGATTTGACATCTAGTTGGATTTGGATATATTACTTCTTTAAGATCTTTGAAGTAGGTATGTGGTTATGCTTATGGTTAAATCGCTCTAGTTTCATGGTGATTCCTGAGGTTTTATCGGTTGCTTGGAAATAATTGCTTGGTTGACTTATATTTCATGTAACTATAAAGTGACTATGATTATCACCATAATTATACGCGCATGACTAGATCACACCATGGTCCTCCTCTATAGCTTTCATGATAATGAGATGGATTACCTAGTACATGGTCTACCCATGAGGTAGGATCATCAGGTTATTATGAGTTAATATGTTAGTCTACCATTGGGTAGGACCATACGACTCCATGACCCTATGTATTGATGTACCTGTAAAGTAGGATCATGGGGGTTAGTTGAGATCTACCATATGAGAGGTAGTATCCATGCCCACTATAGAGACATCACATATTCTAGGGTATGTAAGGATTGGGTAGTCATGTTTAACATGTAAAGTTTGTTTTGTTAAATCATAATTTCTTGCAATATGTTGTTACAATTAAATGTAAGATTATTGTTTCCCCCACATACCAATTAAATTATACTGATTGATGTTTTGTTTGTCGGTGTTTTAGGTATATCTAAAATTGGACAAATATTAAAGTGGCATTTGTGAAGAATAAAGTTAATCTATTAAAGGAGGATTTAGTTAGTTAGAACTCTACAGTGGGTAGAAGTTCCAGATTCCTATTTTTGAAAGGTATGTGAAAAGAATTTTTTTATCTTGTTTCAAGCTTAGTTGCGGTAGAATTTATTAATTATTTTTTATTATTTGCAAAACCATTGATCCTATTTTGGGATAGCGGCTCCGACTTCTTGGTCTTCCTTAATTGAGGGTTACTGGGAGGCAGGGTCATTACATTTGGTATCAGAGCCATATTTTTCTATTGAATCTTTTATAATTATTTAGTTTTACAAACTCTTTAGAACCCAAGGGAGTTATTTGAGGATTTTCCAATGATGGATGTGTCTAGAAAAGGATCACAATTCATGGGTTGGCAATATTTTCCTCTGCCCCGCTAGTCGGTCTACGAGGACTCCCGAATTCTGTGTGACTGCCTAGCCAAAATCAAAGGATTTGACTCGAAATAAGATATCTCTAGGTCTTCCCTCATCTATCTTCGTCCCTTCTCTACCCCACTCATTGGATAACTTTAAGAGATTAGGGTTTCTCTCTCTCCACCACCCTCCTGAGTTCAGGGTAAGTATAATAAGGAGTAAGGAATCCTCCACCAAATAATGAAAAGCATGTAAACAAGATGTCATGGACATAAGTTTTAATAGTTTAAGCGCAAACTAAGGATTATTTACATGCTTAGGGTTGCATGGCGTGTGTTGTCGTACCCTCATGAGATCTCTAAGGTTAGAACTTCTTGTCGAAGGAAGTTAGCCTTGGAGGAAGAAGCCTCCAGGAAGAGGAAGATACCTGATGCATCCTCTGAAGACGTTGCTGACCCTAACCCTAAGTAGTAGTTAGTGAAAGAGAAGACACAATGAGTTGGATACCTCAGTTGTCCATGCATGAAAGTATGTGGGTTGTACATGCATGCTTTATGTAAATGTTTTGAGTACATATAAGAAGCATGAACTATGAGTGGCCGGTTGATCCCTGGTGCCTTATGGTGACCCAACCTTGGGTGGTCGTGCCTATTGAGGGTGAGGGATCACTCCCTCATTGAGAAGGTTTATGGTGACCATATGGAAACCCTAATGGGAATATATGAACAGTAAAGAGGTATATACCTACATACAAGAGAGTGGTATCAAGGCTGGCAGTAGGTTTTAGACCTAAGCCTGATAGGTTACGCCTAATAGTTTATGAGATGGGCATGCAAAGAACTTTGGATGATCTTGACCGGATATAAATTTTGATAGTACGCTTCACCCAAGTAGGGATAGACATGTACCCTTATGAGCTTGACCCATCTTTGGTGAAAGAATCACCAATGGCAGGACCAGTTGTAGGGTTATCTCTAGAGAGAAAGAATGGGACCCGATGAAGAAGGTTGGTGACCTTGACTCCAAGACATGAGGAATCATGAGAAGTTGGGTATTATATGACTTGAAATGGATGACCCTAAGTAGATGTATGTGGTTTCCTCACACATGATCCTTAGAGGCTTATCTTACCTTGCATGCCTTAGAGGAACCAAACCCTAGAATGAGAAATATGCTTCGTGAATGAACGTACAGATAATATAAGTGACTACCCTTTAGGTGTAGGAAGGAGAGTTCCAAAGACCCTAAGAGGTATGGTATGATAGTAAGTTGTGAGGTCTCAGACCCAGTTGGTAGTCTTGGTGTAGGACTTTAAAGGTTGTTCACGTGGAAGAGTGTTAAGAAGTATATGCCCTATCTGTTATAGGTTCGATACATGGTGGAACAACATAGCACACTGTTAGACAGGTGATGCATAAGAGGAGAACATGGGGCTCCTAGACCAAAGAGATGATGTAGTAGTACCTGGTGTACCTGATGCTGACAAAGATATTTAAGTTCCTAAGTATTCTAGTATGTCCCCCCCACCCCTCATGCTTAGAGGAAAAGGAAACCCCCTTGGACTAAGGTATATGTTTTATGGACCCCTCACACATGTTGGTGATATATATATGTGTTTGGCCAACTTTGAGGAATGAGGAACAAGAATGAAATGACAAGTAACTTAGAATGGCTTAGTAGGTTATCTTCTTACTAGCTACATGAATAGGTAGCATGGTAAGGCTAAGCATGCACATGATGATGTAAACCTTATAAGTAAGGATGTTTGTGACCTCTGTTACTATCAAGAGATAGTTTTCTCCCATCCTGGGAAGGGACCCTTCATGTTCGGGTGAGCACCAACTCTTGTTTAAGTTTGAGGTAACCTGGAAAGGTCACTTATAAGAGCTTGATGAGCTAAGTGTTAGAGCACATCATGTGAGCATGAATCTTGGACTCATGTGTGACCATCTCAGAGGGGCATGAGGATATGTTGCCATGGAGGTCACTTGTATGGGGACAGACCAAGTTAGGTAGGTCACCATGATTCCTATGAGGGATAAACATGAATGCCCAGAAAGAGGATGGATATTTGGGTGAGGATTCAAGAATGAGATGTGCTATGATGGAATCCTAAGTCAATACTAAGGCCATGAAGGGGTTAGATCGATGGAAGTAGGAGTTCTCTGTTCCCTGGATGCACGAGACCATAGGGTCGGGAGGTAACAACTACCTTTGCCCAAGGACCATGGGTTAGGAGGTTGGCCACCTTCATGAGTTCATGGGGCCTAAGGGGTAAATGTCAGAGGCACTCCCTAGATGCATAAGGGTCAGATCACCCCAAAAGTGTCGACACTCTAGAGACCTTAAGGTAACGACTAAGGATTGTATATAAAAGAGATATGTTAAGATCCAGAGGTGTTGGGAAAAGTCTTCCCATGGGTGTAGACCCATAATGGAGATGTTCATGGTGAGGAGTTATGTGAAGTATGTTACAACTTAGATTGGAAATAGTGATGGAAATGTGTGATGCACCATCTCTACTCTTGGAACGGAATGACTCTGTATTTGGACTACAACCAAGTGCTTATTTCATCTTGTTATGGATGTGAGAGACAAGACAAAATACATGCCATATACTAAAGATAGAGGTGATATGAGTTGAAACCCTTCTATTATGTATGAGGATTGAAGTAAGTACCGCACCCTTTGGAGAATATTTTGGATAGGAGGTTGAAAGCATAAGAAGAAAAGGGTAATATGAGAACCTACCTATCCAGAGTAGTTTGGAATCTTTGAGTTACCAATTTGGGTTTGATAACTGAGATGATTGGGAGTAACAACTTGAAGTTCTCTTGACACAAATAGAGCTAAACCCGATACATGGATGATGAGTTGAGTATATAAAGGTTTATGTTTTCACCAATTCTAGCACATAAGGGAACTAATGTGGTAACATATACTCTTAACCGAGACACAGCTTAGGTGTATAGTTGTCTTTTCTAGCTGATAGAGATGAAAGAGGTTGTAGGTGGACCCTAATCTTAGAGGACTAGGCCTATGAGGCTAACACCCATATACAACCAGACTCATTGGTCAAGTTGGTGGTTACTGAGTTCGCCAGCCCAGAGCTTGATGAAGTAAAAGGGTTGTTTGAGAACCTCAGATACACCTCTCAGGGAAGGAAGGTGGCAAAACCCACTACTAGAGTGTTTTAGGGTTTCTAAGGAGCAAACCTTGAGGATTCATGTCATGAAAGAAGCTCATGATGTTAAGTACACTGTACACTGTGGTACTACCAAGATAGTGAAGGTTTGTAGTGGTACTTGGAAGAAGGATATAGAGCTTCATGTGGCTAGTTGCAATACATGCCAGAGAGTGAAGGTTGAACACCAATAACCCAGTAAGTTGCTACTGATAATGAGGAATCCCCATGAGTGAATGGGAGAAGACCACCATGGACGTGATGGTGAGTCTCATATGGACCCAGAGAGGTCAGGATGTGATATGGGTTGTGGTAGGTCACCTTACCTATGACGACACCCGCCATCATTTAAGATAACAAGCGTCGTCAGCAATAATAAAACATGCGGAAATGATCACTAACAGCGGATTAGCAAAAATCAGTGAAAATTAAAAACATTTGCAAAGAGATCCATTCACAAGAAAACTCTGTCATTCAGAACCAAAGTAAAACTTTACATCCTGATTCATATATACATCTCATGTACTATTACTTCTTGAGGAATACAAACATCAACTACTCCGTCTTAACTGTACACAGGTAGTATAAAACCCTCGAGGCTTAAAGCCAAAATCTCAGACCGATCCATCAAAACACTACTCCTAGGACCAGAGAGTACAGAGATGACTCATAGGACTATCTATATACAACTTGACACCTCATATCCCCACCTGGGATTTACTATTGTCCCTGCTACTGCTGCTGCTTCTCTTCCTCTGTAATAGGTTCCTTGCCTTTTCGTCGGCGGTTACCTAAAAATGTTGATCCCACGGGGGTGAGACAATATGTAAATTGCCCCAGCGAGAGATATAACTCTCCGCCGATAACATTGTTATTGCAGTTTAATATAAATAACTGAGTAGTGGAATCATATGTAATCAACATCAAATAACTTAATATCTATGCAGTTTAGAGCGACATTCTTATGCAAGTATATCAGTTATAACTTGATTAAGCAGTATGTCACTATTCAATAAAGAATTGAATAACACAGATAACATTTATGCATCTAGATCATGCTAAGTAGGATAACATCAATCGGTGATTCTTGTATTTCAAACTTATGCAAATACGCTACTCGGATGATTACATTTTGCAAACATAATTAAGCTCTGAGGAGATGAGGTATACCCCTCATACTCCAACCGACCACTTTTAGGAGTCAAAATCGATACCATACAAGGTCTAGGAAAGAGCCAGGTTCCCATGACCTCACTGCCTCTCGGTCAGTGTGAGAGAACCTACAGGACATCTCGTGTCTCTGCTAAAATAGCTTGCCAAGGTATAGTGGCATCTAGCTATAGAGTTACAACCTCAACTGCACTCTCTTCGAGATCAAGAGTTTTACCCCATCGAATCGGTATCCTCAGGAGATTTGTGATACATCCCTCCCGAAATCCTAAGTAATTGAGAGGTTTGTTATTAACCATTCCCTCAATTTCCTCAATCTGGACGTACAGATATTTTCGCCCATTTACCCCCGTATATTCAAAATATACGAACTCCAGGAGATCCTTCAGGAAAACATGTTTCACCATCACCTGCTTCTGACGATGATGGATCTATGGTCAAAGTACTACATGAAAAAATTTCACTTGATTAATTATGTACATTATCATATTCTTTTAGCATCAGCTAAGTTTTCAAACATAACTTATTAACACAATGCTATAAAGAAACATGTACTTATTTTGAACAATTATTTCTTAGTCTCTGTAAGACATTGGGATCTTAATCCCTCATTTCAACACAATAACCGTGTAATCCTGGGTATTCAAACCCTTAGCTCATCACCTGAGCACTGTTACCATTTTCTCAGGTAACTAACACCTTTAGGTTATCTGACTAAGGTAAGTATGATACTTGCTACACAAGGATCTATCATGGCACCTGAGGCCCATTAACTCTCTTACTACCTCTTACCAGGCAACAAGGTATATTATGGCACACAAGGCCCAATAAACAAATTCAATTTAATAACACATTATAGCTCATACCTGACTATGCCCATCATCTTATGATACATGTATGGTTAGCACATATGATAGCAGTACATCAATTATCTATCAACACCATGCAAAACAAATGTATTATTATTTCAAGAGTATCACCCTTATTCCTTTATCAGGATTAAGGTTTCCCGTCACATATCTCATGTATCATTCATCCAATTATATTGGACTTATAACACATCAAGGTATACGACCATGTTAGGTCACTTTCAAATCATCTCTATGTCAAGCATAGAGCACCATGACCGTGCAGCCAAGAATGGCCGTGCAAAGGGAAGACACCACGACCGTGCTACCTTGCACGGTCGTGCAAAGTGAAGCCACCACGGTCGTGCTACAGAAGATCACTACATGATTCATATTTATATATGAATTCTAATCTTTCATCCTTTTTACTTGATTAGTTCACATCAACCCTTCAATCAAGTACATACAACTATGATTAACATAGTGTATCAAGTCATTGACCCTATAAGCAATTAGGAATTCATCCCTTAATTGGCAGTAATCCCTTAGGTACTATTAGGGTTTCAACCTTTTTACCTTCTTTGATTATCATTACTAATCATCATTGGATAAATGGATCATTCATCATCTTAATTCTCAAGAAATACAATCACATTGAACCTCCATTACATAAGGTATCCAATTGAATTAGGGTTTCCAATGTTGATTCCTTCAATCATTGAATTCATGGAACCAATCATCAATTGGACCTATACTCATACTTCAATTGAGTTTAATAGGTCAACCTTCAACTGATTTGACCCTCAATTGATCATCAATTAGGGTTTGATTCAATTGAATTAGGGTTTGGAATCAATGATCCATCAACACTAATCAATGGAGGATTAGTTACTTTGAAACCATTGAACCATCATTCAAATTGAACATGACCTGACCCCAAACGGTCTTGAGGTCGTTTGTATGACCTCCAAATGGTCTTGAGACCGTTTGCCCATGTCCACATCATAATCCAAGTCAACCAATTAAAGTTTAGATCATTGGATTGATCACCAAATTAGCATTCGATTGCAAATCAACTTGGTACCTTTAGACCTTCAAACACCTAACCATACTCAAACCTAGACCTCCAAACGGTCTTTGGTGATCACCAAACGGTTTTGAAACTGTTTGGATGAGCTCCAAATGGTTTTGAAACCGTTTGGCTCATCCAACCTTTGGATTCTAGTGAAATTCCATCAAGGTTTGGTCTATTGAGTTGATCAACAAATCAGCACTTAATTGCAATATGATTTGGTACCTTTGGACCATCAATTGGTCAACTATACTTAACCCCAGACCTCCAAACGTTCTTGGGTGACCCCCAAATTATTGTTAAACCATTTGGATGATTCCCAAACGGTTTTGAAACCGTTTGGGCCAAACAACCCAAAACATCATCTCAATCACTTGCAAAATCAGCATTTAGCCGATTAGGGTTCTTATCCCATCTTTGGATCTTCAAACACATATCCATACTTGACCCTAGACCTCCAAACGGTCTTGGGTGACCATAAAACGGTTTTGAGACCATTTGGGTGATTCCAAAACGGTTTTGAAACTGTTTGGGTTAATCAACCCAAAATCTCAAATCAACTCATTGAAATTTCAGCACTAATTTCAATTAGGGTTTGCCTAATTGATTAGCCTTCAACTCATGATTCCTTGAGAATTAACCACTAAAATTTGGTGATTCATTAAAAAACATAATTAGGATCAGTAATATTAAATGGTAAACCCTTGTTCAACTCACTCAAACTAATTTTAAACCGTTTTCCCAAAAAGTCAAGTTAAATCAGATTGAAAATCAGCACTTATTTCAATTAGGTTTACCTAGTTGATTAGCCTTCAACTTACGATTCCTTTGGAGTTAATCCATAAAATTTGGTGAGTCATCAACCAACATGATTATGAACAGGAATCTCAAACGGTAAACCCTTGGTCAACTCCCTCAAATGGTTTTGAAACCGTTTGCCCAAAAAGTCAAATTGAAAATCAACACTTAATTCAATTAGGTTTACCTAATTGATTAGCCTTCAACTCACGATTCCTTGGGAGTTAATCCCTCAAATTTGGTGGGTTATCAACCTAAATAATTAGAAACAGGATGCTCAAACTCTCAACCCTTTGTCAACTCCACAAAATGGTTTTTAAACCGATTTCTCCCAAACGGTTTCCAAACCGTTTGATCACCAAATGGTTTGGTGAAACCGTTTGGTCCAAACTTCCAAACCGTTTGCCCAAGATATTTGGGGAGGTGTGTGATTAAGATTATTTCATCATAATCCAGCTTTGTCCCTGAAGTTATAACAACTTTTGATTTCATGAATCAATCAATTTCAACAAGTAATTAATCAAGATAGTGAAGGAATCATTGAAATTGCAAGATTAATGGTTGAATAACAATGAAAAGGGTTCAAGTTATAAAACCCGCCTCCAATTGAGCTTCCAAGCTCCAAGCTCACGTCAACAATGGTGGATGCAACTCCTTTCACCATTCCAAGGCTCGTCCTCATGGTTTGAGTGAAAAGGAATGGTTAGAATTGAAGAGGAGATCGAAATAGGAAGAAATCCATAATTTATTTTCGATTTCCCCCATGGAATCAAGGTGAAATGGATCAAGAACCTTACCAACAGGTTGTGGGTCTTCCTCCTGATCCTCCACAGATCCTTGGTCATTTCCCAAGAAAGGGAAAAGAAAGGAATCCGAAATAGCCTTTGTTTTGGCTTGGAAAGGGTACTTTTATAAGAAAAATGATGAGAGAGAAAATGCCTTATTAAAATGCATTTAATCCCAAAAATGATGCCGCCTCTTCCCCCTAAAATCCTTGGATACGAGTATATCTTCATTTCCTCATATTACTCTCAATTATCCATGATTTAAAGAAATACAAATTAAGCACCTTAATGCTTATTATATTAATATCCCATATGTGAGTGGAAATTACTTTCCTTTATAATAAGGTGAGTGGAGTTTCACCTCCTTTATATATTTTCGTTCCTTATCTTGGAAAAAGAACGTCCATCCTTATTCAAAATCAAACAATAACATTTTGGTTGAAGGACCTTTAATTAATACATTCATTTTTTCCCTAAATTGAATTAGGGTTTCAATTAGGATTAAATCTTGATTATTTTAATATCAAGATTCTCTCTCCTCCAACTTAATTCAAATGAGGCACCCCTCTCATTTTATGTGCTCTACATGATGCCAATAAACATTAAGGACCTTATTGAAGTGGTAATTTGCATATTGAACCCTAGATTTTGGGTAAATTGCACATTACACCAAAACTAGGTTTTAATGCACAAGGATTGCTTTACAAGCTTAATCTTGGTGTCCAAGCTTATGAAAACCATACTAGTACATCATATTCATTATTATGGTGTCTCAACATCAGAGTAACATCTTATCATGTGCAATTTGTAAGTTAACCCCTCAACTTGGGTAATTTGCACTTTAGTCCAAAACAAGCAATCATTGCTTTAACATTGTTCAAACAGGACCAAAATTGAAACATAAGTTTCTCATGAGCCCTAATTACTTTTCACAAGATAAGATTAAGCATATAATCATATCTCTTAATCAAAACACCTAGGGTTAAAGCATAACCCATGTCAGGGATGTTACAAATTATAAACCCCTAACAAGGATTTCGTCCCCAAAATCCCAGATAAAGGGAACATATATTATTCATTCATCATATCATCATGTCTCTTCATAACACCTCATTGTTATGGAGACATCATAGAACTTTGATCAACACAAAGTTCCTTCACACAATATTCTCATAGAGTCAATTGAGAACTTATCTTAAAGACATATTTAGTTGTTATGTTTATGCAAAGCATAAACCCCTAACATATGATGTTCATATCATTTTATATAATCAGACTGATTTCATAGTTGACCACTTCCTCATATACACATACTGATCTGAATTCATATCAGATCCCTCTTTCTTGTACTTAAGGTATGATACATTTATCCATACCATATTTCCAATTTCATGATACTCATTAGATTGTCTCAGAATTATTGCTTGATCAGGGCAATAAAAAAGATATCAATCTAAGAGTTTCCATACTCACTTTATCATCAATAGTTGTATACCTGATCAGGGTTTACAAGTACTGAGATCAAGTAGTATGCACGTACATGTTATCATATTTCTTGCTTTTCATATTATCATAACATAAGATTTAACATCCCTGGATTTTATCCAAGCATCTCTTCTATACCTCTTCCTCTTTCATAGAGGTAAGATCAATATAGAGCATTTAAAAGAATACTTAACAAAATTTAAATTCTAGCTCTCATCATTTCTTCCCTATATAGCAACCAATAGGGAAAACAAAATCAACAATCCTCCTTTTTATAACAAAAAGGGTTTAGTGTACTCAACATGTACACATTTATAACATACCTTGTCCTCACATCATGGTCTTATTATTCTTATTACTGATGCAAAAACTAAGCCATGGGATCTTACAGGTGAAAGGTTAAGACCTTTGCACTTACTTAGTGGCTACTGCCCTGGTACACTAGGCATTTATTGCACTATTAGTACAAAAAACTTGGCTTTTTAAAACCATTAGGCAAATGTCTCTAAAATTATAGAGATCATCACCTACTTTTCAGCTTATTGCCCCTTCTTGGGCACTACCATCATAGATAAATATCTGTCTAAACTCATGGAAGAGTCTACTTTCTTGCCATTAGTTAATCTTTTCCATATTTTCCCTTGTTCCAACATGACTAAGTCATTTAGGAACTCTTTTAAAACTCAAGCTTTCTATATTAAGGACAAATAACCTAGGTTATAAGGCTAACACCCAGTCCACTTATATGCATTATTGTTGCCCTAATCTGCCCAACAAGAGCATGATCATCGGATTCTCTATCCTGATCAGGTCTTAATGGGGATTCTCAGGCACTCATTCTATTCTTGCATGATCCCTTGCACCTCTTCTTGGTGCAACAACATTGTTCTTAGTAATGTGCTCTTTGTGTTCTCCAGTCATTTTAAAACTTTATCCTTTCTCTGTACAAGCAGAAATCATTATAGGGTATACTGGAGGACACTAACACAGACTCTACTACCTTAGTCCTATGTCTCTGTAGACTCAGTGAACCTAGAGCTCTGATACCACTAAATTGTGACGATACCCGCCATCATTTAAGATAACAAGCGTCGTCAGCAATAATAAAACATGCGAAAATGATCACTAACAGCGGATTAGCAAAAACAAGTGAAAATTAAAACCATTTGCAAAGAGATCCATTCACAGGAAAACTCTTTCATTCAGAACCAAAGTAAAACTTTACATCCTGGTTCATATATACATCTCATGTACTATTACTTCTCGAGGAATACAAACATCAACTACTCTGTCTTAACTATACACATGTAGTATAAAACCCTCGAGGCTTAAAGCCAAAATCTCAGACTGATCCATCAAAGCACTACTCCTAGGACCCGAGAGTACAGAGATGACTCATAGGACTATCTATATACAACTTGACAGCTCATATCCCCACCTGGGATTTACTGTTGTCCCTACTACTGCTGCTGCTGCTGCTCTTCCTCTGTAATAGGTTCCTTGCCTTTTTGTTGGCGGTTACCTAAAGATGTTGATCCCACGGGGGTGAGATAATATGTAAATTTCCCCAGCGAGAGATATAACTCTCCGCCGATAACATTGTTATTGCAGTTTAATATAAATAACTGAGTAGTGGAATCATATGTAATCAACAACAGATAACTTAATATCTATGCAGTTTAGAGCAACATTCTTATGCAAGTATATCAGCTATAACTTGATTAAGCAGCATGTCACTATTCAATAAAGAATTGAATAACATAGATAACATTTATGCATCTAGATCATGCTAAGCAGGATAACATCAACTGATGATTCTCATATTTCAAACTTATGCAAATACGCTACTCGGCTGATTACATTTTGCAAACATAACTTAAGCTCTGAGGAGATGAGGTATACCCCTCATACTCCAACCGACCACTTTTAGGAGTCGAAATCGGTACCATACAAGGTCTAGGAAAGAGTCGGTTTCCCATGACCTCACTACCTCCCGGTCAGTGTGAGAGAACCTACAGAACATCTCGTGTCTCTACTAAAATAGCTTGCCAGGGTATAGTGGCATCTAGCTATATAGAGTTACAGCCTCAACTGCACTCTCTTCGAGATCGAGAGTTTTACCCCATCGACCCGGTATCCTCGGGAGATTTGTGATACATCCCCCCCGAAATCGTGAGTAATTGAGAGGTTTGTTATTAACCTTTCCCTCAATTTCCTCAATCCGGACGTACATATATTTTTGCCCATTTACCCCCGTATATTCAAAATATACGAACTCCAGGAGATCCTTCAGGAAAACCTATTTCACCATCACCTGCTTCTGACGATGATGGATCTATGGTCAGAGTACTACATGAATAAATTTCACTTGATTAATTAAGTACATTATCATATTCTTTTAGCATCAGCCAAGTTTTCAAACATAACTTATTAACACAATGCTATAAAGAAACATGTACTTATTTTCAGCAATTATTTCTTAGTCTTTGTAAGACATTGGGATCTTAATCCCTCATTTCAACACAATAACCATGTAATCCTAGGTATTCAAACCCTTAGCTCATCACCTGAGCACTGTTACCATTTTCTCAGGTAACTAACACCTTTAGGTCATCTGACCAAGGTAAGTATGATACTTGCTACACAAGCATCTATAATGGCACCTGAGGCCCATTAACTCTCATGCTACCTCTTACCAGGCAACAAGGTATATTATGGCACACAAGGCCCAATAAACAAATTCAATTTAATAACACATCACAGCTCATACCTGACTATGCCCATCATCTCATGATACCTGCATGGTTAGCACATATGATAGCAGTACATCAATTATCTATCAACACCATGCAAAACAAATGTATTATTATTTCAAAGGTATCACCCTTATTCCTTTACCAGGATTAAGGTTTCCCATTACATATCTCATGTATCATTCATCCAATTATATTGGACTTATAACACATCAAGGTATACGGCCATGTTAGGTCACTTTCAAATCATCTCTATGTCAAGCATAGAGCACCACGGCCGTACAGCCAAGAACGGCCATGCAAAGGGAAGACACCATGATCGTGCTACCTTGCACGGTCGTGCAAAGTGAAGCCACCACGGTCGTGCTACAGAAGATCACTACATGATTCATATTTATATATGAATTCTAATCTTTCATCCTTTCAACTTGATTAGGTCACATCAACACTTCAATCAAGTACATATAACTATGATTAACATAGTGTATCAAGTCATTGACCCTATAAGCAATTAGGAATTCATCCCTTAATTGGCACTAATCCCTTAGGTACTATTAGGGTTTCAACCTTTTTACCTTCTTTGATTATCATTACTAATCATCATTGGATCAATGGATCATTCATCATCTTAATTCTCAAGAGATTCAATCACATTGAACCTCCATTACATAAGGTATCCAATTGAATTAGGGTTTCCAATGTTGATTCCTTCAATCATTGAATTCATGGAGCCAATCATCAATTGGACCTATACTCATACTTCAATTGAGTTTAATCGATCAACCTTCAACTGATTTGACCCTCAATTGATCATCAATTAGGGTTTGATTCAATTAAATTAGGGTTTGGAATCAATGACCCATCAACACTAATCAATGCAGGATTAGTTACTTTGAAACCATTGAACCATCATTCAAATTGAACATGACCTGACCCCAAACGGTGTTGACGTCATTTGGATGACCTCAAAACGGTCTTGAGACCATTTTCCCATGTCCACATCATAATCCAAGTCAACCAATTAAAGTTTAGATCATTGGATTGATCACCAAATCATCATTTGATTGCCAATCAACTTGGTACCTTTAGACCTTCAAACACCTAACCATAGTCAACCCTAGACCTCCAAATGATCTTGGGTGATCACCAAACGGTTTTGAAACCGTTTGGATGAGCTCCAAACGGTTTTGAAACCGTTTGGCTCATCCAACCTTTGGATTCTAGTGAAATTCCATCAAGGTTTGGTCTATTGAGTTGATCAACAAATCAGCACTTAATTGCAATATGATTTGGTACCTTTGGACCTTCAATTGGTCAACTATACTTAAACCCAGACCTCCAAACGGTCTTGGGTGAACCCCAAACAGTTTTGAAACCGTTTGGATGATTCCCAAACAGTTTTGAAACCGTTTGGGCCAATCAACCCAAAACATCATCTCAATCACTTGCAAAATCAGCATTTAGCCGACTAGGGTTCTTATCCCATCTTTGGATCTTCAAACACATATCCATACTTGACCCTAGACCTCCAAATGGTCTTGGATTACCCCCAAACGGTTTTGAGACCGTTTGGGTGATCCCCAAATGGTTTTGAAACCGTTTGGGCTAATCAACCCAAAATCTCAAATCAACTCATTGAAATTTCAACACTAATTTCAATTAGGGGTTTCCTAATTGATTAGCCTTCAACTCATGATTCCTTGATAATTAACCACTCAAATTTGGTGAGTCATTAACCAAAATAATTAGTATCAGTAATATCAAACGGTCAACCCTTGGTCAACTCACTCAAATGGTTTTGAAACCGTTTTCCCAAAAAGTCAAGTTAAATCAGATTGAAAATCAGCACTTAATTCAATTAGGTTTACCTAATTGATTGGCCTTCAACTCACGTTTCCTTTGTAATTAATCCATAAAATTTTGTGATTAATTAACAAACATGATTATGAACAGGAATCTCAAACGGTAAATCCTTGGTCAACTCACTCAAATGGTTTTGAAACCATTTGCCCAAAAAGTCAAATTGAAAATCAGCACTTAATTCAATTAGGTTTACCTAATTGATTAGCCTTCAACTCACGATTACTTGGGATTTAATCCCTCAAATTTGGTGGGTTATCAACCTACATAATTAGGAACAGGATTATCAAACTTTCAACTCTTGGTAAACTCCACAAAACGGTTTTGAAACCGTTTGCTCCCAAACGGTTTGCAAACCGTTTGATCACCAAACGGTTTGGTGAAACTGTTTGGTCCAAACTTCCAAACCGTTTGCCCAAGATATTTGGGGAGGTGTGTGCTTATTATGATGTCATCATCATCAATATTCGTCCCTGAAGTTCTAATAACTTTTGATTTCACAAATCAATCAATTTCAACCAGCAATTAATCAAGATAATGAAGGAATCCTTGAAATTGCAAGATTAATGGTTGTATAACAATGAAAAAGGGTTCAAGTTATAAAACCCACCTCCAATTGAGCTTCCAAGCTCCAAGCTCACGTCAACAATGGTGGATGCAACTCCTTTCACCATTCCAAGGCTCGTCCTCATAGTTTGAGTGAAAAGGAATGGTTAGAATTGAAGAGGAGATCGAAATAGGAAGAAATCCATAATTTATTTTCGATTTCCACCATGGAATCAAGGTGAAATGGATCAAGAACCTTACCAACAGGTTGTGGGTCGTCGTACTGATCCTCCAAAGCTCCTTGGTCATTTTACAAGAAAGGGAAAAGAAAGGAATCCGAAATAGCCTTTGTTTTGGCTTGGAAAGGGTACTTTTATAAGGAAAATGATGAGAGAAAAAATGCCTTATTAAAATGCATTTAATCCCAAAAATGATGCCGCCTCTTCCCCCTCAACTCCTTGGATACGATGCTATCTTCATTGCCTCATATTCCTCTCAATTATCCATGATTTAAAGAAATACAAATTAAGCACCTTAATGCTTATTATATTAATATCCCATATGTGAGTGGAAATTACTTTCCTTTATAATAAGGTGAGTGGAGTTTCACCTCCTTTAGATATTTTCGTTCCTTATCTTGGAAAAAGAACGTCCATCCTTATTCAAAATCAACCAATAACATTTTGGTTGAAGTACCTTTAATTAATACATTCATTTTTGCCCTAAATTGAAATAGGGTTTCAATTAGGATTAAATCTTGATTATTTTAATATCAAGATTCTCTCTCCTCCAACTTAATTCAAATGAGGCACCCCTCTCATTTTCTTTTCTCTACATGATGCCAAGAAACATTAAGGACCTTATTGAAGTGGTAATTTCATATTTAACCCTAGATTTTGGGTAAATTGCACATTACACCAAAACTAGGTTTTAATGCACAAGGATTGCTTTACAAGCTTAATCTTGGTGTCCAAGCTTGTGGAAACCATACTACTACATCATATTCATTCTTATGCTGTCTCAACATCAGAGGAACATCTTATCATGTGCAATTTGCAAGTTAACCCCTCAACTTGGGTAATTTGTACTTTAGTCCAAAACAAGCAATCATTGCTTTAACATTGTTCAAACATGACCAAAATTGAAACATAAGTTTCTCATGAGCCCTAATTACTTTTCACAAGATAAGATTAAGCATATAATCATCTTTCTTAATCAAAACATCTAGGGTTAAATCATAACCCAGGTCAGGGATGTTACATTACCAAGTTGACCTAATCCCTTACCTAAGAGAGAGCACTACTAGTGTGACATATCTGGTTGAACTATATATATGAGAAAGAGATAGTTCAACTACACCGTGATCTGAGTTTAATGTCTTGAGCATGACCTCAAGTACACTTCCATGTAGTGGAAGTAGGTACATGAAGAAATCGATGGGAGTTGAGCACAACTTATCACCCGTGACTGATGGACAATCAAGAGAGTATGATCTAGACTTTAAAGGGTTTGATGAGATCATGTGTGCTCGTTCATGGTGATACATGGGAGCAGTTCCTACCCCTAGTAGAGTTTTCTTGTGAGGATAGCCACCATAGCCAGTATCGGGATGTATGAAGCTCTATAAGGGAGGTTGTATCCGTCACCTCTTAACTTGGATGATGTCGGTGAGAGGACATTGTGAAGGTCTGAGAAACCATCAGTGTATGCAGATGATGCCGCTTTGATCAAGCAATGGCTGAGGGAGCCCAGGATCGACATGAGTCATAAGTTGATGCAAAGCAGGCTGACATGTAGTTCACTGTGGGTGAACATGTGATACAAAAACCTGACCCCTCTGAGCTATAGCTAAGGAAGCTGAGTTCCCGATACATGGGTCCATTTGATATGGATTGGTAGAGTTGCTTATGTTTAGCCTTACCCCTCAGGATAATATGATTTATGATGTGTTCCATGTGTCCGATCTAGAGCACTATGTGAGGTACCCGAGCCATGTGTTGAGCATTGAACCTATTAAACTCCAAGGGAGGCTAACTCACCCTGAGTCACCTTTGAGGGTACAAGATACTGAGGTGAGAGAGAGCTCAAGAGTAAAGAATAGAAGATGATAAAGGTTCTTTGGAACCACCATGGAGAGGATGAAGCCACATGGGAGCCAATGATGGACATGGAAAAGTCTTATCCTGAATTGTTTGTATGCTTGATGGAATTTTGAGGACAAAATTCTTATAAGAGGGGAAGGAAGTTACAATTCCAATTTTTGGGTTCATATGGTTGGAAATGCAATTTACCCAACAAATGTATGATTATGGGAATTGGATGAATTATATGTATTGAATGGATTCCCTTTGCAATATTTCCTTTGTGCATGTGATTTTTTGGATCATAATATGATAATGAGTCCAATATGATTAAAAGAAAAAGTAGAAATCAAATATTGCTTTATTGAGAAGGAAATTTGAGATAATGATGAAAATATAAGAAATATATGGAAATATGGATGATGGAATCATCATGAATGATATTTCAAGTCCACATGGTTTATAATGGTAAAAGAAATATAAATGAATGATATAAAAGAAGAGGAGAGAGAAAATATGCATAAAATATGCCTTAATAAGTAATAACTTGCATATGAAGAAAAGCCTCTCATACTTAAGAGTTTGAGCCCCAAACTTGGTAAACAAGTATTTTAAGTCCTTTTGGAATTTCCTTTAAAATTTGGCATTAATTGGACGTGGTTTGGAAGATATGATTTTTATAAGTATTCCTAAAGTGAATGGAATATCATTAAATGTCACCATTCACATTCACAAGTGAATTCCTAATATTTGGCGCATGCGATGTGAACTATTAATCTGAGATGCAACGGTGATCCACTTATCTCCTACCTTCAGCTCAATTTAGGAAAGTTGGAACAGTAAAATGTGAGATCAATTGGATATATATATCTCTCCCTGAGTCTCGATGAGTCCTACAAGTGGGATAGTTGATTTTGGGAAACAAAACCAGATCTGATGATCCCTTGGTTCCTCTGTTCCACGCACAATATGGAGTTTCTCCAAATCACCATGGAGCTAGGGACCCTTGGTTGGTCAACCTTCCTATAAAAGGTCCAACATTCCCTTATCCATGGAAGGGAAGAGCTTCCTAAGACCCAAGGGGTCTTTTCACGGGATCAAGGATCAACGAGGTTGCCCTAAACCCATCATCTCTGCGTCGGGGTTTCCCTGTTTCCGTCGACGAGTGCTGCTATCTCCCCACACTATTCTTCCTCCCTCCGGCGATGAGGCGGCCACGAGGAAGATCAAGGAGGGGCAACAGAGGGGCCTATGCAGTTAGACGCCTTCCAGGGGATCAAAATCGAGAAGTCAACCCTCGGGTTGACCGTTCGCCAATGTTGAATCACGAATAGAGAGGGGGAGCGTGAGGTTGCTGATGACAACCCGCACAATTACCAAACTACCCTGGGTGCACATCAGACATTATCTTTTGGCACGGGGGTAAAAGAGACTTTCCACCTCCTTCAGTTGGCTTTGCCCGCGTGGGGCAAGTTGCCCACGTGGCTATATTCCATTGGTTGAAAGGTAATTTTCTTGCAAAAAACCTATCTAATTATCGGTTACTTGGATGAAATAATATTATATATGAAAATTGATCAAAAAAATGCAAGGAATACATTAAAAATATAATGGAATCCTGATTCTTCTTGCAATTCAAAAAGGATATAAAGTTATCATCTTTAGTGGTTTAATTTATGAAAAACCCTTAAGGATTGATGATAATTGGATCAAATGGTGTTCTTTGAATGTTTTGAGCTATTATTAATTTTTTGTTAACAAAAGAGAGAATTCAATCTAAAAATATGATCATTATGCATAATTGGCTTAATTTAGGGTTCCATGTACTTGAATATGCATTAATGGGTATAGAAACCCTAATTTTGATAATTATGGCTTTTAATGGTTTTAATTGTGAAAATCCATGAATAAAATAGAGATATGATGATCCTAAGCCAATTTGAGTTTAAAAGATCCTTAATGTGCATAATTTGAGTAATTAGGATTTTTATGAGTAGAAAAGCTATTTAGGGTTTGTTGACCTAAAAGGATAAAGTTTTAGAATTGATCTAAGAAACCTAGTGCATCCTAATGAGACCTAGAAACCTTGGAAAGGTGTTCTAAAGTCAATAAGGAGTTGTTTGGGACATGTTTGTGATAATTAGACATTACACATGTTTTCAGGATCAATGTTTGCTTTATTGATTGATTGGCTTGCTTGATTGGACATCTAGTTGGATTTGAATATATTACTTCTTTGAGATCTCCAAAGAAGGTATGTGGTTATGCTTATGGTTAAATCACTCAAGTTTCATGGCGATTCTCGAGGTTTTATTAGTTGCTTGGAAATAATTTCTAGGTTGACTTTTATTTCATGTAACTATAAAGTGACTATGACTATCACCATAATTATACGTGCATGACTAGCTCAAATCTTGGTCCTCCTCTATAGATTTCATGATAATGATATGGATGACCTAGTACATGGTCTACCCGTGAGGTAGGATCATCATGTTATCATGAGTCGATGTGTTGGTCTACCATTGGGTAGGACCATATGACTCCAAGACCCTATGTATTGATCTACCTATAAGGTAGGATCATGGGGGTTAGTTTAGATCTACCATATGACAGGTAGTATCCATATCTACCGTAGGGACAACATAGAGTCTAGGGTATGTAAGGATTGAGTAGTCATGTTTAAAATGTAAAGTTTGTTTTGGTTAATCTAATTGCTTGCAATATGTTATTACAATTAAATGCAAGATTATTGGTCTCCCCACATACCAGTATAAAATATACTGATCGACATTTTGTTTGTTGGTATTTTAGGTATATCTGAAAGTGGACAAATAATAAAGTGGAATTTGTGAAGCATAAAGTTAATATATTAAAGGAGGATTTAGTTAGTTAGAATTCTACAGTGAGTAGAAGTTCCAGATTCCTATTTTTGAAAGGTATGTGAAAAGAAATTTTTTTTATCTTGTTTCAAGCTTAGTTGTGGTATAATTTATTAATTAGTTTTTATTATTTGCAAAACCATTGATCCTATTTTGGGATAGCGGCTCTAAGTTTTTTGTCTTCTTTAATTGGGGGTTACTGGGAGGCGGTGTCGTTACAGTTATAATGTAAGGCCCCTACACTTGCTAAATGAGTTAAACAAGCTTAATTTTCATAATTGGATTCTTATAACCCTAATATTTCCTTTTTATATTCTTTTAAATCATAACAAAAGCTTAAGTTTCAAATTTGGTCCAATTTGGACACTATCTGAGCAAGTTATGCAATTTTATGCACATTTTAGACTTTTCTACAATTTACCCTATTGAGAGGTTTTCTTTGCAATTTATCACTTTCATTATGTTCCTTGGATATTATCTCATAATTATTGAATTTTTTGAGCCATGGGGAATCTATTTAAACCTTGGTTGAAGGTGTTTTCTCGAAGGGTATTTTAGAGTTTACCCCTTCATGGATGAGCTACCTTGAGTAGCTATCAACTAATGAATTATTTGATTGGTAGGGAAATTTGACCAAGAAAAGCTAAGTAGGTCTATACACATGGTGGGGGAGATTCTTGTTTGTGTGCTTGTATATTCTTGATAAATTAATGCCATGGACACTTGGATATATACTAGAACTTCAACTTTTTCCTTTTCTTTATCTTAAAGTTTCATATACTTATCCACAAGCACCAAAATGAGCCATTTTCTCTCTACCACTTCCCCCATTCTCCCAACCTCATTCTCCCTTTGTGCTACTATGAATTTTTCTAACCAAGGAAGAAGAAAATGGGGATATTCTTGGAAAAAGGATCTAGGGTTGCATTTGACTTCATTTTAGGGTTGAAAAAGCTTCCTTCTAGTGATCTTGACCTAAAAGAGTAAGAATTCCCTTCTTTCTTCCATTTATTTCTTTGTTATCCTTTCTCTTAGATTTATCCATGTTAGAACCATACTGTTCCATGGTAGAAATTGTTCTAAAACTCAAAAACCCTACCTTTCTTGCTCCTTATGCTTAGGGTTTGCTCATTTGATGATCAAAAGGTGCTAGATGGACAAATTCGTTGTTTATTTTTGGATTTTCTACCCTACCTACTCGGTATTTCTTCTATGTGGGATTTCATATTCTCATTAGAGGAAAGTTTTATAACTTGCTCCACGTTTATTGCTTACCATAAGCTTGCTAGCTCATGTTCTTGCTTGAAAATGATGATTCATGCACTAAAAAGCTATGATTGACCTGGATTTTGATTTTTATAATGTTCCCTATTCTAATTTCAGTTCTATATGAACCTTTGATCATGTGTACATTATTCCTAAGGTATAATTTGGCTTATATCAGATTGGTTTGACAACCTATGGTGCTAAGAACCTATCAACCAATGGTCAATTTTTGAGTTTAAAGGTGATTTATTCTATAAACCCATGACCAGATGATGGTATCATTGCAACAACCCTATGGTGTTGTCTTCATGATAACTGATGGTCAAAGATCAAGGGTGTCATATGATGGTGACAACCAATGGTCACCCCTTAGGTTAGGTTTTGGATCAATTAGAAGTTTAATGATCAACCATTAAGTACCCTACTGATGTTATCAATCAATGATGACATTAGCTTAATATTTGATGTTAATTAATGAATATAGTGTTGATCTAACAACCTATGGTGATTTGATGGTCACTAATGATGTTGGATCATATCTCTACAACCTATGGTGAGTTAAGCATTGTAGTTTTAGCATCAATCAAGCCTTAGACCAATGGTTTCTTGGGTCACGTGATGCTATGGTCAGACCAATACTGTTATTGATGGTTTTAACATATGAACTTGACCCAATGGCCAAGATATAACATTTATTCCTCCAATAAGGTGGAATGATGGATACTGTAATATGTTGGTCCTAAGAATGTGATTTATGTGGTTTCCTTTATATGATCAACTTAAGGAGATTACTTGTTGACAATGGATTGCTTGTTATAACTAAACATTTGATTTTGGGTTTTACCCTACTCTCAATGGAACTTTTTGTGTTGTTAATTAAGGGATGTATAGGGTTAACTGGTGACTCTTTCTAGAGCACAAATCAAGGACTTCATAGGTGGTTTATCCAAGGTGTTTACTTATGTAAAAAACCAATGGTCTTACCTTATAAACATCCAATGGTTTTGGGTGACATTGTGGTATAGTGATATGGGTTGAATGATGATGGAACAAATGGAGGGTTACCCTTAATAAGGTAGTCTTACCTATTCACTCATATGAATAGAAGGTATGATAATTATATTGTGTTAATATGTAATCCTAATGTGGTATAGCTTGTTATACCTAGCTTTAATATAACTAAATGATGGTAATTGGGTATGAATAGTCCTTGAATGACTAATACAATCATGGAATACTTGGTTACTATTGTTGAAACCCTAATATTCTATAACCTGATGGTTACACCTTGATTTATGTATGCACTACTACATTTTTGGCCAATAACGCCTCTTCCTGTAGGGTCAGTTTTTCAAAATAACTGGCCTTATATGTCTACAAAAAATGTCGGCACCACTTAAGACCTCTTGGGTTAGTTTTCTTAAAATAACCGGCCTTGTAGTGTAACTCTATAGGGTTGGTTTTCCAAATAACTGACCTTACATGTCTATAAAAAACACGGGAACCACTTAAGACCACTTGGGTCAGTTTTCTTAAAATAACCGACCTTGTAGTGTATCTCTGTAGGGTCAGTTTTCATAAAATAAGCAACATTATAGACAATGGGATCCAAAAGCCCATTAACGTTTCCCATAATAAAAATTTGCTCGATTTTGGCTTTGCGCCTCGATCTATAGGGTCGGTTTTTCCAAATAACCGAACTTATATGTCTACAAAAAATGAGGGCGCCATTTAAGACCTCTTGGGTTGATTTTCTTAAAAAACCAACTTTACAAGACCTCTAAGAAGCTGAAAACAGTACTTTCTTGATCTATAGGGTCGGTTTTTTCCTTATAATTGACCTTGTAGGGCACTCGGTCAAAAAAATTCTTGATTGAGAAAAATTGGCTCCATTTTGCCTTCGCGCGTGTATAAGTACCTCTAGGGTCAGTTTTTTCCTTATAACCGACCGTGTTGGACATCTTGATCAAAAAAATTGTCGAACGAGACAAAAATTGGCTCCATTTTGCCTTCACATGTGTATAAGTACCTCTAGGGTTGGGTTTTTCCTTATAACCGACCTTGTAGGTCATCTCGGTCGACAAAATTCTTGATCGAGACAAAAATTGTCTCCATTTTGCCTTTGCACCTCTATAAGTACCTCTAGGGTCAGTTTTTTCCTTATAACCGACCTTGTAGGGCATCTCAGTTGAAATTGTTTTCGACCAAGACAAAAATTGGTTCCATTTTGCCTTCGTGTGTGCATAAATACATCTAAGGTCAGTTTTTTCCTTATAATCGACCTTGTAGGGCATCTCGGTCGACATATTTCCCGACCGAGCAAACCTTTCTTTATAGGGTTAGTTTTTTAGAAATAACCGACCGTAGAAGACCTATAAGAAGCTTAAGACAGTACTTTCTTGGTAAATAAAATACGTCGACCAAAATTCTCTCGATCGACATATTTCTCGACTGAGAAAGCCTCTGTTGCTTTATAGGGTCAGTTCTTTGACTTACCCGACCTTATAGGTGGTTCGGGCACCACTAAAGCTGTTGGGTCATTTTTTCTAGAAAATTGTCCTTAGAAGTTAGTCGCTTATACCAAATACAATAGTTTGTTTTCATGAGAGCAGAGAAGCAAAATGAAGAGAGGACGCCCCACCACTACTAGCTCTTGTCGTAGCCACCCCAAGCTTTTGCCACCGCTACTCTAAAGATGCCACAGCTGCCAAACGAAGAGTCATCATCGTGGTCGTTGATGCCACCACCACCCCGAACACATTGATAAGTTCATTTCCCATTTCAAACTCTCTTCTTTTGACCTAATCATTGTAGTGGTCGCCGCCTCCACGGGGTCGGGGTGATGACCGATGATTGGGGGGGTGCTAGGCACGGGTGGGAACCAGCCCAGGGTGGCTCGAGATCATCTTGATGGGTGCCGGATGTGGTGGCACCAGCCTTGCGGTTCTACTACATCCTTTGTCAAGGATGATGAGGTGCTAGGGACAGTACCCTCAACCAGCCGCATGGCGAGACGGGGTTGAAGAAGCCCAAAGTAGGAGGAGAGAAAGAGCGGGGAAAGATGAGGAGAAGGGAGGCTCGTCGAGTCAACACAGGGAGCAGCTAATAAGAGGGGGTGGAGCAAGAGGAACCAGGGCCATGTTGCCCCATGCTCGTCTTCCTAACGGCGCCTGGGTTTGGAAACCTTGGACATGTTGGTGGCGGTGGAGTCATGAGCCATGGACAAGTGTAGCGAGGAGCGTGGAGGGTAGCGCTTCTCCTGTGAATAGGAGGGACCAAAAAACCATCTGAAGATCATTAGGTTGGGGTGATTGACCATGTGTGTATTATACTTCTTCTTGTAATGTATACTTTGACAAAATGTTTTCCATATAGATCAAAGACTAACTAATGACCCAAAAGTAATCTAAAATGGTCAAACTTTTGATTTACTGTAATCTATTATGAAAGATCCTACATGTTTAACTTATGCCCTTCTATTTCTATTTTTTAAGAGCATCTAATTGATTATTCAATTCAGTACATATAATGAATGTTTATCTATGGAAGTACTCTTGATTTTACCATATCATTCACGACAATCATCCTCTTTCTCATAGTCGCTTTGGTGCTCGGCGGCCATCCTCTTACTCTTTGCCACCCGAGCGCCTTCCACTTCCCACACTCTTCTCATTTTCATCTCGATGACTTAGGTCAATTACATTGTTTTTCATTTTATTTGACTAGTAAACCAACCAATAATAAAAACATGTATTCTTTCATATCTACATTTTATTATCAATTGCATATGTAATCTGAAACACCCGCTATCATTAGGATAATAAGTGAACAATAAAACATGAAGATTACTGAAAATCACTAAAAATTTAAACCATTTACAAAGAGATCCAAACATAGGAAAACTCTTTCATCAGGAACCAATGTAATACATTTACAACATGGTTCATAAGTACATGCCTTGTATCATCTCTTCTTGAGGATTACAAACATTAACTACCATGTTAACACTATACACTAGCAGTATGAAAACATTGAGGCATCAAGCCAAAATCTCAGATCAATTCATCAAAAGCATTAACTACTAACTCTGAGGACCTGAGAGTACAGAGATGACACATAGGACTAATATCTATATGACTTGACATACAATATCTCCACCTGAGATCTCAATGCGATCCCTGCTGTTACTGTCCTTTCTCTGGTGTGGGGATTCTATTTCCTTGTCCGCGTCCACCTAAAAATGTTGGATCCCACGAGGGTGAGACAATTTGTAAATTGCCCCAGCAAGAGATATAAATCTCGGCCAAAACATTATTATTGCAGTTTATTAGAATGAAACTGAGTAGAGGAATCTTATATATTTAATAGTAGTTAAATATTTTTATGAATAGAGTAAAGTAATCTCCTTTCCTAAGGATGACATTGCATCTACCCATGGTAGAGTTGTAATTCATCTATCTGCTTTGCAAGGAATGTAAAGAGATATAATAACATCTATCAACTAGATATGCATAAAAGAAATGTAATATCAGCGAGTAAATTTCCGTATTCAATCCTTAAGCAAACATGCTATACGGATGATTACATATTACAATCACACTTATACCCTGAGGAGATGAGGTATACCTCTCATACTCCAACCGACCACTGCGAAGTCGAAATCGGTACCATACAAGGTCAATGTAAGAGCTGGATTCCCATGACCTCCCACATCTCAGTCAGTGCGAGACCACATGCAGGACATCTTGTGTCACTACTAACTAGCTTTTCAGGGTATACTGGCAACTTCTCTACAAAATTACAACGGCGGCTGCACTCTCTTCGCAATCGAGAGATTTCATGTTCATCTCCATCGATTCAGTATTAAGATTATTGGGAGATTTATGATACATCCATCCCAACTTTGGGATATTAGTGATACATCCATCCCGACACATATAATGAAGGATTGAGAGGTTTAATGTTTACCTTCCATCAACCCAACATTAGGACGTAAGGATATCATCACCCATTACCCCCACATATTCAAAAATATGCAATCTTGGGGTTATGCCGTGGAGTAACCCATTTCACCATCACCAAATTACTGACGATGATGGATCTATGGTCAGGGCTCTACATGATATGTTTTCACTTGATTAATTAAGTATATTATCATATTCTTTAAGCATCAGTCAAGTTCTCAAACAATAATTATTATGACAAATGCTACAATGAAACATGTAGGACTCTTATCAATTGCTTTACCAAAACTTATAATACATTGGGATCTTAATCCCTTATCTCATCACTTGAAAGTTCTCATCTCTTAACAACATCATTATCATGCTTATCAAATCTGGGTGTTCACACCCTTAGTTCAATATTGAACACTGTTACCACTTATTAGGTAACAATTACCTCTAGGTCCTCAGACCAAGGTATTCATGATACTTGTTACACGAGCAT
This sequence comes from Alisma plantago-aquatica, assembly GCA_963693085.1. Taxonomy (NCBI): domain Eukaryota; kingdom Viridiplantae; phylum Streptophyta; class Magnoliopsida; order Alismatales; family Alismataceae; genus Alisma; species Alisma plantago-aquatica. The sequence continues at coordinate 797,777,024 of OY856413.1, read as the reverse complement.
CTCACATGGCTCACCAGGCCCATTAAGTATCTTGTTACCTTTCACTAGGCAACAACTTGTTCATATGGCTCACAAGGCCACTGCATATTTTGTTACTTCTCACTAAGCAACAACAACATATTGGCACACAAGGCCAATACACAACTTATTACCTCTTACTAAGCAATAATAACATAATGGCACATAAGGCCAATGTGCATCTTATACTACAAGAATAACACCTTTATTCCCTCAATAGGGTTAGAGTTTACTATTCACATCAAATTAGGGTTTCTCATATCCCATTTCACATTATTTATGGTTTCATGTTCATATTATCAATCCAATCCAATATATTGATCCACTCCTCTAGGAGCATCTATTGATATCACAAGTATTCACTCATGCTTATTACTCTCATCATATATCATTTAAGGATTATCAATACACGGTATGATTTCATCTCTCATCCTTACCATGGTATGATTACATCACACTCATTAGTTTGGCTTAACCCCTTTCTCAAGATATATTAGCCTATACTTATCAAAGTATATCAAACTCATTACAATTTTATTGTAACAACTACATAACACACTTCAAGTATTTCTTATCCAAGTATATTGGATTGAGATGCATCAAGGTATATCAAACCTGAAATGCTAAATGTGATATCTGTCAATTCTTGTTGTATCATTTTCTTCATTACTTCTAACTAACTTGAGCTTATCAACTTATCTTGTATTAAGGTATTTCCCCATCTTAATACTTTCATCCTCTAACCTATCACTTTTATCATAAAGTGCCTAGGTCACACATAAGAATTGTCCAACTATCTTCAATGATATGGACTCATCTCAGGTTAAGGCATTGCTTACTATAAGGTTGCTAATATCAATTACTTGAGATATTTCACCTTTATAAGGTATTATCCCTTATTTTATCATTAGGGATTCTCTCATACCATTAGGGTTATGGTTTATCATCATATTGCCCAAGATTAGGGTTTCACATATTATCACCCTATATTAGGGTTTCACATGGCATCACCCTTAATTAGGTTTCACATGGCATCACCCTAGATTAGGGTTTCACATGGCATCACCCTCAATTAGGGTTTCACATGGCATCACCCTTAATTAGGGTTTTCTATTCATCCCAATTAGGATTTCACATTACATTACCCATAATTAGGATTTCTCATGTTATTACCCTTGATTAGGGTTACATCTTTACCCTATATTAGGGTTACACCTAGAATTGCCCTAGATTAGGGTTAAGGTTCATCAATATTCTTGATTAGGGTTTCATGATCTATTCATCAAAGATCATACCCTAAATTCATAGTTTATTCATATTGAAGGTGTTGAGGCTTATCCATTACATGATTATCCTACATGTATGGATTCGTCTCTCTCTCATCCTCTCTAGGATATTGACTATGTCAAACTTGGTTAGATTAGGTCAACCAACCCTTCAATTAAGTACATTAAATTGGGGTTGACATAGTGTATTGAAATATTGCTTACTTAAGCTTCAAGGAATAGCTCATCTAGGGTTACCAATCATTTAGTACCTTAAAGGTACAACCCTAGTAATTATCTTTGAGATAAATTAGTAACAACCATAGGGTCAATTGATCCTTTATCAACATTTAGTCTTCATTTGATTTGATCACATTGAATCACCAAACGATCTTGACCCTTTATTCTTTAAACAGTTTGAAACCGTTTGAAATCCAAACGGTCCTGAGACCGTTAGACCCCAAACAGTTTCAAAACTGTTTGGACTCAAACGGTCTCAAGACCATTTGGTCCAAACCATCTTGAAACCAAAAGTCCAACTAGGGTTCTCAATCAACTAACCCAATTAGGGTTTTGCATCAACAATTCCTTCATCAATTAAATCATTGAAGTCCATCAATTATTGACTCTTAGATCTCCAACCTTCAAATATCAACCCCATTCGATCACCAAATGATCCTGAGGCCGTTTGATCCCGATTGGTTTCAAGACCATTTGGATTCAAGCGGTCTCAAGACCATTTGGTCCAACATCTTGAAATCGAAAGGGTTACAAATTAGGGATTTCTTCATCAATTCAATTTATAGTTGTAATTGGTGGTTAACCCATTGATGAAATCATTCAATTAAATCGATTGGGTCATCATCCAACATGTTCTAGGGTCCTGACCTTAAATGGTCAACCCTGTCCAAAAGGTTTGGGACTCAAGCCCCCAAACGGTTTGCAAACCGTTTGGTCTCCAAACGATTTGGTGAAACCGTTTGAACCAAAAGTGTTGAAACCGTTTGCAACTAAAACTTGTTGAGATGCGTGCTTAAGATGATGTCATAATCACCAAGCTTCAACCCCTCAAATTATACTACCATTCCCATGGTAGTTTCATCAATTAAGAAAAAGGAAATTCGAGAATGATAAAGGAATCAACATGTGTTGAAGATATGAAATCAATAACAACATTTAAGGGTTCAAGTTATAAAACCCACCTCTAAAGAAGCTTCAAAGCTTCAAGATCCACGTATAAAATGGTGGATGAAGCTCCTTCAACTATCCCAAGGCTTATCCTTAAGCTTTTGAGTGAAAAGGTTGGCTAGAGTTGAAGATTGAGTGAAGAAAAGAAGAAATCAAGCATTGATTTGTGATTTCCACAATGAATTCAAGGTGAAAGAATGTCATGGAGCTTACCTACAATTTGGGGGTCGTCCTCATGTTTCTCCTAAGCTCCCTTGGTCGTTTTGAAAGCAAAAAGTGAAAGTGGATTCGAAATTACCCTTTCAACTCATGGATAAATGAGTATATATGCATTTTATTTGAAAATTCATTTAAGAGAGAGAAAGTAGGGGATAACTCTGCCATTTCCTTGCCACTTTCCCCCTTCTCTTCCTTAGATACGAGGATATACTCCTTTACTCTTATTCCTCTCAGTTATCCATGATTTGAAGGAAAACAAATTAAGCACCTTAATTCATATAATAATAATATCCTAAAGTTAGTGGATATTTCTTTTTCTTTCCTTAATGTGAGTGTGTTCTCCACTCACGTAGGTATTTCCATTGACTTTGCAAGGAAAAAGGACGTCCACACTAATAGATTTCAACCAACATAATTTTGGTTGACGAGAAAATCAATTAAAATAATTATTTTTGCATTAAATTGAATTAGGGTTTCAATTATGCTTAAATCTTGATTATTTTAATATCAAGATTATCTCTCCTTAAAAATGATACAAATGAGACACCCCTATCATTTTATTTGCTCTAATATATTCCAACAAAGATTAGGGACTATTTTGAAGTGGTAATTTGTATATTGAACCCTAGGTTTTGGGTAATTTGCACATTACACCAAAACTAGGTTTTAATGCACAAACATTGCTTTATCAGCTCTTTCTTGGTACTCAGGTTTTCCCAAGCCATACCTCTGCACCATATTCATTCTCATGATGATTCAACACATGAGAACCATTTTATCATATAACATTTGCAAGTTAACCCCTCATCTTTGGTAATTTGCACTTTAGTCCAAAATAAGCAAACATTGCTTCAACATTATTCAAACAGGACCAAAATTGAAACATAAGTTCCTCTTGGTCCTTAATTACTTTTCAAAAAATAAAATTAAGGATCTAATTAGATTTCTTAAGAAAAACTCCTAGGGTTAAGGCATAATCCAGGTCAGGGATATTACAATTATAAACCCCTAACAAGGATCTCGTCCCCGAAATCCCAGATAAAGAAAGATAGATATTATTCATTCATCATATCATCATGTATCCTCATAATATCTCATTGTTATGGAGACACCATAGAGCTTTTAATCAAATCAAAGTTCTTCTACATAAGATTATCATAGAATCGATCACACATGACACATACCCCACTGTCTTTTCATTATTAACTGTGGAGTTAATACTGTGCTAGGTGACACTTTTCCTTATTTTACCATTTCATGTAATAGATTCTTGTTCCTAAGGAGTCTCCCATACTCCTTATTTAATTAATAATTTCACTTTCAAGATCACAATTATGTTCTGTCACCCATTTGGGACTATAAGTCTGTTCATACCTCGATTGTGCCATCTCACCTAGTGACACAATACTAGATTTCCTTATTACTTATACTAACTATCTTATTAGTTGTAAATTCTCTTATCATAAGGAGAGGTTACTTATCAATTAAGAACTTATCTTAAAGATATCTTCAATTGTTATGTTTATGCAAAGCATAAACCCCTAACATGTGACGTTCATACTATTAAACTGATTTCATGGTTGACCGTTCCAGGTAGCCAACATAAATCATCTGGTATTTCTTTAGATATCAGTATCTCTTACCTTGGTATCTGTCACATGTGTTGAAAACACATCACATATTTATCTTCCTTTCATCTTGGGACATTACTTGTTACATATGTCTTTACCTTGGAACTAAAGTCCAAGATAAATTGATACTTTTCTAAGTATCCATCACATTAACATTTTTATCTTATGCACATCAAGTGTCCTAAGACCCACTTGATTGCCATGTTCCCTGAAAGGAAAGAAAACAAGGAATCATATTCCTCTTATTATTTCATGTATTTTTAACTATTCATGAATCATTTACTCTTTGTCTCATTCTAGGTTCCTTGCCCTCAACATAGGAATTTATAAGGATGTTTACATAACATTATTCCTTTCTTTGTTATTATCTAACATGTTCATGAGCATCTTATGATCTCATCACATTTCCCATTTCCACATTATTGAAAAAGATCTGTATTATACTTACAAACTTTATTGGACAAGAATCATCTCCCTTGTTCTCATTCTTATCTTATGAGGAGTATACTTTTTACTTCCTCATACATACATACTCATCTGAAATTATTTCAGATTTCTCGTTCTTATACTTAGGATACAACACATTTATCCATATCATATTTCAGATTTCATTTTACTCACTAGATTGTTTCAGAATGACTACTTGATCAGAGCAATAAAAAGATAACAATCTAAGAGTTCCATACTCACTTTATCATCAATAGTTGTATACCTGGCCAGGGTATATAAATACTGAGATTAAGTAGTATGCACTTTGTATACTATCATATTACTTACTTTTCATATTATGACAAGCATAAGATTTAACATTCCCGGATTTTATCCAGGCATCTCTTCTATATCTCATCCTTTTTCATAGAGGTAAGAACAATATAAAGCATTTATAATGTTACTGTACAAAATGTAAGTCCTCATAGGACTAATCAAGGAAAGCTCAATCAATTATTTTCTCAATTTAACTCAGGAAATCATAAAATGACATATTAGAATGACATTATTTTGTTTAACCTGTCATGATTCGTGGATGGTTCACTACCTCAGGTTGATTCTGCCTCAAAGATTGATTTACTGTAACATTTCTGGCTGAGCAATCTCTTGCCAGATTTCCTACCTATCTACATTGGCAGCAAGTTCTGAGCTTTAGATATGGCCTAGAAGGTTCTTTACCCTTTCCAGGTAGCCATTGCCTTGGTGTTCTAGACTCTGGTTGTACTGGTGGTATCAAAAACTTCTTATTTTTGGAACTACTAGGCCTCTGTTCTAGGGTTTGGATAGGCCTTTTCTCAATTCTCACCTTATTATTCCTTTCTAGACAGTGTTTAATAATATGTCCAGGCTGTCTACACCCATAGCAAACCCTAGTTTCAGGTTGTAACCTATTCTTTTTACTACTATTTATTATGCCAACATGTTGTTGTTGGGAAATAATACTATTAGAGTCTACAACTACATCATTGAGGGTTGGTAATCTGGGTTGCATTGCTGATACCCAGTCCACTATACGCATCATAGCTGTCCTAAATTTCCCAACAGTGATATCAAAGGAATGATTTCCTATCACAATTAGATCACTTTGGGGATTCTCTGGCAGTCATTCTTCTCTCACTTGATCTCTTGCACTCTCTCTTGGTGCAGCAATGCTGCTCTCATCAACATGTTCTTTGTGTGATCCAGACATCATCAAGTTCTTCTTCTCCTATATGAGCAGAATACACTATCAGATACACTGGAAGATACTAGAACTGACTCAACAACCTTAATCCTATGTCTCTGTAGACTCAGCAAACCTAGTGCTCTAATACCACTAGATATGAAACACCCGCTATCATTAGGATAACAAGTGAATAATAAAACATGCAGATTACTGAAAATCACTAAAAATTTAAACCATTTACAAAGAGATCCAAACATAGGAAAACTCTTTCATCAGGAATCAATGTAATACATTTACAACCTGGTTCATAAGTACATGTCTTGTACCATCTCTTCTTGAGGATTACAAACATTAACTGCCCTGTTAACACTGTACACAGGCAGTATGAAAACCACGAGGCATAAAGCTAAAATCTCAGATTGATTCATCAAAAGCATTAACTACTAACTCTGAGGACCTGAGAGTACAGAGATGACACATAGGACTACTTTCTATATAACTTGACAGACAATATCTCCACCTGAGATCTCAATGTTGTCCCTGTTGTTGCTGTCCTTTCTCTGCTGTGGGGATTCTATTTCCTTGTCCGGATCCACCTAAAAATGTTGGATCCCACGGGGGTGAGACAATTTGTAAATTGCCCCAGTAAGAGATATAACTCTCCGCCAAAACATTATTATTGTAGTTTATTAGAATGAAACTGAGCAGAGGAATCTTATATATTTAACAGTAGATAAATCATTGTATGAATAGAGTAAAGTAATATCCTTTCCTAAGGATGACATTGCATCTACCCATGGTAGAGTTGTAATTCATCTATCTGCTTTGTAAGGAATGTAAAGAGATATAATAACATCTATCAACTAGATATGCATAAAAGAAATGTAATATCAACCAGTAAATTTCCGTATCCAATCCTTAAGCAAACATGCTATACAGCTGATTACATATTACAATCACACTTATGCCCTGAGGATATGAGGTATACCGCTCATACTCCAACCGACCACTGCGAAGTTGAAATCGGTACCATACAAGGTCAATGGAAGAGCCGGATTCCCATGACCTCCCACATCTCGGTCAATGCGAGACCACATGCAGGACATCTTGTGTCACTGCTAACTAGCTTTCCAGGGTATAATGGCAACTTCACTACAGAGTTACAATGGTAGTTGCACTCTCTTTGCAATCGAGAGATTTCATGTTTATCTCCATCGATCTGGTATTAATATTATTGGGAGATTTATGATACATCCATCCAACTTCGGGAGATTAGTGATACATCCATCTCGACACATATAATGAAGGATTGAGAGGTTTAATGTTTACCTTCCATCAACCCAACATTAGGACGTAAGGATATGATCACCCATTACCCCCACATATTAAAAAATATGCGATCTCTAGGTTATGACGTGGAGCAACCTATTTCACCATCACCAAATTACTGACGATGATGGATCTATGGTCATGGCTCTACATGATATGATTTCACTTGATTAATTAAGTACATTATCATATTCTTTAAGCATTAGTCAAGTTCTCAAACAATAATTATTATGACAAATGCTACAATTAAACATGTAGGACTCTTATCAATTGCTTTACCAAAACTTATAATAAATTGGGATCTTAATCCCTTATCTCATCACTTGAAAGTTCTCATCTCTTAACAACATCATTATCATGCTTATCAAATCTGGGTGTTCATACCCGTAGTTCAATACTGAACACTGTTACCACTTATTAGGTAACTATTACCTCTAGGTCCTCAGACCAAGGTATTCATGATACTTGCTACACAAGCATCTCACATGGCTCACCAGACCCATTAAGTATCTTGTTACCTTTCACTAGGCAACAACTTGTTCATATGGCTCACAAGGCCACTGCATATTTTGTTACTTCTCACTAAGCAACAACAACGTATTGGCACACAAGGCCAATACACAACTTATTACGTCTTACTAAGCAACAATAAAATAATGGCACATAAGGCCAATGCACATCTTATAATATAAGAATAACACCTTTATTCCCTCAATGGGGTTAGGGTTTACTATTCACATCAAATTAGGGTTTCTCATATCCCATTTCACATTATTTAGGGTTTCATGTTCATATTATTAATCCAATCCAATATATTGCTTCACTCCTCTAGGAGCATCCATTGATATCACAAGTATTCACTCATGCTTATTACTCTCATCATATATCATTTAAGGATTATCAATACAAGGTATGAGTTCATCTCTCATCCTTACCATGGTATGGTTACATCATACTCAGTTTGGCTTAACCCCTTTCTTAGGATATATTAGCCTATACTTATCAAAGTATATCAAACTCATTCCTATTTTATTGTAACAACTACATAACACACTTCATGTGTTTCTTATCCAAGTATATTGGATTGAGATGCATCAAGGTATATCAACCCTAAAATGCTAAATGTGATATCTGTCAATTATTGAAGTATCATTTTCTTCATTACTTCTAACTTACTTGAGCTTATCAACTTATCTTGTATTAAGGTATTTCCCCATCTTAATACTTTCATCCTCTAACCTATCACTTTTATCATAAAGTGCATAACTCACACATAAGAATTGTCCAACTATCTTCAATGATATGGACTTATCTCAGGTTAAGGCATTGCTTACTATAAGGTTGCTAATATCAATTACTTGAGATATTTCACCTTTATAAGGTATTATCCCTTTTTTATCATTAGGGATTCTCACATACAATTAGGGTTATGGTTTATCATCATATTGCCCAAGATTAGGGTTTCACATACTATCACCCTATATTAGGGTTTCACATGGCATCACCCTTAATTAGGTTTCACATGGCATCACCCTAGATTAGGGTTTCACATGGCATCACCCTCAATTAGGGTTTCACATGGCATCACCCTTAATTAGGGTTTTCTATTCATCCCAATTAGGATTTCACATTACATTACCCATAATTAGGATTTCTCATGTTATTACCTTTGATTAGGGTTACATCTTTACCCTAGATTAGGGTTACACCTAGCATTGCCCTAGATTAGGGTTAAGGTTCATCAATATTCTTGATTAGGGTTTCATGATCTCTTCATCAAAGATCATACCCTTAATTCATAGTTTATTCATATTGAAGGTGTTGAGGCTTATCCATTACATGATTATCCTACATGTATGGATTCGTCTCTCTCTCTCATACTCTCTAGGATATTGACTATGTCAAACTTGGTTATATTAGGTCAACCAACCCTTCAATTAAGTACATTCAATTAGGGTTGACATAGTGTATTGAAATATTGCTTACTTAAGCTTCAAGGAATAACTCATCTAGGGTTACCAATCATTTAGTACCTTAAAGATACAACCCTAGTAATTATCTTTGAGATAAATCAATAACAACCATAGGGTCAATTGATCCTTTATCAACATTAAGTCTTCATTTGATTTGATCACATTGAATCACCAAACGATCTTGACCCTTTATTCTTTAAACGGTTTGAAACCGTTTGAAATCCAAACGGTCCTGAGACCGTTTGACCCCAAACGGTTTCAAAATCGTTTGGACTCAAATGGTCTCAAGACCGTTTGGTCCAAACCCTCTTGAAACCAAAAGTCCAACTAGGGTTCTCAATCAAATAACTCAATTAGGGTTTTGCATCAACAATTCCTTCGTCAATTGAATCATTGAAGTCCATCAATTATTGACTCTTAGATCTCCAACCTTCAAATATCAACCCCATTGGATCACCAAACGATCCTGAGACCATTTGATCCCAAATGGTTTCAAGACCATTTGGACTCAAGCGGTCTCAAGACCATTTGGTCCAACATCTTGAAACCGAAAGGGTTACAAATTAGGGATTTCTTCATCAATTTGATTTAGTTGTAATTGGTGGTTCACCCATTGATGAAATCATTCAATTAGATCAATTGGATCATCATCCAACATGTTCTAGGGTCCTAACCTCAAACGGCCAACCCATCCATTTGGTCAACCCTATCTAAAAGGTTTGGGACTCAAGCCCCCAAACAGTTTGCAAATCATTTGGTCTCCAAACGGTTTGGTGAAACTGTTTGAACCAAAAGTGTTGAAACCATTTGCAACTAAAACTTGTTGAGATGTGTGCTTAAGATGATGTCATCATCACCAAGCTTCAACCCCTCAAATTATACTACCATTCCCATGGTAGTTTCATCAATTAATAAAAAGGAAATCTAAGAATGATAAAGGAATAAACATGTGTTGAAGATATGAAATCAATAATAACATTTAAGGGTTCAAGTTATAAAACCCGCCTCTAAAGAAGCTTCAAAGATGCAAGCTCCATGTCTACAACAATGGATGAAGTTCCTTAAACTATCCCAAGGCTTATCCTCAAGATTTTGAGTGAAAAGGTTGGCTAGAGTTGAAGATTGAGTGAAGAAAAGAAGAAATCAAGCTTTGATTTGTGATTTCCACCATGAATTCAAGGTGAAAGAAGGTCATGTAGCTTACCTACAGGTTGGGGGTTGTCCTCCTATTGCTCCTAAGCTCCCTTGGTCATTTTGCAAGCAAAGTGTGAAAGTGGATTCGAAATTACCCTTTCAACTCATGGATAAATGAGTATATATGCATTTTAATTGAAAATTCATTTAAGAGAGAGAAAGTAGGGGATGACTCCTCCATTTCCTTGCCACTTACCCCCTTCTCTTCCTTAGAGATGAGGATATCTTCCTTACTTCTTATTCCTCTCAATTATCCATGATTTAAAGGAAAACAAATCACGCACCTTAATTCATATAATAATAATATCCTTAAGTTAGTGGATATTTCTTTTTATTTTCTTAATGTGAGTGGGTTCTCCACTCACGTAGATATTTCCATTGACTTTGCAAGGCATAAGGTCGTCCAAACTAATATATTTCAACCAACATAAAGACGACATCAAATCTAGAAAAGATTTAGAATTAATGGGTATAAGAAAAGAATTATCAGTGGAGATCAGGGGTCGTCGCACATATTTACCACCAGCTTGTTACACTTTGTCAAAGCAAGATAAAAAGACTTTTTGTGAGTGATTATATAATATTAAGGTTCCACAAAGATACTCTTATAATATTTATAGATTGGTATCAAAGAAGCGTCTGAAGTTGATAGGTCTCAAATCTCACTATTGTCACACCTTAATGCAATAAATTTTACCTGTGGCTATTCGATTTATATTACTGAAGCATGTAAGGTTTGCAATCACAAGACTCTATTTCTTCTTCAATGTAATATACAACAAAGTGATACATCTTGATACTCTCGATAAATTATAGAAAGATGTAATTGTTACCATGTGTCAGCTTGAAATGTACTTTCCTCCTTTATTTTTTGATATCATGGTTCATCTTGTAGTACATTTTACAAGGGAGGTGAAGATGTTGGGTCCAATTTTCTCACACTGGATGTATCCATTTGAATTCTACATGAGTGTTTTTAAAGGTGATGTTCGGAATAGTTATCGTCCTGAAAGGAGTATTATTGAGCGTTATGTGGCTAGGGAGGTGATGGACTTTTGCAATGATTTTTTGAATTGCAATGAAAGTTCTAGCGATCTAAAAAATTCCCATCACACTAAATCTTATTATGGCAAAGGAACTCTAGGAGGATGAGTGAAAGGAATCAGTCGTGAATTGTGGGAACAAGCACACTTGTATATTTTACACAACATAGATGAAATTAGTAGCTACATCACAGAACACACTCATCTTATCAAGAGAAATCATCCACAATCCAGTTCAATGTGGCTTGTAAGAGAGCATAATCGAACATTTATTAGATGGTTTGAAGAGAAAGTCTTTAATAAACTATCTGAATCACTGAATATTGTTGCTGAGAACATAAAATGGCTTGCCTTTAAGACAAAAATGTATATCATGTCATTGAAGGATATGACATAAATGGATTTTCATACTACACAAAGAGTCAAGATGAAATTAGTGTAGTCCAAAATAGTGGGGTCACTATTCAAGCTTGTTCGTTGTATTTTTCTAGTGCCAAAGATAAAAGACCACGCGAAGCTAAGATGTCATATGGGAATTGGACTTAACAAATTTCAGAGTTCCTATCTTTAGGTGTAATTGGGTTGACAACAACAAAGGAGTTTTAGTGGATGAGTTGGGTTTCAAATTAGTTAATTTTGAAAAGATTGGTGAGAAAGATGAGCCATTCATCATGGAAAACCAAGAAAAATAAGTATTCTCTATTGATTACCCGACAAATAAAAATTGGTATGTCGTTCTTCATGGAAAAAGATAGTTTATTGTAGATCTTATAAATGAAGAAGAATACTACGAAAAGTATAATGATTCTATCTCATTCTCAGTTGGTTTGCCAAGCTTAAATTTTGAAGATAACACCGATGAATACTATAAATGTCAAGACCATGCTGAAGGAATTTTATTTGACTAACAACTAGAGGCATGTATTCTTTGAATTATTTATTTTATTCAAGCACGTAATCTTTTAAATATACATCATATATCATTCAATCACTGTGCTATTATTATCACTTATGTTTCTTTTATCATGTATACTTGCAGGTTCTAAGTGGCAAGTGAAGATGAACATTCTAAGAAAAGTAAAGGTTCCACACTGATGCGTAGGCTGCAGGAGCTCAGGGCCAAAGGGGAGAAATTGGAAGTCCAGTTTGATATCACAGGAGCACCTATTGGGTAACATGCTAGTACTTACAAGCATTATGTAGGGGTGACCACACGCAGTAAGGTGGCAATAGATATAGAAAATTGGCATGATGTTTTTAATGCCTTAAAAGACTTCCTATGGAAAGATATATCGGTGAGTGGAAATGATATTATTTTAATATTTTTTTTGTTTATTGATTCTAATTTAGTTTGTTTGGAATTAATTCCTTTTCAAAAAAACATTATTGCTTCTTTTGTATGTATAGGGTGTTTTCATCTAAATGAAAAAGATCATAAGAAAAAAGTGCTACAACATTGTGGTGTATGATGGAGGGATTTTAAGACATATCTCACAAGGGAATTTATAGATAATCCTAAATAAAAGAAGAAAGCAATAGATGTATATGTTTTTATAGAATCTGAGGTGTGGGAAAGATTTGTTGCAGCTAGGAAATTGAAATAGTTTCATGTAATAAAGATTGTGATGTATTGTATGAATCTTTAATTTTCTACAATTAAGGAGGTGAATCTTTTTATATATGTTTGCCAAGTCTACATTGCAATATCTCATTTTAAATGATCATGCTATTCACCAGGCTCAAAAGGAAATACGGCCCAAAAATGTGCATGACCATCACTTGGGGCCCGATGGTTATGCCTTCCACCGCCAACTACAAGAGAAACAATCCTCTTTTGGAGAAGAGTCTAGGACAACTCAAGTTGAGCGTCCACCTCGACACTTGACATGGATTGATGCTAGAAAGAATCGAGCAGGTAAAATTGTCAACCCTGTAACTAAAGAGGTGGCATAAAAGATGGTAGGTTTATCCCAACTAAGTAAAGAGTAACTCCCACAAACTTAGATTTATTTATATCTAATTGATATTGTGATTTAGTATTTTTATTAACTATGAATAGATTGATCTCCACGAGCAAAAGAAGGAAGGAAAGTTCATCCCAACTGGACACATGGATGAATTATCAGTTGCTCTTGGTACGAAGGAGCATCCTGACCGTGTTAGGGGATTAGGAACTGACATAGGATTCAAGTCTTATTTTGGCCCTTCACAATCTAAACGAGGTCGTGCAGGATGTATTACACAAGAGGAGGCTGAATCATTAGTAGTACAGAAAGTAAAAGAAATAATGTCTTCATTTCATCCTTCTCAACCTATTCATACTGCGCGTCTCTCAAGTGATGAGGTACAAGCCCATGCTCCAGTTGTAGAAGGTCATGGGAGCACTCCCAATGACCCACCACAACAATCTACAGTAAGTTTTTGTTCTATATATTGTGTTATTAGTATGATATATATATGTGTGTGTGTGTGTATATATACATATATATATATATAGTTGTAATAGGTATCTAGTTTACAGCTTCATATATAACTTATATTATTTTAATTCTAGGTTGGTATGAACTGTAAACTTGCAGTGGAGGTTCCATAATATAATGTTGTGGCAGCAGGCAAGGTATACAACCTTGGTGGTACATTGCATTGCCAACAAATTACTGATGACATTTGTCGTGTGTCCATCCATCTTGTGTATGACAGAATGGGGGACAAACCACTACCCATACCTAATCTTGAATATAGTACAGTTGAAGAAGCTAAGGGTGCTATGGTGGGTTGGCCTAGACACTTGGTTATCAATGACAAGGTATACCTGAATTCTACCATATTTTTCATATTTGACTGCATATATGAACTCGTGTAATATAAGTATGTAATTTAATTAACAGGTTTGCAAACCAAAAAGTAAAAATTCTACTAGTCGTCCTCCTATGCCCAAACCATCTTTTATTCCAGAATCCAGATTCGACGAGTTGGGAAGTAAATGTAAATGTTTGTGTCGATACTTAGCCAACCAAAGCTCTGGATTACAAATGTTGATCAATTTAACAGAAGATGCAACTGGGAGGGACTTTGACAATTATATTTTTCTTGATGATATTATAGAGTTGCTCCGGTATGATTGGCTGAATGCTTCGATAATAGAAGTATGGATAAGGTAAAGATATATCAATATAGAAAATTCCAATACACATTTTTTAGCTTATTTCTATATATGGAAATAATTACAAATATTTTACTACCATTTATATACCGAGACCCCAAACTTTCATATAAGGAATGTTGGATTCTTAGTTCCTTCAATCACTAGTCAAGTAGAGACACATATTGAGGATGTGAATGAGTACTTCTCTACTACATTCAAATATTTTACTAGTGTGGGGAAGGAAATTATCCTAATCCCTTTTAATGTCCAGTAAGTATTATTATTCAATATAATTTTAATAATGAATAAAATTATTTATGTTAATGTTTGTTTTATTCTTTCTTAGAGCTAGACATTGGGAATTAGTGGTGATTGTCCCAAAATTAATGACTCAATATTATCTTGACCCAATGGGAAAAACAACAAGGGGGCACAAACTAAAATTGCCAGCTATGGAGTAAGCATAAATTTAGTCAATGCTTCAACATGATATTTCTATTTAGAATATCTATTTTACAAACTATCGTTTAATTGATAGGGGGTATAAAGGCTTTTCGTGAAGGTGGAGGAAAAACACCCACAAAATTAAAGACATTGACTTTGAAAAATATCAAGGTAGCTACTTTGACAACTTCTTAGTCCTATATGTATTAATTTTCAACTCTTATACGTCAACTCTTATAGTCTTATCTCAACTTTTTTTATAGTAGTTTACTAACATTAAGTATAATTCATTATTTGTAGTGTCCAATACAAAATAATGACTGGGCTTGTGGCTACTATGTAATGAAATATATGCAAGCTATTGTCAAACAAGCATCACATGACATTCATACTATAGATCAGGTAATAAAGAATAACATCATAAATTTACAAGTGAGTTGTAGTCATTTTATAAAATATTAGCATGTGCATTTCTATTACAGATCTTTACAACTCAGCCTTACACACCTGAGGACATAAATGAATTTCAAGAAGAGTGGTCAGATGCTTTTCTAAATGAAGTTAATATAGCATTGGATTGAATATGTCAACTCTATTTATGTATGTGGTTTTGGAACTCTTTCACATTTACATTTGTATCTGACATTTAATATCATCTCAGACTTGCAATCTATCATTTTGTAAATTATGATGTGGTTATGTGTAACTCAACTGAATATATGAATCATTTTTGTTATGAATGTGTGGTTTGGAATGGTGGCAGTTGAGCATCAATGCTCCCCTCTCCCAAAATATATGAATCTTCTTATTTTTCTGTTCTGTTTCTGTAGAAATTTAAAAAAAAAATTATAATTCTAGCGTCAATTTTCTTAAATAACCGATCCTAAAGGTCTGGTTATTAAGCTCAATCTGTAGAACTTATAGCGTCAATTTTCGTAAATAACCGACCCTATATGTCCTTTATAAGGTCGGTTGTTTAAGAAAACTGACACTAGAAGGTCTACAGATTGAGCTCTAGACCCTCTAAGGTTGGTTATTTATGAAAAACTAACCCTAAATATTGAATAACCGACTTCAGACACTCCCTCGGTCGACAATTTTGTCGACCGAAATCCTATTGATCAACAATTTTCTCGACTGAAGGTCTCTCGTTCGACAAATTTCTCGACCGAATAAATCTCTGATGCTTCAGACACTAGTTTCTTGGTCGACAATTTTCTCGACTGAAATCATCTCGGTCGACATATGTCTCGACCGGGACAGTTTACATGGTCAATTTTTTTGGAATAACCGAGCTTACAAGCTCTTCTTTCTCTCTTGAGTAAGATTTTTTACAACCTCTTGCGTCGATGTTTACTCTATAAGGTCGATTTTCTTTATTCAAGTAAACCGACGCTATAGAGCAAATTCTATAGCGACGACCACTTAGGCGTCGGTTAAAAAATGACGCTATAGTCTTAAAAACCCGACGCTATAGACCATTCCTGTACTAGTGATGGGTCCATACTTGAGAATAGTATGGAATGTGATTGTGATGCTTCACCTTATACATCCATGATCCAATGGGGATGCCGTGAGTTAGGGTTTGGGTATAAGTACTGATTAGTAACATTGATATAATTTATTATGTTGAACCTAACTCTAATGCAAATAGATAAAGATGAGTATTCATGTTTAACATTTTTATATGATGGAGTGATGGTGGAATAACCTCCTTAACATGATCATAAACTTAATGTGTTAATTGGTGGTTATCATAGCCACATGGTTGATACTTTCTCATGCTAAACATATTCATTATGAATATGAGGAGTGTATATCATACCTAGATTCCTTGCATGTTGATGTAATAAAATAATATTCTTAATGTTAATATGACCCTGCTATGATTGTTTATGAATATCTCCTAGCTCATTAATGCAATATTGTGCTGATTTGGTGTATTATATGTAAGTGATGTTGTTGAGCCTTGTTATAAGGCATGGAAAGATAATGATAATCTTCTAGGGAATAGTATGATGGTCTTTATGACCTTTGGGCACGATTGCTCCCTGAATGAGGTGTAATCCTCTTGTGTTGATAAGGGTTGATACCCTATGATATTGTGAACATGATTTATATCATGTGATAGTATGATGGTCTTAATGACCTTTGGGCATGGTTGAGCCCTGAATGAGGTGTAATCTTCTTATTTTGATAAGGATTGATACCCTATGATATTGTGAAAAGGATCTATATCTTGTGATAATATGATGACTAGTGTAGTCTCTTGAATGGCAAGTGAATAATATCATGTGACGATGAGATGAGAAATTATATTTCATACATTTTATATCTTTTCAAGTTTTGATATTTATATGCTTGCAAGAAGTGAATTAGGATTTGTATGTCCATTTGCTTGATGCAGCCTTAATTCACCCAATTGACATAACTAGTTAAGTGCAACTCTAATCATGTAATGCCCTATGCCGAAGAACCATCTCCAATGTCATAACTTGTTGGATGGTGAAATGAGTATTCCTAAGGGAAACTTGGAGCGCATAGTGTTGCTTATGTGGGAGTGGAAGGTTGAGGATATATCCTTGTCATCCACGATGCATATTGTGGATGTTGGCTATGGTCATGCCTCATACATATGATGTGATTGAGAATGACTACGGTTGTGCCTTGATGATTATAACATGATGTGATTAGAGGACAACTGTGGTTGTACCTCACTGATTGGGTTTGAATATCTTGGTTTCTAGTACCGTGACCTATACTAAGGGTGGACTAGTGGTTATCAGCTTGACTATATGTCGTTGTGGCAGTAGCTTTGATTGATATGTCACTACCTTTTTACTCGTACTGATCGAGGGGGAAGAGATCTTAGGATATCGACACTCCTAGATCTTGTGTGGAACCGAATAGCCCTTCGCAGGGGTCGGTTGGACTTTGAATGGTACGATTCAAATTCTCCATCGCATAATAAAAGATGTAATACAGTCGTGTAGCATATTTGTTTAGGGCTATACATGATGTTCCACATTGGATGATAACTCTTATTTGTTATCTTTACATAAAGATGATACTTAGTGCAATTAAGAGATAATACATATACTTAGGTTGTAGATATGCTTAAGATTGTAGATGCGTACATACAATAGCTATGTTTGTGTTGATAACTATACTGGTACTGCTGATTATAATCATGATGCTAGCTATCTCATCTTGGTAGTTATGCTTAGCATGCTAGCCATGCCTTTGTAACTAGAGATGCATATACTGCTGATCATGCTTATCCAGATACTTGTGCTTATGTTGTCAGCTCTTCTTATGATGTTGATATGTTCAACCAATTAGACATGCTCATGTTGTTAGCTATGCTATGTTACTAGACTTACTCATGATGCTAGATATACATATGCTATTGAATTTCTTATATTATCAACAAGATAAAGGATGATAGTTATTATTTGCTCCTTTGAGTATTTTATTAATCATCTTGCTGAGATTATTTGTTATATTTGATTAATTTGCTTAACTGTTTAATTACTTAAAAATGTTATAATCAATAAACGTTGTTGGAGGCTATATCTCTTACTGGGACTGGGTTTCACTGTTGTGGTTCGCCACATTTTTTTAAGGTAATCAGAAGTGACGAAAATAAAATGTGGCAGTAAAGAGAAACTATAGAATGAATCTTTGAGAAAGTTGATTAGATAGATGTCTAGTGTGTCCTAGAGTCGTCCCTGTACTCTCAGGTCCGGGCAGGAAAAGTTTGTATATGGTGTTTCAAACGAATCAAACTTTGTTAGCATGTTAATGCTTGTTTGTGAGGCATATACAAATATTGTTCTCCTGTGTATATATGTTGTGGTTAAGGCAATAGATCAATTTGTATCAAAATTTTGGCATAGTATGGATATAAAAAAGATATTGGACTCTTACGTAAATGTTTCTGAGCTGGTGCTGACGACGAAATCGATTTTAATTTATCTATATTTTTTGATATGTGATTAATTAGTGATCGGGTTCTAACATATAGTGTTACTCGTCAATTTTTCAATATTGACATTACGACTGCTGATTTTGTCATTATTATTTAGCCTCACCCACCTCTATCGTCTGGATCCACCACT
This sequence comes from Alisma plantago-aquatica, assembly GCA_963693085.1. Lineage (NCBI taxonomy): Eukaryota > Viridiplantae > Streptophyta > Magnoliopsida > Alismatales > Alismataceae > Alisma > Alisma plantago-aquatica. Next base: position 797,757,800 of record OY856413.1, on the reverse strand, counting down.
ACACCCACATACTTTAAGCCCGACCCGACTGTGTAGCCCCAACATATGTCGAACACATGTTTTCTATTCTTTCTTATGGCTTCTCGCATCCAAATCATGATCTGCCTCAGTTTATAATAAAATGAAGCCGTTATAGAAAAATATATTTCTCTGCGATATGTTGAAAAACCATTTGAGGTACTATTTCAGATAGAGCATATTTTATATTTTGTATGTTGAAATGTGATATTTTGATATAAACGTGGGGTACTTTTCAAGTACTCTTCATGTATATTGTCATTTACAAACAACTAGTACTACATACTAGAATTCCAAAATATGAAAGTGTGATTTAGATTTTGCCAACCACATTTATATAATGGACGGCAAGTTTTTCTAAGACTTAGAAATTAATGTTTTTTTTTATATTCATAAATGACCTTCGGTATACTATGATAATTGTAGCTGTATGTAGCATTAGTCAATTTGGTGGTCCATGTGAAGTTGGTTCCAAATTAAAGCCTCGTGTGTTATATAAAAATAATAATTATTATACGACGTCGTGTGGAAGATGAAAGTGCTGGATTTCTTCCAGTTTCGAGATCCATCAAAGCAGACGTAAATTTTCTGTCGTTGAATTTTGGATTGTAATCCAATCCTGCCGAATTGGTCAAATCAAACATGCCCAATGTGTGGTATTCAACCAAAAATAAGGGATCAAACAGCTTATAGCCATCGGACCACTCCAGAATTCGCCGGTGTGCGATTGTTGTTACATTTTCCACCAAGGGCTACAAACAAAACTATCATCCTCACCGACGACCTCTGATATAAGAAACGAAGTCAATACCAAGAGCTATAACGCGGAACGCCGGAACAATCACTCATCTCATCCTAACCGATGACTTCTGCCATACCGCAAGCTTGCGTCAACGCCAGTAGCTCTAAGGCAGAACGCTCTGCTTCCTCATCCTCACCGTCACGGACGATATCTGCTATATCACAAACTCGAGTTAGCCCCAAGAGCTATAAGGCGGAACATTTTCCTACCAATCTCCTTCTGCTACGTCACTGGCGGCGCCCATTTCCATCTGCCTCCTATGCGATTGAACTGCTTGTGATGGTGGCAACCCTCCTTCCAAGTTTCAACATTGTCGGTATCTATATCTGGAGGCAGCCAGTGAAGAAATCTTTATCAGCCTAAGCAACAGCGTGGATGTCTCTCTGCGCAACTGCGAATAGGCCCCTGAACCGTGCTACGCGGAGCATTGTGGCCTAGAGTTCATTAGGAGGGCCATTTCGCGATTGCTTCCTGTTCAGCAACTCCTTTGTGCACAGTCAGCATATATATTCTTTCCCAGCCCCTGTCCGCCATGTCGCATAATCGCTTGCGAGGTGAAGGTGAGTTTATCTTGGAGCCTTTATTAAATTTTTTTATCTTACGATTCAAATATATCATGCCACATCCATTAATTGTTTTTATAATTGGAACATTAACTAAAGTGGAATAATAATTATTTTAACAACATACCCTCCTCGTCTACTTCAATCCTTCACTCCTTGCCGCCAGTTTACAGTACAGCTCCAGAGTCACTGAAGTGGAATAATAATTATTCCATCTCTTGCCCTACACATCTATGCCACTACCGCCAATCATTATCCTTCCGTGCCGCGTAGCTGTTCATTTTCCTTGCTCACCTCTCTTCCTCTTTTTCTATCTCTTTCTCTCACGTTCCCTCCTGTTTCCTAACTGTCGTAAAGTTTGTCTTTTTAAATATTGAAACACAACATGCCCTCTCGTAACAAGACAGGCCGATTGAACTTGTTGAACAGGCAAAACAACGTGCCCGCAGTCTAAAGCCGGTCATAGTTTGTTTTTCCGGTTGTTAGAAATCTCGATCACACTGGTCGAATCGGTCAATTGGACTGGTCAAACCAAACCAACAACTTGTCATTCCAATCCTTACAAAAATTAGATATGAATAATGTCAACAAAGAGGTATAAGCGAAGTCCTTTACAAATTAGTCTAAGCACTTAGCCAATATATTAAGACCAAAATATGTTCGCGTATGAGAGTACTAATATAGAGGAGTGAGCATCTATCCAGAATTTGACCCAGACTGAAAATCAAATTAGCAAAAAATGATGAATCATAAAATAACCACTTGAAAGTAGGACTGGATCGTTACAAAACAGGATCAAACTATTTAGACGGTAGTCAGAGTTTGTGTGCGCTATATAACGTATTTAACTATATATAACTTGCCGACAAGGAATGGTCCAAGTGGTCAAGCACGACGTCCCCTCACGAAAGGACTCGGGTTCGATTCTCAGAAGCTGCCTTGAATTTTTAGGTATAATTTGGTACTATTTTGGTGTGCGGTTTAATCAGCTTTTACCGAATTGGACCGAGGGTTGAACTTCCCACAGAATAGACCAACTTGTAGTGGTCCAGTTTTATGGCCTGGACCGATACTTCTCACCCCTACATATAAACATCATGCATTAATAATACTTTTTTGTCAAGAAATACAACAAAATTCCTAAACTATTTAATACTATAACAACTATATATAATAGAAATTACAACATATGCTTTGCCATTTACTATTATCAAATAGTATTTATTGTATTTAATCAATAACATATCTACCTATTCCATTAACTACATATATTGAAAACAAAGCTACTATAAGGGCTTGATTGGCTTGAAGTAACTGGAAGTGCACTTCCGGTTTTGTTTTGTTTGATTGGTATCGGGAAAG